>CM067376.1:184015236-184615236 GCA_034510155.1 Eucriotettix oculatus
TGATATAATATATCACAAGAATCCACTTGACACAAATAGCAATCTTTTCGTATTCAGATTGCAAATTTTGCTACATTGGGCAAACGTAAAGGTCCCATAATACCTGTAACCAAAGTGCACATCTCCAATATCAAAATTCAGATTGAAAAAAATTTTGTAGTCTCCAAACATATCATAAACACATATTTAATTGGTAAAATGTTAAGATTTTAGATGTGGGAACAAATCAACTTTCCAGAAATCCTTCGCTGATAAACCCTACGTTTCTGAAGTTAACGTACGAACTGATAATGTTATCAATGGTTACCATCCCATATTGTTAAGCAAACTTACACATTTGTGCCATCTTTATGTTTAAGATGTAGTTTTGAGCTTGTTTGTTTGTGCTGAGTGTCGTTCTTGTTCTTGCCGCTCTTACGTTTCTCGAGCACCTAACTGAAATAAATAGGGGGATATTAATTATTTTAGTGCAATATTAATATATTAATAATAATCTTCTATAATAAAAAGGAAAATAATTTACTTTAACCTAAACAAAGTTTCATCGATATTACAATTTTGATATTTTTAAACTGAAACCAGCAAATTTTTCTTAATTAACACTACATATATATTACATAAACACGATACAAATAATTTCTTAAAACTAACAATTCTCTATTTTTAATCTCAGGTTCGTATATTATGGGCCTTCTTATAGTTCAGAATATTTCACACAAAATCTACTCTGACCTGGCAGTATAGGCAATCAGCAAAAAGTTACAGTAGCAATTACCGTGTCGTGATAATGGACACTCCAGAGTCTTCCTCGTTGCAATTACCACCTAATTTGGGTCGTGCTCGATTCAAATCAGAGCCGCCACCGCTATTCTTCCTGGTTCAGGAAGAATTTCCGTTTATTCTCGTCTCCTTCGACTACCTGTTCGATAATGCCGATCATCTGCTCGTCTCCACAATCTCCCTTGCCTAAAATCCAATCATCTGTCGAGTCACCTGTCTCGAAATCTGTCCCAAAAATCTCTCTGTAAGCCCTTGTAATGCATACTTCTCATTTTAGTTCATATCACCAAGGTTGCAGGGATGGAAATAAACCAATAACATTCTCTGGGAGTCACATTTTGCCCATCTCCTTCAAAAAATTTGTGGAAAAACACCACCGGATGCCGCCAAATTTCACCATCGTTGGGGAACTTCCTAGGCGCGCCGTGATGTCTGGATGTTATTGCCCCTGGCTCAAATGCTGTCTCCTTTCTTTTGACTCCGCACCGCCAAAGTCCGAGCAGATGTGTTTGACTGTTACATGTCGAAAGCAACAAGGTTTGCAGAAACGTTGCGTGGTATTTATTTTATAACTAATTTTTCCTGGATTTCGGCTTCTTCCTTTTGTTGTTTGAAAACCTCTATCGAAAGTAAGGAATTACGGTTTCAGTGAAGAAAAAATGAAGTTATTTAATATTTCCATTCGGTTCAAATTACGATCACGTTAGCATATTTCTGTCTTATTTCACAACCTTATCATCGTGACATGTCAAATTCTACGGGTAAGCACTCATTAGCGAGTGTTCCTAGGCGAAAAATATTTCCTTGTTAACAAATAAGTCAACAAAAGTTTCTATCGTCGGTGGAGATTTTAGAATGCTGCTTTGGTTAATATAAACAAAGAATAAATTCATTGAAATTCAAATTCACTTAATACTTTTCTGTTAAAAAATTGGATCATGTCGACATACCAGAGTTGTTAGTTATTTTTAAATGAATAAAAGGTTTGTGTCGCTAATTTGAATGACGGTGACCCGCGATATTTCAGACCTGCCAACTTGAAGTGATTGCATATTTGGCGTAATGAAGCCACCGCCGACGTCACAAGTGTAGCGCCTCATGAATCCTGCTAAATGTGACACTCGGCCGTAATTCCCCAGCCATTGCAAATTGCTAGGCCGTTGTTCGAGCTCGGGCCTGCGGGTAAGTTAACACACGCCATTCATCAGTATTAATGCGTCATTTCATATTCATCAAGGAAGTGATAATGTCAGCTTAGTCCTGACAACAAGGCTGCATCAAAAGGCGGGCAGGCAGGCGGGAAGAGGCGACGCTTGATGTATGCGACCGCCGCCCCCGCAAACCTCAACCTCCACCACAGATTGTCCACACACCTCACTATTAACTATTTACAATTAACAAACGCTAGCGCTGTGAAATCACTCGCCGTCACTCTCATCCGACCTCTTCTGGAACTTGAAACTTTATTATGCAAAATTAAGTTTGTTTGATTCTTAAGTTGAGACGTGTTAAACATCAAAACTGGAAAAGATGAATCAGTATATTGATTAAAGTGTGAACCAATGTTGGAAGAAATCTTTACTTGAACGCGGACGCGATAGTCTCAAACTTTCCTTAATGGGAGACAAGAGACTTGCGATAATAAATTTGGGTTCTCTGATTTCAAATATAAACGTTGTGTGAATTTGTCTTCAAGGAAGGCGTTTTGGAGAGAAAAAGACAGTTCTTAAAACGAGTCGAGAGGAAGAAGGCTAACAGAAAGCTGTTCAAATGAATTGGAGGAAGAAGGTTAACAGAAAGTTCTTCAAATGAGTTTGAGGAAGAAGGTTAACAGACAGCTCTTGTCAAATGATTAGTAGATAATAGATAACTCTCACAATAAAATCAATCGCCTCTATATGCAAAATTATCCTGGGCATATGCCATTGAAAACGCCAGGCCGACGGAAGCTGCTTAGACGAAGGGACCTGGATGGAGAATGCAATTTCCGCCTTCACGCCTTCCTAGATCCGTGAATTTCTTCTGCGGACTACCAGAAGCAACATCCAGGATGACTCCAGTATGCCACTAAAATAGGTGTTGAGTGTTATGTGAATCTTCCATTCTGCTCTGCACATTTCCCGCCCACGTAAATCCCATTGAATTATGTAGTCTCAAACTTTGCTTAATGAGTTGGTCAAAAGCAAATAAATTGTCATTTTGTTATAAATTAATAAAGTACTTCCATTAACTTAATGAAATAATTAAAATATGATGCTTTAATAAAAAATAATACCCCATTCAATTAAGCCCAGCTAAAAACAGGGTTCTATGTTACAATTTTTAAATTTATATATAGAAACATGGTTCAAAACTTACAAATTTAGCAATTCATCATATTTCCTCCTTGACTCTCTCAGGCAAAAAGATTATCGAATGCACATATGAAGAATACATGAATTGCTTGTTAAGAATTTGGTGTCGCATACGGACCATCTCCAGCCCCTGACGGTTACGGCCGAAATGATGTAGTAACAATGAGTGCTTTCAGCAGTGAAATTTTAACAATGGAGAAGAACATTAAAAAGTTAAACTACTACAACAAAAGAATATCGTAAAATTTGTTCAAAATAGTTGTGTCATTTTTAACATTGATTGCATGGGAGTTGCACCGGATATACAACATTTCACTCATAATTCTCCAGAAGTAATTATTTTCTTCATCTAAAATTTCCACATTTTGCCAATAGATTATTATTGTGTATGTGTTTGGACACGATTGTGTACTTTTGAATGTCTAATTTTATCTTGTTTTTATGTTCTTTAATGCAAGTTTTAAAATCTCTCTTAGTTTTTCCGATATACAATGCATTACTATCCAAACAATTAATTTTGTAGATTACATTATGTCTTTCTTGAAAGTTAATTTTGTCTTTAATATTTTGAACGAAATTTCAATTTTTTATTGATTTAACAACATCTACACCGTAATTATGAAACAAGTCAATTAGTTTATATTGTATGTTTCGGCCGTAATCAACGTCGCTTTTGAATAAATAGTGATAAATTTGTATGCTGACTTATTGGCCGTCTGTTTATTATTGTAAATTTTAAAATCAGAAAAATATGTTGTAATGAGGCATATTACTTTCATTACAGACTAAAATGGGGCGAAATACACGGTATTTGTCCAGTTTCCGAGTTCTCAGGAACAAATGTAAATGGTAAGTTAGTACGAGATTGTATAAATTAGTGTAATTTGCTCTCTTCCTCCTTCGCCATGATTATCCACTACAGTAGTGATCTAAGTGACTTTCAATCATAGTAGAATTGACGAACTAAGCCGACTTGTCCGAGCAATCACTTCGATAAAACAATCCCAGCGCACTTCATCTATATTGTACTATGCAAAGTATAAACTGTAATATATGAATAGCGCTATGTTATTAACCAGGTGTCGAAAATAACGTATTTATCAAGACCAGAGGAATGAGAGACTTGTCCATGACACGACAATAGTTTTCACGGGAGTGATTGATCATATTTGAGCGCCCAGGTGTATATTTATCTTTCGTTTTTGACCAGTCGTTCACGCCCACAATATCTTTCTCCTGCTACAACTCATACAAGGCTGGCAGTGGACGAGGACACAGTTAACAGAAAAATTACACAAGCGTTCATTTATACCGGCACACACTCATGGACACACAATGTCTACCACAAACACCGCCGACAGTATTCCCATCCCAGCTTTCCCCATTGACAAGGTAATTTGTGGCATCAACGTTCCCGTTGTACCATTATCGAGGGTGGCGCTGAAGGAAATATACATCACCGCGGCTATCAATCTTGTTTTGTGTCTATCGTCAGGCCATCAAATATGTGTCGATGAATAATAATAATAATAATAAATGTTTCCCACGTCGTCGTGGAACAAAAGTGTTTGGAAGTAGTGTGGCGGCTGTCATTACCGCCACAGGTAACAATAAGGGTGCCCTGGCTGTTGAAGGGGCGCGAGGCAATCGGATAGGGGTGGACGGTTTGGAAAGATGTCGTGCAGCGTAATTACATGTTACGTTCGGCAACCCCATGATACTGAGCAGCTGTGGTCAGCGGGGGTTTGGAGTGAACGGGAGAGCCGTTGGTGTCCTAAAGCTCCAAGCCCAGACTAAAACTCTAGTTCTGACGGTACAATATCTAAGAAACCGACAAATTGTTTCGCAATGAATTTTCTTTGGGATATCGTTAAGTCTTTCGAATATTTCATATAAAGAAAAAATCTGAATTGGAAAAGCAAACAGAGAAAATCATTACTTTTTTGCAGAAGAATTTGGCATTACACAGAAATTTGCTAGTAAAACAGAGTTCATCTCTACATATATAACCCTAGTTAACCATATTTGTTTGTCTCCTTTTCCGCTCAGATTTTATTTAATAATTACTTCTACAAGGAGGTAACCATTTTATATAAGAAATTAATGCGTAATTCAAAACCCAATAATTAAAAAAAAATTGTTTTATGTATAATGTGTAACGTTTAAAAGTGATATAAGGGACGTCCATCTTCACCAAAACTCCGCAACTAGTCTATTCTCAATCTTACATTAACTATGAAACCTATTATTTACCCTTTCCGATTCAAATTTTGAAAAAGTTCTACATTTTTCTAGTTCGCGAATCCTGGGTTTACGCGTCTGCCGGAAAAATCGCAAAGTGACACGCACCAGAGGTTACTGAACCATCTGTGGGAAGTCTGAACGTGACAAATTATTGAGACCTTAGATTATTATCATCAGACATATTTATACCCTTTCTGGCCGTCTTCTTAATCCTTTAACGGACCACTCCATCAATACATTTGTGACGTCCCGTAGGCCCGGCCTTCGGGTTGTTTACCCTCGAGTTCCGCAGCTCGTAAAATTTAGTTTACCAAAATATTCAATTAAAACAAAATAATAACTTCTTAAATAATTTAGAAAGTAAGTATATACTACAAATGAGTCAATAATAAATAAAATAGGTTAATATGAAGTTCTGCAACATTAATCTCTTACCCTGTTATACTTATAAGGCATACTAATTAAAACATTAAGAACGGCCAAAGTCAGAAATGAAATGTTTTTATTAGAGTACGTTTCGTTGTTGTTGATCTTGCAACGTCCACGGTATAAATAAAATTGAGAACTTGATGTGACTTATATTAATATACAAAATTAATGTATAATGCCAAAATTTACATTATACAAGACGTTTAATATGTTGAGGGACAAAACTTTGTTAAGAAAATGTTTAAATAAAATCTTGTAAGAGAAAAAAATTAGAGTTTGTTGGAACATGTACAATCTCTGTCTTATCTTTGCAAGTCTAACATCTTTGGGGTTGCAGTGTTCATTGACTTTTGGCAGTGAACGTCTCTCTTACTATGTGCTTCTGTAAAGTTTAATTTCCTAAATATATGTATGAATATCACTGACTGTTTGTGTACACGCGAACCTAACTCTGCACAACAAACTTCTTCCAGAAATTTGAGATCAGGAATTAAATTCAATATGTAATTAATTATTATATCAATAAATCTTGATGTCTAGAAAGTACCGCAAAAAAGTATAGAGTAGTAAAAGAACTTGTACTGTTCATGATATTCTACATGGCGTGATTACATGTGCAGTAGGGAAAAGAGAAGGGGAGTATTGTCGTTTGAGGAGGTACTATACCCTCCATGTGACCTGGCGAAACGCTTCTATCTTTGTTAAGAACATTTATTGTCTGTACAAGGACAGGATATAGAGACAGCGACGAAATATTTTAACACACGTTATACTTATTATCTATTACATTTTAAGTATGCGTTTCTTGACGAATAACGTATCCTAACGCCAATCTTTTCAGAATTGCTTTAACACAACAACTTGCCTAACCAAAAAACGGATTAAAAGTGAGCTCCTGTCTACCCTCACTACAACATGGGCGGAGTTTTCCACTACGCATCGTATTTATACACGGCTAGCTAATTCTTTAGAACTGTACTGAAGAATTTATACCGATATCACAATAGTAGTGCTACTTTCTACAATGCTGTGTCAGAAGCCAATATTAACCATTGCACGACATTAGGAGTTGAAACAAGACGATCTTGCGTCTTGTTCTATTGACTTAATTCACAGTACAATTATTTGAGTAGATTATCTCTACTACGCACCTCGACTAAATAATGACCCAAGCTCAACCACGAATATACATTTCATAAGTAAATACTTCTAGATACCACTCCCAGGAAGCGCATAGGAACTTTATTTCTCATTGTTGATGTCACCATTTCTATTCCGTATTAAGTGGACGACGGTTAGTCTGGATTTGTATAATATTGACAGTTATAGTTCATAATATTTGGTAAAAAATGATTCTGAAAAATCCAACTGAATGTGTAGACCGGTAGTTAATGCTCCGATCAAATCACAAAACCATGCTCGAACTAGGATATTTCAATTATTCAGCGAAATTTCTACTTATTAATCTAGCCTCAGATATAAATACATTTGGCTTGCTCATTTTAGAAATGTCTTACAGGCATCAATCAATTGTAAAACTAAGTGATCGACTAACAGAACATTCAGCGTCAAATAAAAGTTCAAACTGGTGTTATTGAAGATATCGAGGAACGGCATAAAAAAATCATCTTTAATATATATCACCACCAGGCCAAATATGAAGGGTAATAAATTTGTTATGATAACGTAGTCATAGAATAGAAGACTATGTGAACAACATTTAAATTTACTGGGCACTGTTCACAAAAGTGTTACTGCGAACGAATTCCAATATTGGCGAAACGATTCTCTCCCTCAATGTACGACTGCTCGTCTCGTTAATACATGCCAGTGCCACTGCCAGAGTCACAATTTGTTTATTATTCATGAAAGCCGGCAGGTCGTTTATCAAAGGCCGCGCGGCTGCAGCAACTCCGATAAAATTAGATTAATGTTTGTATGTTGGTCACTATTTATCCTCGTCGCGATCCTTCCGACTTCAAAGTCAGTCGCTCATTCTTCGATCGTCGGCATGACAAGAATGATTAGCCATGACACCCCTTTCTTTAGACAAACGTAAATAATAGTGACGTTTGAGAAATCTGGTCCAATCTTGAAGAGGACATTTTGATCCAATCATGCTGCTCGAGTGACAGGGAAACAAGTCATATTAAGATATTGGCGGAATGTGAGAAAAATAAAAGATCACGAGATCTCAGATAAGGCATTAATGGAAAGAGTGTATAATTGTAAGAAGGGAAAACGAACACAAAATTAAACTTATTATGTCTTTTTTAAATCTTCCTCTCAGCTCTCTAAATGTTTCTTTCGAAACACAATCAGCTCAGACCTTTAAAATGGACATACAGCAACAATATTTTACTATTAAACGAACTACAGACAATGTAAACAGCTCATAGGCCAATTTTCAGGAACTGAAAATATACTTCCCTGCAGAATGTATGTTTCCGTCCATGTCGTTTCCTCGATCTATGATGGTCCTCAACCACTTTCACGTAGTTCTTTTGATTATTACATTATGATTCATATATATATGTAAATATATAGTGTAGAAACAATTTAATCTAGCGCAATTTTCACTTTATAATAAATGAGAGAAATGGATGAATTATTTCCAATAGTTCATTATAAAGAAAATCTGTTGTATTGCCTATAACTTATTAAACCCAATAAATAATAATAATAACAACTTTTTCTTTTAAAATATACAATTTTCGGCCGCGTGGAAGAATACTAGAAACGATTTTGTTGTATTCAAACGCGCTGTAACGCTTAATAGAACGTACTTCCAGAAAGGTTAAACGAAATTACTGCAGATGATGATTATTATAAACGTGCTTCACGTGCTTCCAGAAAATTAAATATTGATTGGAAACACCATTAAAAAGTATTCGTATATCGATTGTAACATACAGGAAATCTGAAATGACTTTGTGCAGACGTCGTTGATTGAATGTAAGATCCTCGATTGAAGAAAATGGTCTGTTTTACACATCATTGTCCAATGAACTAAATAATCCAATTACTTTCTTTAATGAGAGCACAGACAAGTGAGTGGAGATAACACTATAAATTAGAAGGTTGAACCGTGTTTAATTATTAACTAAATTTAATTTGGTTTTTAACTTATGTTATTATAGATTTAAACACAATTTCCTTGTTGGGTACTGCACTACCTATATTATCAAAATATGTGGGGTTTGAATTAGCATTGCGTTAGCTCAGAGTGGCACACACATATATGAGATTTAACAGATTTAATTTCTGTCGGGCAACAACGGGTAGTAGACATCTCACTTGTTATGACTTGGATTCTCGTGGAGGAACAAAGCGATTTTTTCCTTTCAGGAATTTCTCATGGATACAGGTAGGCAAAAGCTGTAGCTACCCTTCGTCCCATAGGGTGCTATTCGACAGGCGAAAATAGGATTTTGCACCGTCGGGTAACGAAGAAAAAATTGTCTTCCGTCTTGGCGAAGTCGTTCTCGTCTCAGCTGAGTATTGGCTTGGATATCGTTATTTCGTTAAGTCCCTTTTTTGTTCGCTCTCTACTGATCGTTGAATGAGTCTTTTTTCCTCTTCAACTTCTTTTTCCACTTCAAATGTACACTATTTCATATCCCTAAGTCCTTTTCGTCATAACTTCCGAGAAACAGAGCTCCTTCACTCCTCTCCAACTTTATTTTCTTTTCAACTTCAAACACACACTGCTAGTTTCATATCTGTCACATTCTAGCCAATTTTTAATTTCCTCTCTTCTATGAAAAAATGCCATCTCATGTGACGTGTCTTCACCAGTCGTTATTAATTTTTCGAAAAGCGCTGCATCCGTACTTACGAAGAAGAAGGTAGATCTTGCAAAACTTCCCTGGGTCAACGTCCTCTGGTATACAAACATCTTTAATCCCCTGCACCTAGCTAGCAAGTAGGTTTGTTCGTAACAGTGTGGCGCCTTTTTAATGCTGGACTTTCAGCATCTTCTCTGCCTGTCTCCAAATATTCTTAATTTAATTCGTCTTAAAATACGAATTAAATTGGGGAGGGAACTTCTGCGCTACGACAGAAATTCGATAAATGTGAAACATTCAAGAATAATAGAATAAAATACTGGATTTTATAATTAACAGTGGAGTAAGGTAAGGGATTTCTATAAAGTCTAAAACAAGTAAAAAAAATGTCGGAAAATTAATTTTTGTAAAGAACACAACAAAAGAAATAGCTTAAGACAAACGCGACTTTTTCTACTCGCAGATGAAACATTCCCATTAAAAATGGGAAAACAAAGAATTAGACGAAACACAAACAAATACTAACGTATTCCCTATAATAATAACGTAGTAATATTTTCCTTAATTTAAAAACAAGTGATTCAGTAATTATAAATGAATAAAAATTGGGGATTGGCATTAACCCTGCTAAAAGCGATAGAAAAAATATGACGATGGATGAACGGGAATTAGTATTCAGACCACCAGAGAAATCATTTTCATTGTGCGTTTCCCTTCGTAATCTACGCCGTGATTTGAGCAAAAAATTAAACTACATTAAAATTTTATTTAAACATGGAAAAAAGTCTGAATAACAAATCCCGCAAAAAGAAGCGTAAACGAAACGTGTAAAGAAAGAGAATACTACTGGAAGGATGTAAAATATGCAGGTGGTAAAAGGAAAATGTGACGTGAAAAAAAGAATTTGAACAACAAAAAATCTCAGCAGGATATACAAAGAAGTTTTCTTGTAGATAAATGTTAAGAAATATGCTTTTCTGAAATTTAATATTTATTTATTCGATTTGATGGTCGTGCAAGGAATAAGTATTGTGCTTATTATAAGAACGCACAGGCAGGCACAGCTGGCGTACAGTGGCTGATCTGTGGTATTACGAAGCAAGTTGTCCTTCGCCGCAGGGTTCCTGCCTCAATAACTCACGGCATCGTGGGGTTCCTGACAGAGCCGCCCTATAAGCTTTCAACTGAAATCCACAAATAATTTATAGGTAACTACAGCAGCTTGACCGGCTAAGTATTAAGTAAAGACTCAACGACAAAAAAAACGTAGACACGAACCGTAGGTTTTACGTATTAACTGTATCATCACAAAGAAACGTAAATATTGAAAGATAAATTTGACGTACTACAAAGAATAATTTAAAATAAATAAAAAGATGGTCCATAAGTCAGCAACATAAATTTATTAGCATTTAATTAAATACGACGTTCCGTCTCCCTTTTGAGACTTCCTCTGTCATAAATTTAGCAGTTCATGTCATTTACTTCTTGACTCCCTCAGCCGAAAAGATTATTAAATGTATTCATGTATTTACATGTGAAGAATACATTTAATAATACTTTTTATACTACAGTTTTATAGTAAACGTAGGGTTATTTAATAGGCTTCGGTTAATATGTAGTTTTTTTAGAATTACGCGCAATAATATATTTATGTTGTAAATGTTTATGGGGTTTGTTTAAATTTATTTATGAAATTATAATATGATAATATAATATAATATTATTTATAAAAACAGTCACTTAATGGGATCCTTCACGCTATTAAAAATAAATAAATTCAAGAGGAGGATTTTAGATAGCAGGGTTATTTACTCATTGGGGTAAGCACGTGCAGCAGAAATTTCGTTCATTTGACCAATCTGTTTTATCTTCATTCCAGTCCTGATGCAGGTTACTAGGTGACCAGACGACTATCTTCCTTCGGGTTGAATTGTAGATTTTTCCTTTGCCGGCGGAAAGTGGGATGAAACTCATGCTGCCGGTGATTGAGGAAAACTCAGATTTTCCTCTTTCTTCCCTCTAACCTTACTTGTTCTCAATGCATTCTCACTAAAGAGCAACAGTTCACACTTCACTTTCAACACTCCAGCTTACACCTCCCTTTCAAAATCCGTTTGACTCTCTAGCTTTCTCCTTCCTTCCATGTCCTAATCAACTTTCCATCTCTACCTCTTCTACTCTGCATCCTCGCCTTCTCAACGCCTTGCACCAAAACTGAATACTTTTTGACTCCTCACCTCCAAGCATAATTCGTATATCCCTTCTCCACGGAAAAACGCTATCCGACGTGATGTTTGTTCCGCCAATCCTCGTGAGTTCTTCGTCTAGCGCGGCAAATTTTCCATAACACAGGGAACAGTGTCCTTCCGAAATTTTGAAGGGTGCATGCTCCTTCAGCAAAAACAAACTTAAATTATAAATGTGCACACAGGCTTGTCTCCCGACCGCCAGTCTGGCGCCGGGAAAAAACCCTTCTTAACTGGCTGTCGCTGGTTGGAATGTTCTTGTCTGCTGGAACTCTCCCATTGGGTACAATTCTGAAAAATCTAACCAATGGAAATTATTTCGAATTAATGCTGGTTGCCTGTTACAAGTTGTAGGAGTAAATTCGAAAGAAACAGGAGGTGGAAATAAATCGTGGGAAAAGACATTATTAGATTGCAGACCACAAGTCCTTCAACAGCTGTTGAGTAAGACTGTTTGTTCATAACAAAGTGTAAGACGTAAAATGAAGAATTTAACATGGGAATGCAGCAGACGATTCAAAATTGAATACATAGAAGCTTCCAGTAGTGAAAAGGCAAGTCAAAAGGAAGAAAATGAATCGATAATAATTTACATATTAGAATGGAGGAAAATTAAGATGGTGAATCATGTTGGGCATAGGAAAAATTAAAAAATACATTGATAAATCTCCGGTTTATGGTGTAAAGACACTAGAATAAGTGATAATATCCGAGAAGTATTTAAGTCTTCTTAGGAGGAAGAAAATAAATAAAAATAAATGGAGAATTAATTAGAAGCATGAATCTATGCCAAATCCTAAGTCTGGAATGCTTATTGAATTAATGGTATTTAGAGAGGAAAGTGGACTTGTGCAGCCCTGAGCAGCCCACCGTGAGTTATGAAGCAGCCCCGCCTCTGTGTGCAGGTCCGCAAATATTAACGACCAGCACGTCTCGCCTTCAAACAAGAGCGCTTCGTTAGAGCCCGCAGGGGGCCTCTGATTAACAGCCATTGCAGCTCGTGATCTGAGCCATCGATAAATCACTGGAGGCGATGTGGTAAATATTTGGGGACTGTGTGTCTTGTCTATGCTGCTATAAGACGTTTTAGTTGTCTCTGACGGCGTAACGCTCTTCCCATTAGTTTCACCCTTTAATATCTTAACAAACAAAATAATATAATAATTCATAATATGTTTAATATTTTAATAGACAAAATACATAAAAATGTTCCACTAAACTTCTTGTATTGCTATCGAGATTAATATAGGAAAATCGAGTAAATATATGAAGAAGAAAACTGTCATGGACTAAGAAGCTGAATGTGTATTGGAGATAAGTTCATATATTATTGTAGTATTCAGTCCTAAGACTGATCTGATGCAACCCTCCATGATAACCTATCTTGCGGAAAACTTTTCAGTTCCGCATAATTAACACACCCAAAATCTTCCCTAATCTACTTAGCACATTCTATCCTTGGCCACCCCACACACTTCCCTATATTGCTAATTTTTTAATTGGCCTCATGTCTCAAAACGTGGCCAATTAATCTAGCCCTTCCCTCGGTTAACGTCCTCCATTTTGTCCGCTCCCCTCCCCCCTATTCTGCTTAGAACTTCCTGGTTAGTAACTCTATCCACCTATCTGATTTTCAGCATTCTCCTACAGCACCGCCTTTCAAAGGCTACTATTTTTTTCCTTTCTGCAACTCCTACCGCCCACGTTTCGCACCCAAATAACGCCGAACTCCGTACGAAAATTTTTAATTATGATTTCAGAATATTCCCACTTATATTACCCGTAAGTAAATTTCTATCTTTTTTGCGAAAGATTTCATTGCCTATGCTATCCTACTATTTATGTCTTCTATACTTCTACCATTCATAGTTATTATGCTGCTCAAGTAGCAGAATACCTTAACTTCCGTCAAAATATCCCTTCCGAACCTAACAGCCTTTGTTATTCGACTCTTTCCCATACTACACTCCATCACCTTGATTTTCCCTCTATTAATCCTCATGTTGTATATTTCCTCCAGGACCACATTCATGCCATTTATTGTGTTTGCCAAGTCTTCTTCTGACTCCTCTAGTATTATTTCTGGTAGGAGTAAAGGCTGTTTGTTGTTACAAATAAACATTTAAGTTCTACACCATATTCAATTTTAGTTTAAGGTTCAATTTTTGCAAAATATATATTATCCAGGTTCATGCAGTCAACTATTTACAATAATTTTAAAATCATTTATAATCAACTTGTTACTTAATATAATAATAATAAAATCATTTATAAAATATATAATACAATATTTATAATATAAAACCATTTATAATCAACTTGTTACTAAATATAATAAGAATAGAATCATTTACAGCCGACCTCCTGTTGTGTAGTGGCTAGCGTTGCTGCGTCACAACCCAGAGGTCCCGGCTTCGAATCCTGGCATGGGCTTGGATGTTTTTGATGTAATGGGCACGGAGACTGGGGTTAAGACTGATGGAGAGTCGATACGGTGACCACGTGTCCATATTCCATATTCGGAATGTGTCATGTAGGATGACAGTCCGCAGTCGTCCTGGTAGGCCAAGGCCCTTAATGGGCTTCAGAGCCAACGAATAAGAAAAATCATTGATAAAATATATAATATAATATTTATAATATAAAATCGTTTATAATCAAATTGTTACTAAATAAAATAATAATAATATTATATATTTTAAAAATTTACTATTATTTTAAACTTGCTCCGACCAGCTGCATGAATTTACAGGTTCATCGTGGTGGTTAGGAAATTTACACCAATTACATGTCGAAAATAGAGAAAACAAATAGGGCCGTTAAATTAAACTCCAATTATGCAAAGAAAAATAATTGATGACCCCAGAATTTAAAATTACAAAAAAAAACGAAATTACGGCGTCAACGTCAGAACATTTTGTAATTGATCTGTTTGGGCTCTTACTATGGCTCTTGGCTGCTCCGGCTTGGATGTTCGTTTGTTGTGGAGGAAGACGAAGCCAGGACCCCCGGTGCTGTGTCTCGCTGATCCTCTCTGATGTATCAGGCTCCGTCTCGGATGATCTTATGTGGTGGAGGAAGACGATGAAGCCAGGACCCCCGATGCAGTGTCACCGCTGATGTCCTCTGATCTCTCAGATAGCCGGACTCGGCAACTGATTGTCCCTTTTACAGCTTCCACACCACGTGGTAGAGGCGGATGGCTGGCTTCCACCTTGCTTCTCCTGACGGCAAAGTTCTTTTGCCCAGGACTCTGGACTCCTGCCCAAAACTTCTCCTCTCGACTTCTCAGCTCAGACTCCACTCTCGTTCTTCACACCAATTGTCTCCTTTTCCCATTTTTTTCATCATACGTCACTTTCTCACATCTTCACCACCAATAAAATTTTTATATTTGGTAAGTACACAATTGCCCGCGAAATTGGTCAATCCTAGCCATTTTGACCCTTGACGGGGAGAGATAATTTATGCGGTGGCACGCGCTGTCAGGTATATGAAGTGCTTCATACCTCAAATATGACACCGACCCCACAGAAATCTCCAAATCGTTGTTCTCACGTTATTTTACTCATTCCCCCCAACCCACCCCGCACATGGAACGAAAAACGTGTATTCGATGCGGTCAGCCGGATACTGAATAGGAAGGAATGTATCTATTTTAAAACTACTTAATAACTTATAACTTAACGTCTAGTACATATCAATCTTGACAACTACTTAATATCTAATATCCACTACATGTGGTTTACTACAGATTGCAATATTGTGCACATGTTGACGTGTGTTGGAGAAAGCTTCGTTTATTAAAACTCCATTAGTTTACAATCTGCCCTCCAGGAGAAAAATATGCAATATATAATGATTACAGCAGTGTAAACTGCCTAACAATAGTCTTCCACTGAATCCTTTCCATGATAAGACAATATTAGAATAATATATATATATATATATATATATATATCTTTTAGTTAAAACGTCAGTAGATGTGATTGATTTTGTTTCTTCAGTCTTATAGGTTCATCTTCTTCTAACATTAGTGTGTGTACGAGTTGATTTGGATGAACTCTTAGTCTGTCTTTATGCTTTTTGGCATGGTTTTGAATTTACTTTTATTTTTATATAAATTCATTTGTAGAGAAACCTAAAGCTGGTGCCCAAAATAGACGAGAAGATAGAAGCAGTAAATTGCTATGTATACAAGCAAGTAATTTTTATAACACATACTATGACTTACAAGTAACTCGGTAAAGAAAGGCGATAGACCCAGAATACATTTCTGACAATTTTTGTGTCAAAAGGCATCCTTAACGATCAGTACCGAATGCAATAATTTCATTCCCACGTGAAGGAGTGAAACCCAGCTAATGTAGCATACAAGGTATATAAAAGTAAAACTTGATTAGAGGAATATCAGTTTCATGAGTAGAATAAGTTCATAGTAATTGATTTGTAAATTAATATTAGTCAGTCTATTAAAGCCAAAATTCAAGAGTTGAATGATGCAAGGAAATATCACTATTTTCCGTTAGATATTCATCACGATCTCAGAAGTAGCCAGCAAAACAACAGACAAGTTGTCTTTCAGTTGCATACATTTATTCAAGGCTGTATAAACACATTAATGTTTCATTATGTAGAGTTTAGTCAACAATAGCATTGGACATAATTATAATTATGTAGTGTAAATACTTCGTTTCATTTTAATAATTTGGTGAAACCATTGCACTTCAGGTACCAAAGCCATGGAGAAACAAATTCCCATTGAATTGGTAGCCTGTGAGGAATTCGTTTTCCGCAGCTTACGAAGAGTTATAAATTTTTCAATAGAAATGTATCGGATGCTACAATATTTTTCAACGTGAGGTTTCTGGAAGAAAACTCGTTGCCTCGTATTAAAAGCAGTGAGTTGTGAAATTGCTGGTCATTTGCCAAAGTCTAATTTGGATCTGGAGGGGAGATTCGATGTGTCGAGGTAGAAGAAAAAGGAGAGGCAGTTATGGAAGGGTAGTGGTAAACGAGACGTCATAAGTGCAGTTATGGAAGACCAGACTTCAGAAGGCTGTTATAGACGACACGTGAGACAAAAAGTTATCAAAGGTCACGGCCGGATTAACGTCGCCGTTCCTTAGGTTCGGTGGTAACGTATTGTCAAAGCCGTCAATTATAATTCTATAGTTATCTTCGCCAACAATTTTTATTTGTAAATATTATGACCAAGGTAATTTGAGGACATCAACCCCTTAGAAAAAAGATCAATTTGCTTTTACATATTATAAATTGTTAATTCATTGCACACATCTTTTCACACAGCTTTTTGTTGTTGTTAAATATTTTTTGAAATTTGAATAGTCCTGTCAAGCTCTTTTTATTAAAGTACATTCAAAATTCTCCAACTCAAAAACACTAATTATGACTGGCCATTGCACAGATTGAGCGCCCATCAATGAACTAGAGAATGTAAATGGTAAAAATATTTTCACATTATTTTCGTTAAATTGTTCCTATTATTTAAAAAATAATTTCATACAGTAAGAAATACAGTATTGTTTAAAAATAAACCATCTTATTATTTTCAACCTCCCAGAATATTTTATAATTATTTTTAGTGGACAACAAGATATACTTCTGAAACAATGACATGAATCATGATTCAGCTGTTGAATGAAAATCAAGCAATAAAGGATTGAAGTAATAAATTTGTAGTTTTCTTAAATTCCTTTACACTGATGGAACTTTTCTATGGAGGTATTGTGATCAATACTTGAATATATGCTTCAAGTATTATTGGTTTGATTTAAAAACGAAATGTTTTGAACACCTGTTTTACTCATGCTCTTTATATATTCATGTCACTACATATTAATTTAATATTTTATGCCTCATTATACCCACCACTGCTATAATAAGGAAATATCCATTCCGTAGTTGCCAATAATTTAAATTCAATTGCAGGCGATAACCACAAATATTGATTCAACACTAATAAATTTCATGGATATCCGATATATTTGTTTTATTTTAAGAATACTAGTCATAATGGAAGCTCATTTACTAGAATTAAATTAGTGCGTAACAGTGAGCGAGCGTGACTGAAATCTGTATCTGGCTGTTATTATCGGATTACTACAATTTTTACAACCTCATAAAATTTGAAGCGCGGCCCAGAAGCTTGAAACTATATCCTCAAAGGTCATCTTTCTAATAACATATCTTACCTCCAATATGTTTCTCGTTATAGGAGCATACCCGTTTTATGAGTATCATTTAGATCAACTACAGATATCGACATTGAGTTGGCAATTTGTTCCACGGGTTTCAAGGTACAAAATTAAAAACGTACCTACAGAGCTGAATTTCACAGTTACCTTTTGTTGGCTACTAAGACAAAACTAAAAAGATTAAGTAATTCTAAAATAATTTATTTTGTATTCACACAAAGGCTATTCAAATAATTTACAAATGCTATTTCCACTTCACAAAGAAACATGTATTGCATTAATAAATTTAATATAAATGTATTAACTTTACACAATTTTCAGTCTTAATAAAGACTAGTATTTTATTTCCTGACGCATCCTTTGCTGCTAAGCGATACTAATTTGCAATTAAAATTAATAGTCAGTAATTTAGTAATACTCCTGAATGCTTCAACAGTTACTGCCTTAAAAATTTTATGCAAATAATTTTGTTCCTTGTGTTTAATTAAATTATGTTAAATTTGGCATTTAATTTATTTTAATTCTTGATAGAAAATGATATCATAATTAAAATTAGGTACAGCCAATTATTTTAAAAGCTCTTTAGAGATGTCTCATGAAGTTTAAACGAAATTTATTGTCGTTATAATTTTAACGACACACAAACGTTACCTTGCATTAATAGGCATATATGGTAGGTTTGTAATATCTGATTCATCTTGAACTCTTCAATTTTCTATGCGAAAAATGCACATGATTAGCGACTACCTCAGCTGAATAGGTTTCAGAGTAGAATTAGTAGTATTAAATCACACCGAGTTTGTTTTGTCACAAGAATGTTATTAAATTTACAGAAACCCGGTTTTCATCATAGCTGCATATAAATATAAGAATATTAAACATAAATAATTATGAAAACATCATAGCGAAGACGTCAATTAAGAATTAATTAATTACAAGCAAAAAATTACTTACACTTTTTTGTATTAAAAAATTCTAATATACTTTGTTACTCCTACAATCCGTTAACTTCGGCAGGTGTGCACTAAAAATAAATGGAGCAACGATATATACGTAAGAGGTAACCGAAGAGGCTATTTGAGAATACAGTCAATCTTGATCTTGAGGACGCCCAACCAAAATTAAACGAGACCATGAGGTGAATCAAATTGTGGATGACGCTGCTCGGATTAGAGTTCACCGAGGGAAAGACG
The DNA here is from genome assembly GCA_034510155.1 of Eucriotettix oculatus. Lineage (NCBI taxonomy): Eukaryota > Metazoa > Arthropoda > Insecta > Orthoptera > Tetrigidae > Eucriotettix > Eucriotettix oculatus. Next base: position 184,034,492 of record CM067376.1, read on the forward strand.
GGGATAGTAGTCATCACGACAAAAATAATGGACACAGAAGTGCAAATGACGGTTGGAGACACAGTAATCAACACCACGCCCAATACCAAACAGTTGGGAATAACCAAAGATAGTAAGGTGTTTTATTGGGCTCACATCGATAAAACGGTAGACAAAGTGGCTTAACTGACCATGGCTTTTAACCACGGTCCGCAAAAGTGGAAACGTCGCCTACCCATGGCGATACTCTAGTCGGTTCTCCTGTATGGAGCGGAAATGTATAGAAAGCAGATGGCAGCTGTGTAACGACGGGGAGTCGTACAGCTGTATTGGTGATGGCAGAACTAGCGCCCATAGATTTGCAATCTCTGAAGCTACAGGAAACATGGAGCAATCAGAACGACCTCGGATGAAGCCGAAAGAAAGAAACTGTACGAGTGTCAGAAGAGTACAAGACCTCAGTGGAAGGTGGACCATTCTGTTGAACCCACGACTAGCAGAATGGATCGGCCGGAAGCATGGGGAGGTAAATTATTAATTAGTGATGGTTACTACCGTAAGCATCTCAACACGATGGGAAAAGTAAATCGTCCGAGCTGTTCGAACTGCGTAATTGTAGACGACCCGCAACGCAATATTTTCGTCAGCGACAGATCAGATAGATGCAATTGCGACAACGTTTGGAACATGAGCTTGAAGCCAACCCAGTAACACCGGAGACCATTATCAATATTATGCTGCGAAAAGTTAAGTCCTTGAACGCGGAGATAGCGTACACTAAAAGGAACTTGAGGTTGAAGAGGAGAGACATACCGAAAAACCGTGAGGTAAATTAGAATCTCTGCATCCTGAAGTAATGGTAACGCTGTCCCGGGGTGGTATCAAATCTATTGGAAAGCTTCGTGGCTTTAGTGGGTTTTCGAGAGATGAAGAGTCCTGCTGGAGGAGGAAGAAAGATATAGGAGAATAAGATGACTGTATCACAAATCTTGTTTAGAGTCTGAAGAAGGTTGTAATGATATTTTATAATTGGGATATTTTTAATATGGTATTTTTATGCTATATTGGTTTATATATTTTTGTCGTTTATTTTGAAACAAACAAGAATACAAATTTAAGGACAATTTTTAATTTAACAGAATGAGATCTTTTTCCTTGGGTAAAATCTCGTGGGGAGATATAGGCAAAGATTTTGGTGGCTATATGTGTTAAAGTTTGTGTGATAGAATTTTCAAAAAGAAATTTAATGCTTAATTTTGTCCAGCAAACTATTATCTTTCCCGCAAACGTTTCACTCTCCTTTAAAATAAAACCACTTTGTTCTGCTTTTGAATACACTGCACTATCACTTCGTGTACTTCCTGCGCCGAGTTCTATCACGCCTGCTTGCAGCTTTCAATAGGTTTAAAATCTCACCAAGGGCTACGTAGAATTAACCTTTTGTTTTATTTCACTTAATTAATGTCACCTCGCTCGCTCTTTTCACTCTTCCTCCTCCCACGTCCTCGCCACATCTGCTACTGTTCTCTCTTTTCACTGTCCACTCCTCAAAGGGGTCCACAGCCATAAATTACCTCCCCCTTAAAAAAAACCCCTTTACAGTCCGCAAGACGTGGCAAATACTCTACTCTGCTCAGACTTTAAATACTAAAAATTATCTTGGGCCTTTTGAATTTTTGCCTCATTACAAGGGAGGGATGTGCATTAGGGATTTACACGATTATTGATTAAAATATTTTACGAAAATAATAAAATCAATGTATGCAGAGAAGAACCAACTTGTGACTGACGGGAAACCTATACTAAAAAACTTGATAAAAGAATTAAAGTGAGTAGCATTTTTTCTGACCTCTCGAAAGCGTTTGATTTAGTAGAAAATCAGAAAATTAGACTTCTACGGAATGAGAGGAGTTCCCCTTTCTTCATTGGCACCGTACTTGTAAAACAGACACCAAAAAGTTCCGATTGAAAACACGGATGGAAATGAGTATCTGTCAGAATGGGAAACAATTACCTGCGGGGTCCCTCGGGGCTCAATTTTGGGACCTTTCCTTTTCATCATTTACATTAACGATTTACCCAATTATTTAGATCCCTTAAAATCAGTCCTCTACGCTGACGACACAAATTTGGTTATCACGGACAAGGACTCGGAAACTTTATGCGAGATAGTTGATACTGCGATGTGCCGTCTCAATATTTGGTTTACTGCAAACAAATTTTCTCTTAACCTAGAGAAAACCAAAGTCGTTAACTTCACAGGAAACACAAACAGTTTATCTGATAACTTGGAAAACATTTCAGATCACGCGCCTTTTCTTCGTCTGCTGATTGACAATAATTTGAAATGGAATCACCACATTAAAAAACTATCGGGAAAACTCAGCAAAACTTGCTTTACATTTACGAGTGTTAGCTCGGGAAGCCGACATAGCTACATCAAAAATGATGTACCATGCATATTTTCATTGTGTCATGTGTTACGGTATTGCAAACTGGGGTCATTCGCATCATGCGCTTCACATTTTTAAACTACAAAAGCGGGCCGTACGAATAGTATCTGGAGCGGAGTGGAATACCACTTGCAAACCTTTGTTTTGCAAACTTGGAATTTTAACCTTACCTTGTACGTATATTTTAGAAATTTTAAAATTTGTATGGAGCAACATCAATCTATATGCTCTAAACGGTTCAAGACATTCGTACAACACAAGAAATTGCTCTCAGCTCCGTGTTGAAAAAAATCGAAGTCTTTTTGTAACAAGCATTCATTATTCCGGTATAAATCTATACAATACTCTCCCGAAAGAAATAAAAGCTTTAAAGGTTCAAAAATTATTTCTAGAGTTGTAAATCTCTGATAATGAATGGAGCGTATTATTCACTCAAAGAGTTCGTAGATAGGAATGACTAAAACAGTTTGCTGGTGTCCTATCAAATTCTCCTATTATTTTACAACTATACTCTACTAGAATTTAACTGCTGACTTAATTTCATTTTCACGTTCGACGGGAACCTACGCACGATCTTCTCCTGCCTCCTCCGTCGACTGAAAATTGAAGATTGAATTTTATCTTTTCTCTTTTTTTACTTCAATTCTCAATTGTAAAATTTTGTATATTTCTTGAAATATTATATTTGGCGTATCTTTTTCCTCAACCTTTTCAACACTTACCAATTCGTGTAAAACCGGCGATTGCATGGACCTGTGGTTCATTTACCCGGACACCGACAAATAGAACGCATCATACTAAGCTGTCGGCAATAGCAACTTACGGATAATTCACCTGAATTTTCATCCATTCGGGAAAGACGCCTAAATGCAGCCGAAGACGAAAGAGATAAATAGGTGTGTGATCTAGTCGGATATAGTCGAATACTGTTGTACTTGTTTTCCTTTTTCTTGTTTACTACTTTTTAAACTATTCAGAGCCAAGTGTTCATATTAATTTACTCTGAGTAAAACTAGCCACCCTGAATAATGAAAATATTTGAAATTGTCCTGCTTTAAAATTGCTTTGTGTTTTGTGTATGTAAAGTAAATGACCCTACTTCATGTATTAAATTAAATTGTAAATAAATTAATTTAACCTTTCTATAAATCTCTTTTAAAATTTAATTAAAATCGAACAAATGCACTCCGTGGTTTACATTTGTTACACCGTCTTTAAAATTTTTGACAATGAATTTAATGAGTAACGTTTCAGACATTAATTTCACATAGTATTTGATTACAAAATCCGATAATGAAACACATTATTCCAATCAAAACTGAGGTTATTTCACTTACTGAGAACGGAATGAAATTGGTTAGTTTCAAATTAGGAACATTTTATTCCCGACTAGTTAGTAATAGTTTGTTTTCCGATGTAATAAACATTGCATTCGTCACCGGAAATTATATACCACATTATGTTTACATAAATTATTGACATAAAACTTGCATTTTTTATAGTTAGAGATAAAGTATAGTTTTCTTCATACATATAACATTGATGTGTGATTTATATAAATCATTAAATTAAAATTCATATATTTTATAAGTGGAAGACTGATATAATTTTTAATGGGTATTGTTCGGAAATTTGATTTTATGAGCCTATTGCATGACAAAATCTATACGAAAAAATTCTCGGAAACTATTTTTAAGTTATTATTATGGAAACTTGTGGTGGTAAGGGTGAATCGCTTAGTCAAATATATTGTAGACGATACTGCGTTTTTGAAATAATAGATTGTGTAACTATGCATTAATACAATGTATTACAATACAGCCTGGAGGAAATTCTAAATTCGTGCGAGTGGCTGGGGCAGCTGGAAAACAATTTCATAAGTTTGTGAGGATGTACCTGTTATAGATGCAAAAGAAATTAGGCCAATTAATAAAAAAAGTTTACATTAATACATATTTCCCTCACAATAATCGTTAAATGATTTTTTTGGTTAACAGGCTACATGAGGGTGATCCTGAAACAGGTAACTTCCCTTTAATAGAATAGGAAGTGAATTGAAAAGGGGGATGTGGAAGATGGAGCAAGGTAGCCAAGTGTTGACTAGGGCCCCCGGGCTGTAGTTTAAGGATCCTAACCGGTGTTTCACCTGAAGAAATGTAGGGAAAATCCTAGAAAACCTGCATCAGGTAGGTCGGTCATTGGCTACTATTCTCAGACCCTTCCGAATGACGGGAGACGAGTTTGCTGTAGGGTCGCAGCATTCCCTTCTCCGTGTCTCTACCAGTTTTAGGAGGCAGTTGGCCGACTGATCCAGCGGACAACTCTTGCCTTATGTCCAAGATCTTCGACCCCAGTACATATACCTCTCAAAATAGGTGAAGGTGTCTCGGCATGTGAGAGCTTCGAAAAAAATCAGAGTACGAAGCATTCCCGACAAAATCAGAAAATTAATATAAATATTACATTTTGCATTCCAACTGAAGAGGCTTCCTTAAAAAAATTAAATACAAAAAGCAAATATTGCAATTGTTTGTGTGAAAATTAAGAACCCATCCAGCAAACGTCAGTAATACATTGCCTTTCGCGGAACCGGTGACAAACTAAGTGGTAATTCCGTAGATGAATTTTAGCTTTGGGTTATAAATATAAAAATCTTGGATTAATTGATCGAACTTATTTTGATTAAAAATAGAAATTATTTCGTCAACATGTAAATTTTGTGGTTGTTTGAACTGCAAATTAATATATTTGTCAAATCAGTTTTCTCTCTCCGATGGCGCTACAGCCCATTTAGGGCCTGGGTCTACCGGGGCGTCTGCGGACTGTCATCTTGCATGACACATTACTAATTTGGAGGGTACGTCGTCGGAACCTCATAACGTTTAGAGTTAGAATTAATTACTTTGTCAGATCATATATATATTGTAATGAAAAGGCTTTTATAATATAAATTATGCAAGGAATTTGACTATATAATTTAAATGGAGGAATAATTAAATACCCAATTCCAATTTTCCAGTTATTAACACTAATTAGACAAATTCACTTTCGGGTTATGAATGAACTCTTTTTCTCAGGGGATTTTTGGACCAAGTAGCAGAGACTCAATTAAATGAAACATTGGGTTCGACAATGCATGGTGTTGATAAAATAGGTGGATCTCACCAGTGTATAAATTTAGGGTTCCAATGAGAGGGGTGTCCGGGCGTCGACGTCGGTCACGTGCCAATGGGGATGGTGGATACCGATTAAGCTGTCGTCGGCGTCTCTCCACTTCCACTCAGAAGTCTCCAATATTTTAAAATAATTTCAGGTCGTCGCCTTTTGCGACGTCCTCCAACTCAGCATGTGGCCGCCATCTCTCTCTAAGGACTGCCCCAAACCCTTTTTTTGGTGGGTAACAGGCTACATGAGAGTGATCTTGAAGCAGGCAACTCCTATTTAATGGCATAGGAAGGGACTTGAAAAGGGGGATGTGGAAGGTAGAGCAAGGTAGCCCAGGGTTGACTAGGGCCCCAAGCTATAGTGTAAGGATCCTACCCGGTGTTTCACCTAAAGGTGATGCAGGGAAAACCCTAGAAAACCTGCATCAGGTAGGTCGGGCTAGTGGGTACTACTCCTGCGCTCTTCTGATGACGGGAGACTGGATTCCTGTGGGAACGCAACAAACCCGCCTCCATGCCTTGATCAGTATTGAGAGGCAGTTAGCCGACTGGTCCAATAAGGTCAGCGGACAACTCTTACTGTATGCTGAAGATCTTTAACCCCCGTACATACACCTCTCAAACTGCTCAAGTTCGTCTCAGCCTGCAGGAGTCTTAAATTAATTACTTTGGTCAAGGACCAACGGGGGAGAGAAAGAGGAAAACCAGGAGGAAGTCTGCCTCTACCGGCTCTCACTCATTTCCCATCAGGATATCCTCCTGACTCGTCTTCGTCCGCCCCAAACCTTCTTGTCCTTGCTTATTTATTTAGCCGCCTTTTTTGTGCAACTATTTGGCTGCCTGACCAGGCCGCTTTGCCACCCCCACCTCTCACATCTGGTCGCTAACCCTTGACGGAAAACAAAGGGATTCGTCCCCTAGCATACGCTGTCTTGCCAAACATTTAACAAGATGATTTTTATAAATGCGATAATGCACGCTACTATATATATATATATATATTTTTAATTTATATACATATACATATATATACATATACATATATATACATATATATATAAATTAAAAATAGTGACCCTAAAATAGAACCGGTATTATTCAAACATAATTGTATCTAGACGTTCATATTACATTTCTGCGTATATTACATAATAACAAATTGATTACGAGTAAACAAGTTGACACAAAAATTGAGAGTAACTCTTTAGTATTGGGAACCAAACCAGTGAGATTTCTTCGTGAATACAGCCTTTCAGTTATTTCTCCGAACGATCACTTACCCGCGTAGTTTACGTTCACGTTCCTAACATTAATCTAACGCCACTCATCATTTACATCAGTGTATGTGAGTAAATTCATGAAATATTGCTTATGGAATCTGTAATAAAGTATCATTAATAAAATCGTTTCGTGGACCAACGTGGTAATTACAGAGTGGTCTTTCTCACACACACTCGAACACTTGCGTATCGCGAGATTAAATCGCGCCGGCTATATTGATGACAGGCTGCCTCAGACGTGAGGATAATTACAGCCCTGGGCTCAAGGCTCGGCTACTTCCTTGCGATGATCGCCTTATTGCTCTGCAGGCCTCATTCAAACAATGTGTAATAGACGGCTGGGGAATACCCGTCTGAATATTGAAAGCTTCATTACCCGTTAGACTGTCTACTTGATGCAGATACAAGTCAACGTCTTGCGGGAGAAACGGACGGTTCTACTCCACACTACTATATTTGCATAATTACGGCAGGAACTGTGATCAGGGAAATGTCTAGCGGCTACGGCGTCCAGAGTCAAACAGAAACAAGAAAGGAAAACCATCTCTTCAGGTCTTTGGAACCTCTGATATAGCAGTTCTTTCATTTTATAGCCAATAAAACTGTAATTTTTTTATACACGGTATGGGGAACAAACAATGATGACTGAATAGTATAATGTAACACCTCCTATTCTCAACTAAAATTATGATGGGTTTTTAAAATAAAAAGGTAATTAATTGTTTACCTAATTTAATATATCATAGACAGGAAATGAAATTAAAAAGTTATGATTTTATAAAACAATAAATTTTCATCCAATATAAAGTTATGTTGTGTAACGTATATAAGGACGATATTAATTAATAATTAAATAATGATAATTTTTTTAATAAAAACAATAAAACAATTTACTTTAACAAAAAACTTATTTACACTAAGAATTAAATTTTTTAATGATTAGACATTTTTACCGGCACTTCTTTCGTCAATAAAAGAAACTACATATGCATTTACAAAAATTATTTACATTAAATTCTTAAAATTAAAAATTTTAACTTTCACCTCAGGGTGGCATTTATGGGTCTTTTCATAGAGCAGAACGTTAAACATAAAAATCATCTCGGACCATGGCAGAAACAGAAAATTAGCAAAGAGTCACAGGGGGTAATTACCGTATCGGTTTAATGCAGGTTTCAGCTTCTTCCTGGTTCATCCTCCCTCCAGATCAAAGCTGCCGACCACCTATTCTTCCCGTTTCTGGAAGAATTCAAAATCTCTCCTTGCTACAATTCCAACCACAGTCATGAGTGAGAAGTTTAGCTCCACGCGGAATTTCACACCATATATGTCGTGCCAGCTCTCCCGTCTCACTCCTCTCGAACAATCTCAGAAAATCTCCTTCAAAAATATGCCAAACATCTCTCCTCTCATCGCTCTCGAACAATCTCCAATATGTAAATTCTCCACCACCAAACTCCGAATATCTCCAAAGAAACTTTCTACAATCGATCTGTTCTCAAAAGTGTCTCAGCCTGCCTTTTTAAAACCTCCTCCCCAGTTCTATAGTGTATTTCACTAAGGTGGCAGGTATGGATATCCACCAATAACAATTATTATGATAATTGGGAAAATACACCACCCGACGTCGCCAAATTCTCACAAAGATTGGGAAATTCGGAAACCGCGACGCGGTGTCTCGGTTTTATGGTCCCTGGCTCAGCTGCTATCTACCGTTCTTTTGACTCCATGGCGCCAAAGCAGACGTGTTTGTCCGTTACCGTTGATGCTCAATATTTGATTAAATTATAACGTATCCATGCCATATTGTCACAAATTTTTGTCGCGGCATACTTAGACCTCAGTCTGGTATCAATTGCAACTTAGCACGTCTGATAACATTATTTTAGGATTTACATTTTGCACTTTCAAGCCGTTTATTACCTTCTTTTCTTAAAATTATCCAAGTAAATATATGAATTGAAAACCGGTATAATGCCAGTGAGTTATTTTCTGTCGCAGAGTCGTGATCCAGCAAGAAAATGATAACAAATGTATATCGCGTGATGCGTTCAGAAAGCGGATTTTATTTATAACTATGGTATTGATTTTTGTTACAAATTTAGAGTATTACAATTCTATTATTAGTGATAGATAAATCTAATATTAAATAAAATTCTTGACCACATAAATCAAACGTAAAATTAAACCCTTAAATTATAATAATATTTTGTGGTCAGAAAAATATTTAGAACTGTGCACGATTAGTAAATATAGTAACGTAACAACAATGTTTGTTAAAAATGAATACCAAAGTGTTGAGCTATGGAGCAGAATGAAACTTTTAATGTCCAATACTTGAAGCTGCTTCGTTAAATCTGTCTCGTTAATCAGTATAATATTTTCATCAATGCCGTCTCATGTTTCCTTGCTGCTAGCCGCTTTATAAATAAATAGGCTTTTATCCGCCGAGAAAGTGTTTCAGAAGTTCGCTTAGCTTATATTATTGTATATTTATTAAACGTGTATAATTTATTCTATTATCTAATATTTCAGTACATGTCCGACATACCCAATGTTCTGCATCTCTTTAAGGCTAATCACCGGGTAGGGTCCTTAAAACTATAGAAGGGAGTAGCCAGTTTCTGGATAACCCTTATTTAGCCCCCCCTCCCCTGTTAAAAGAGAAACATTTGGAATAGTCGGCTTCTCAGCTGGTCAAGGCACGAAGAAGTAAATGCTGCAACGACACGGGGCACTCATGCACCCAAGACCTCGATGTAACTGATGCAGGTTTTCTAAGGGTTTCTCTTGCATCTATTTCTGGTCAATAATGGGTAGGGTCCTTGAACAATAGCCCGTGTGTCCTAGTTAACGATTAAATACCTTACGCTTTTCCGGCGATATTGTAGTATTATGAGGATCAGAAGACGACTTGGAAACCATAATAAATGGCATGAACGTAGTCCTGGAAAAAGAGTTCAATATGAGGATTAATAGAGGGAAAACCAAGGTGATGGAAAGCAGTATGGGAAACAGTGGAATAACAAAGAGTGTTAGATTGAGAAGGAATATTTTGACGAAGTTAAGGAATTCGTCTACTTGGGAAACATAATAACTAGTGATGGTAGGATATCACAGGCAAGGAAGGCTTTCGCGAAAAAGAGGGATTTACTTACGGGTAATATAAGTGTGAATATTAGGAAATCGTTGCTAAAAATGTTCATATGGAGCGTGGCGTTATATGGGTGCGAAATGTGGGCGATAGGAGCTGGGGAAAGGAAAAGAATAGAAGCCTTTGAAATGTACGCGAATGCTGAAAATCAGATGAGTGGATAGAATCACAAACGAGGAAGTTCTAAACAGAATAGGGGAAAAGCGAACAATATGGAGGACGTTGACTAAGAGAAGGGGTAGATTAATAGGCCACGTTTTAAGACATGAGGGTCTTGTAAAATTAGCATTAGAGGGAAGTGTGAGGGGTAAGAACGGAAGTGGATGGAATGGGCTAAACGGTTTAGGGAGGATTTTGGATGTTCTAGTTATAATTAAATGAAAAGGCTTGCGCAAGGTAAGTTAGCATGGAGGGTTGCATCAAACCAGTCAGGACTGAATACCATAACAACAACAACCTTCCTCTCCCTTTCGCCTCTGCCCACTCAAATTCCCTTCCTAAGCTATTAAATTGGAGTTGCCACTATTTTGATCTTCCTCATTAACCTGTCAGCCTAAATAAATACATTTAATCAATTTATTTATATAAGTTTAATAACAAAATAAAAAAGTAATATTAGAGAAAAAGATTAATAAATGGAGTAATATTACAAATTTAATCTTAATAATTAGGGCCATTAGTGGGTTGAACAATATTAAGCTATTTTTTATGAAATTGGCAATGGAAAACTTTTGGAAACAACTGAGTAGATTGCAGCAACTTAGTTATCTGGTCGCTGTGAAAATGCATCTGGGGGTCTGGTTCAGGCGTAGATAATCAAGTATCACCAGTGTTGTCGAACTGTAGGCTGGATGTTGTTAAGGAATGTCTATCATCAAGACTCTCTCCCCCTGAGCTAAGTGTCCAGAATTCTACACCAGTATTGACTTCCACTCTCAGTCGCTACTTGGCCCCCGAATGTCTTCTCTAAATCATCCTCCACCATCATCTCCTACCACTTAAAATGTCCCCCTTTATTTCCCAAACATTCAGTCAGTACATAATTTTTGAACAAAACTATTTGTTACCCTTTTCGAACTTGCAACCAGTGAGAAAACTTTCATCTTCGGGGCGTCAGCAATGTGTTCGGAGGTGATAGATGATACTGCTTTCTCAACGCTGCCACATACTTCTCCGAAGCTGATAGAAGTCATTCATTTATCTTTTGGCACAGACCTCGAATGACGTGCTTATATTATATTGTATCATCGAAAAAGAATCCGTCCCTTTGACATAAAGGATTCCCAAAGGCCACATGCGACTTAGCGACCGTGAAAACAAAACTGCGCCACCTTAAACAATCTCTCCGCGTAATATAGTTCCTTACAAACCGTTAGGTTAATATTATCATCATACTTCATTATATTTTTGTAATATATTATTCAGTCAACTTATTTTTCTTTTCCAAAAATCTATAATGAATTTAACTGTCTTCCCTTGATTATGACACCTTTCAGTATTTTCATGAACGCAATTTATTTCGATCTTCTGATAGTATTTTAAGGTTTATATTACATGATTCGGAGCAGCTATTTTTCAATTTTTTATGGTATGAATGATTCATGAATATAGCGTACTACATGATAAAGGGATATAAATATTTAGTATCAGTGCGGTTTGTTTAAATAAATTATATTTCACACAGCCATAGTAATTGCTTGAATAATGTCACGCGAAGGAGATATTTCATACACATCGCATGCAACAGACGTGTTCTTTTTTACTCCTACTCTCATCTCTGGTTTATTTAATAACTATAATCAAACGCCTCGCTGGACATCAATTCAATTACCACGCGAGCCATTGGCAAACCTGCTCCGAATGATTCTGTAGTGATAGCTCCTCTTTACACGACTGCAGCGTGTGGCCTTTCTTAAACTTAAACCACTTCAACTTACACTATAATTTGACGATTAAGTAAAGAATTATGCAGATCCCGATGCTTGATTACATCGATTGAAGGAATCCAATCGGACGGAATTCATCTCGTATCAAAGAATCTTCAGTCATATTGAAAGTAATAGAAACCATCAGGAAATCCGGAAGTGTATCAATTCAATTATTCAAATAAATTTGACTAATTTCATCTATCCGCTTTCTATTTACAGACCAATACCAACGAAAGTCTGGATTACAACAGACGTTTTATTAGTAAATTTAATTTATATCTTCTTTTTCCGTAGCTGTATAGCACGGGGTGGTATTTGTCTTGTGTCCATTCTGCTCTGTTTCTTACTTTCCTCCTTCACTACCTCATTCCAAGTGACGCCAGGTCGCTATCGCATCCTGAATCCACCTAGTCCAGGGTTTCATTCCTTTCTGACACACTGCATTCTTCCAGACAACAGTTTCTTCGGTAGTTTCTCTGTCATACTTGCAACTTGCCCATTCCATTTCAAACTTAAGTACTTCATGTGTCGCATTAAATCTTTCTCTTACACAAAAAACGTCCAACCAATTGTTGTTAAATCTGCACCATATTCCTCCCTCATTTATTGGCCCGTGGATTCTCCTTAACATCCTTCTCTCAAAGATCCTTAAGTAGTTCTTGGCCTCTGTGGTCACTGTCCTTGTGTCAGCACCATACGTGACTACTGGCCTCACCACAGTTTTGTAGAGTGTTCTTGATCTGAGCTTAGACTTGAACAGGGATATCATAGAGTAGTAGGCCCTGTTACCTACCTATATTCTGGTATTAATTTCCTGTGTGGTATCACATACTCCTCCACCCTGCATTCTCCCTAACACAAAACGTAGCCTTGGTTCAAGAGGTGTTACCGTAGCCCCCAATAGGTTAGCTACATAGCGGCAGAAGTAACCAGCTGTAACGAGGTGTCGTTATTTCGCAGGTCATTCGCCTGTGTTTATTGACGAATTCTTCGATACATCTGCATTTCAGGCCGTTCACCCCGGTAGCAATGTAGAAACAGCGACTGAATGCGTATATGTTAGCTGTCAGGGCATTGACTCGTCTAAAACACCTTTTAAATAGTCTCCCACGTCAGATCTCCTGGAAGTCAATCACGTACAGCTTAGCCGAAGGGTCTGGTTCGCTAACGTGTATATCAATAACAATTTCAATTGCACTCCCTATATGATTAAGATTCAATCTATACGGATGAGTGAATAAAACCAATCATATATTTGAACATTTAGTTCCATTTCACCCTAACAATCTTCTATTCCTTTCCCACTTCTTACAGGGTGTAATATTGACTGTAATTATACACATATCTAGAATAATATATCTGTGTTTTGACTGTTAAAATACTGCGACCTCTCGAATCTTACCTGATAAGACTCAGGCGAATCCATCCACACTACCAAAACTATCCTAAACGTTCATTGCAACTTTATAATCCTACGAGATAAGCCTTATATATCACTTTACTTTCATGTTTCATATCAACTTCGATATCAAAGTGAAAGCCAGACTCTGCTTACCGAAATCTTGGTAACGGATCCATACCTTTTCGTGTTCGCTGCTCCCTGGGGGCCTCATGTGAACACGAGAAACAGCATCATTGTTACTATCACATTTTATCCGCATCTTTCTTGATATTAGCTCACTTTAATATCCACGATTGGGATGATATCGCAAAATTTATCCTTGCCTTAGCTGACTGGTAAGAAAATATTTTAATATTCTCGCAACATCAGTTTGAAGTGAAAGTCTAGTTTCTAATGCTGGGACTGTCCTTTCAGACGCACGTAGTCCTTTTAGCCTTAACTTATGGGGTAAAATTTTATTCCCGGGAAGTCTAAGTGGAATTTTTTTGATGTTTCTATTGTTATGTATATTTTACTTTGAATTTTGTCAACAGTTTAACTTAATAATGGCATTTAAAGATATAAAAATATCATTTTCTTCGATTCCGTAGTACTTTTGAAACTGAGATACCGGGTTTTGATACCCATCCGTGTTTTTAGTCATAAAACTATAAGACGAAGCGTTGAATCCACAAACGCTCAAGCATTACGTTCGTGTCACCATCGCCACATTTGTCAGTAGAAAATTTAAAGTGTAGGGAATGATTCTAGTGCATGCTGCAACTACCATAAGGATTTAAGTTACAAAGAACTCAAGTAAATTTATCGAATATAATTATAATAATAGGAAAATAACGTTGGAACTACAATAGACATTTGAACTATGTAAATGCTTGGAATGTTGTAGTCGAGAGTGAGACTGTGGTGTTGCTGGTGTTCTGTGAACAATCCGAAGCTTGAGCAACATTCATGTGTCTAATCTCTCTTCATTTTTCCAGCGTGACGTTAAACAGTATGCCTTGTTAGCCAAAGAAAGTAGTAAATAAAAGTAATGGCTGAGGGCTATGTATTGTTCTTGGATGGTTATTTAGCAGCCCTTCATGAAGCCATCAGAATGGCGGAGGCATATTGTGCGATTGGGCTTTGGCTGTGGTGGGTCATACGTCACCGCCAGTTTCTTTATGCTTCTCATTTCGAGCGGCTTGGTCGCCGGAATTAATGTCTGCGCGCGCCTGATATTGGCCCACGAGATATTACAAGACGCCAGCAGCGGCGCCGTAATGGTGCTGCTGCTGACCACTGCCGCAAGGTGGCGCCCTCAATATCGGCGTCTGCACCCGGTGCCCTCCCCCTCGCAAAAATAATAATAATGATAGTAATAGCCAGCTGCCGCTTAATAGAGTTGCAGCCACCCCCGGCTGCATTAGGCCTCTGGGACCATTGTTGCCGTCCGCGTATGTGTTGCGGCCTTATGGCAACGGAACAGGCAAAATTAAAGGACTACTTGGGGATGTCCAGGGAAAGCCGTTTCATGCCCAGGGAAGGTTTCTGTTTTCTCTTTGCATCTCTCTTTCTCCCCCTCCAAACTCCTATATACCTTTCCTCCATTGGCCCGACTAGAATGTTCTTTAACTACTATGTGTATACGTAGAAATTACGACTAAAAATTAACAGACTTTAGTGACCGTTACAACTAAATATAATTAAATTACACGGCAATCGTCATCATAAAGCATCTGCAACCGAAATTTGGTGGACTTTTCTATTTGAAGAGCCCTAAACAAAATTAATATATGTACTCTGGGTTTTCCACCGTGAAGAGTGATTTAATGCAAAAAATTAAGTGACACAATGGTTGTTTTGGATAACGGATTACATATTGACTTGTCATACCGCACGCTCTAATAATAATTAATAAAACCTAATGGGTAAACCGAAAAAGACATTACATTTAATTTTGCTGTTACCATAAAAAGTAGCTCAAATTTATTCAAATTTGTGATCTTACTATGTACTAAACTTAACAACATTCATAACATACATGTCAATAATTGTGTTTATTCATCCTGGTGATGTTTACAGTAGTAATTTTTTATCCGTGAATGTTTAACGATGTACACAGTTTTATTCACAAATTTATACCTTCATCATTATTTTCAGAACGATAATAAGAGGTGTTTAGTTTTAAATACAGATTTTTTTCCACATTATATTTCATACCTTTATCATAATTCGATGGCAAATAAACTTGTCATTCTTTTATTCATTAAAGAATAACCCAGCGAAATTAATCAGAAAAATATTTTGATAAAATAAAACATTATAACACATTAATAAATTAAAAATTGACACAACGTGTCATTTTTATTATGAATATCTTCAGGGAAAAATATAGAAATATTACAAGTCAGAATATGATTTATTGAATGGTCAATACATAGCTTAAATTTTTGTGGGAAAGTGAGGGTTTTACTCACACATTGTAGCCGAAATATTCAACGTTTATTTATATTTCTTCTTCTTCCATGGCTTTGCAGACTATTCAGGGTCTTGGTCTACCGGGTCGACTGCGGACTGTCGTATTACATGACACATTCCGATTTTGGAGTGATACGTGGTCAGCGTATCGATTCTCCAAAAGTCTGAATCTCAGTCATCGTAACAGAGACGTCACAAAAATTCATGCCTGATTCTAGGATTCGAACCTGGGGCCTCTGTGTTGTGAGGTAGTGACGCATTTTTTCCCTTTTTATCTATAAAGGTCACATCGACTTCCTGGTCAACGCTAATTATTAATCATTACATGTGCTCATGTGCAATTACACAATTTTTTGTTTTCCTTATTTTTAGATGTATGTATCTTTTTATCTTAGAGTAGGAAAAATCGTCTGCTTCACACTAAGAGCAAATAGAAAATGTTCTGATTGGTTAGACCCAATGATTTTTATTTTAGTTAGGGCAGAAACCGTAAGTGTATGTACCTCTCCAAGTTTGGTGGAAGTCACAATCTTGGAAGGGTGGAACTCTTGGACAATAAATATTAGACGAGAGAGAGTCACTAAATTTTGGGACTCATGAGCAAAAGGGACCGAAGAACCTTACCCGTATATACCAACCAGAACATTAAATAACGGTCGAGATATTTATGGCAAAGGAAGAATGATAGAATAATAGTTTCGTGAATGGTGACTGCCCAAAGATTGTCCCGTTAATTAGGCTTACCAACGGGTGAATTAAGAACATCCCTCCTAATTGAAAAATATATGGTATGCATCTGTGTGGGTAAAATGATCACACCCAGAACGAAGCGGGAGAACCATTCCTGATAAAGACGCCAAACTTCACCACCGTGAGGAGCGATATTTTGAGATGGAAATGAGACAAAAACAAAATCATCAGTCTTGGTAGCGCCATCTCATAAAAAAAGATCAGTCTTCACCGCGGCACAGACGATAAACAATCTGAAATGATATAATGAAAAATCGTTAGCAATGTAATTATTCTGGATTTTAACATTTATTTATTATTAATGCACTCTGATTGAATACAGTTTTAATATGCGTAAATCTGATAAACACAGCATATAAATTAACAAAAAATGATACAAATAAGTTTATTATGACTAAATTCTAGATCTCTACACATAGAGCGGAATTATGTAACACAGAATCTACTCGGACCTGGCAGTGTAGGAAATCAGCAAAAGGTTACAGAGGTACTTACCGTGTCAGCTTAATTTGGACCTAGCGGCGCCTTCTCCCGTTTGCACTTCCTCGTATGACTTCGGTCGAGCCTCGGATCACACCTCATCTGCCGCTGCTATTGTCCCTGGTTCAAGACAAATCCTCAGAATATCTATCCGATAATGTGATCATCTCACAATCCGCCACTAATATTATCTAATCAACAGATCTCGTTCCCATAATATTTATTTCTTCTCCTGTCATCTGCAATTGGTTTTAATGCTTCTTTTCCACTTCTTTTATTCATATCCCGAAAGTGGCAGGGATGTATATTAACCAATAAGATTTATTGTTACTCTTCTCTGGGAAGAATAGTTTGCCCCTCTCCCCGAAGGTTTTTGGGGAAATCCACGCTTCTTCCCAGAAACGGTCCCCTCATTTCAGAGTCCGCGGGCCAGTCCCCTCTGGTGTCCAAATGTCTGAATTTTATCACCCCTGTTTGTCAAATAATGTCTCTTTCCTTTGACTCCTCACCGTCCAAGCAGATGTGTGTTGACCGTTAATAATCAGGTCTTAAAGTGCCATCGACAAAGAAACCAACAGTATTTTTGGCAACGCAATCGTACCATATACATGTCTCACTTCGTCAATGCGGGCCTACACATCATGCGAGTTCCAACCAGATGGTCTGGTTTCTGTGACTCGATATTCAACGATATTCAACCAGGATCACTGCAGACGAGGGCAATGACATCTTCTACCAGAAAATCAGGCTGGGTCAAGTACAGAAGTTAACGTTTCTTCCCTTTCCCCACCCTGCTATAGAATGAGTGATTTTATTTAGGAGTTCCTCCATTTAGAATAATCCCCACAATAGCCCTGATATTTTGCTGCTAACCTGAGCTTATTATTAACGATACCGTCAATCAATTCAATAATGAATTTACTTTGTATTTAAATCCATTTCTACCTTTTTATTTAACAGTGTAAATAGTCTATTATATTTACTTGTAATAAATATTTTACTGGTTGGATTGGGAATGGAATTTATTTATTAAATTATAATATAATAATTGTGATTTATTTAATTGTAAGTTATTATAATATGAGGGATTAATTAACGATAGGATTTATTATTGAAAAAAAGAGTGATTTAACTTAAAAAAATTTTAATTTAATATAAATAAAATATTTCATCAAGAGCATACATGGTATTCACAAATTATCATAGAAAATATTACTGAAACAATAAATTAGCATTAAGAATTTAAAATCACGGTACTCTGTGGGGTGAGTTGGGAAGCAATTTCGATTTCTAATGGCAACAGACCTGGCAAATATGTACTCTTTCTAATTCAATACAACGATACCCGCAAAGTTTCTGCGCCTGCATTCCGGTCTTCGTCGATGATGATGGCTGTATCGGTGGATGACCTCTGTTCATCACCGTCCGGGCTGAATTTCGTAGACAAATATGACGAGACTCCCTTATCTCCTTTCGGCGGCTAACAGCTTAGTTTTAGGTCAGCATTTGCCGGCCTGTTACAATATATTAAAGTAAAATAATTCGGGTAAAGACGGAAAAAGTATTACGTAGCTACAATAAAATTCTAAGTTTACGAATATTGGTTTATAGATAAATATTAAAATAAATTTGAAACGTCACTTTTAATATTAAATACTGAATACAGCTAATTATTCTATTAAAAACAACATTTTTTATTTTGATATCTTAGAATGTAATGTTTTTATTCTTCAATATTCCAAAAAGGGCTCTTTCAGATTATAGATTGTATTTAAAATTTGAAGTTAAATTTGTTTTACTAAGATTAGAGACACGTCAACAGGAATCGTTCTTAGCGACTACAAAAAAATTACAATAGGAAACACAAAATCACTTAGAAATTGCGAACACCTCTGAAGAAGGAGTGAAATAGGTTCACATAGCAGACTTCATTCGCAAAATGTATACTAAAATATAAACCCTAATGGAATCCTTACATATTTGTATGTCATAATTTGTATCTAACATACGTCTAATATATTTGCAAAAGTGTTGTATGTGTTGCCTTGTAAAATCACCTACTACACACATTTAAACTTTCCGTACAGGTTTTTTCTGCTCTTTTGTTTGTTCGTTTCATGTATTGTGTGGAGCTACTACGCCATGCCAGATTCCTGAACGCGCAGCTCCAAGTAGTGAAAACTCGATTTCGTGTGTTTGCGCTCTCTTGTATGAGTTTAGTGTTTTAGGGACTTCAGACTACACACTTTTTATTTTTTTTATTTACTTAAATATTTTTTGTAATTATGTACCTTATTTCGTACTTAAAATTATTTGTTATTTGGAATGCATGACATATTCTGTTTCCTCAATGGAGGACTAATGGAAACAACAATAAATGTAAATCAATCCATGATGCATGCAAATCAAAATTTTTCGTATATCTGGATGCAATTAGGATACTGTTGAACACGCCTAATTATTATCCTCAATCAATGAACTAATTTAATGTTTACTTATAATATTTAAAAATAATTTGTATTTTTATTATTTATTTAATCCAGATCCAATCTTGTTGCGACGACGAGGATAACTCTTGTAGGAGTCATGCTGCAGTACATCTCTTCCTATATTTATTGTCCGTTCGCGCCACTGCATTTAAACCGCCGATTTTTGCCAATATTATCTTTCGACCCTAAAGTGACCATTTTTCTCAACTGGATCGTGCACCAACTGCACAAAATCCATCCTAAGTCTTTTCCAGCCCCACCCAACTCAATGGCATCGACTAGTGGTGGTGGCCATAAAGAAGGAACTCCCGACTAACCACCCCTTGGACCGTAAACAAGAAACGCTAGCTAACATAAAAAGCACCCATCGCGATCGCTGTCCTGTCTCTCGCCGCTCCATCTATCTCGGAAATTCCGGCGCACCATAAAACGCGAGGTGATAAGTCTTAGTTAAAAGCGGGACAAGCACTCGCCGCTAATCCTCCGACCACGGACGTTCTTTCATTGCCGGTGAGGGATATGACCAGCTGATGTATAGCCTGCACACCCTGCGCTGGAGGGAACGCAATATGTCCGCTCTAGAAAGGCAATAACCATTAGGTTTTTCGCCCTGCCCCGTGCCGTCCCGTCGAGCGGACGAGTGCGAGAGAGAGGAGAGAGAGGGAGTACAGTCGGAGAAGAGGAGGCCATTCCGAATGACACGACCGGGCGAATATCGGCGAAATTTATATTGTAGGAGGAGGACGGAGGAGGAGGATATGAAGTGCCTGCAGCTATTGAACCCAGGCCATTTCTCTCCCCTGCTCGCAATTGATCGCTTGCGGGGGTGGCGGAGGAACTTGCCAAGAGTCTAACCTTTGACTGGGCAAGACCTAGGACTGACCCCAGTCCACATTACTCTCTTCTCTCAGAACAGGGCTGCACAACATTCCTCAGATACAAGGTAAACTTGGGATCGTCTTAAACGTTGCGTTCAGGAAAGATTCACTCAGACAAACAAATTATGGAGGAAATGGAGCTTTTATCAGAGTCATCACTGTGGTGGGATTGTTATTATTTAAAATTAAATTTTCTGTAAATACAAATTTATTAACAAAATTAATTTCAAATACAATTAATAAATTTTTAATAACTTCATTATTCCCTCTTCTTATGCAAAAGTGAATATTTTATGTCGGGCTTTCTTTTTATAATAAAATCGTGATATTTCTATGATAACTACACAAACTAATTCATCCCCATTTCATTACATTGCAATGGTTGGTTAATGCATATTTTTTTTTAAAAAAAAAATCAGCGCTTTCTTCGTAGCTCCTTGAAGCTCGGGCACATTCTGATTTCTCTATCTTGTAGTGTACACATGTTTTCAAATTATTAAAGGGGTTATTTTAATTCATTTTAATTAATTAATATTCAACTAAATTTTATGAGCGGCGGAACTTCGCACTTCGGTAGCGGGGAGATCTGGCTGTCATCAAAACATATATTGGAGTGGTCCTTTGCGGGATTTAGAAGCCGCTGGACTTAGAGTCATAAATGTTTGTGTCAGACGAAAGGTTCGGTCTTTACATTTGGTCACGTCTGAGACAATCCCACAGAGAGTATTGGTGGGTGAATTTTAGCGACTATCGAGCAGACGCGTACACCGGGATTTGAGAGCTAGAAAATGTAAGACGAAACCCTATTTGGTAAAGTCGTGGAAAAATCTGGGGTTTCGCAGTTGGTAAAAGATTCAGAGATTAGAGTTAGTTGTGGAGTTATCGTTGAGATGGAGGGATGAGTATTTAGACTTTACTTAGCTAGCCCCTACAATCACAATACGGAAACCTAACTGAGGATATCGCTTCCCAATCTAACACCCTTTGTTGTCCCACTGATAGGTTGACCAGAATAATCTGGACAGTCAGTGTGCAATATATCGTAATTAGTCGTGTATAGCCTGCACGTTTTTTCCTGAAAATAAGTAAGGAAATTTAAATTAAATACTGCAAACATCCTTTAGTTTATAACGTTTTACAAGTATAAAACATTAGTATCTACGTACCATACAACGTATTGTATTCAACGCCAAAAAAATATGTTAATGACATTCATCATCCCTGTAACACTTTACCAGTCTCATTTGCCGCTGTCAGATGAATCGCAGATAAACTGAACAATTGCTCTAGCTTTTTTATAAAACTTGTCTCTTGTAAGCGCGGCTTTAGAATTGTGTAACACTGACACAATCGCGTCACGATTCTACTTGAGTCTACAATGGTATTCATTAAAATATATATTCTCCACAAATTTTGTCTCAAAATTCATGTGCGGCTATTACACGCAAGCGGACTATACATACATAAATGTAGTATCACCACCACCTAAGTAAGTAACCATAAAGAGGATCGTTATGTTAACCACGTTCAGAAGAAAAAACTATTGTGAATAAAAAATAAAATTTACTAAACTTACATGAACAGAAGATATAAATAATAAAAAAAGTTTATCCAATGGAGTGGGCAGTGAAAAGTTTAAAATTCTCTCGGTCATAAACTTTAGATTATTGTTTGTAATATTTTTTTGCATCAGAATATTAATTGTTAACAGAATTGAGATATATTGACGCAGACATTCAAACTGAGAATTTTGTGATATTTATTTGATGAAATTTTAAATAGTAAATGTTTCATCGGGCAGCAACAGATAATACGGTCATCAAAGATCGAAGATTTTCCCGGTGTATATTGTGAATAAACTGTTCTTCGTTTTCCACTCTGGTCGAAAGAAACTTAAGCCACGACGTTTCGATGGCGTACTCTGCAATCGATATCACGTTCAACTTTTTCACTTTCACTTGAGAACGAATCGAAACGTCGTGGCTTACGCTTCTTTTGACCCGGATGGAAACCCAAGAGCTGTTTATCCTGATAATAAGGTAATTGTTATTTGAGTATGAAATAAAATGGCCTGAATCTAACCAGACAACTTATAATACTTATCAGAAAAACACACAACGTTTCTATCAATTGGTAGAGGAAACATTGTGCGTTTTCAGATAAGTATTAATATGTTGTGTGTTTAGATTCAGGCCATTTTATTTAATACTTTAATAGATTATAGAACAGACCTAAATTATTGTATCTATTGTTATTTAAGCTACTGTTGTAATTTAGTGATACAGTCAGTGAGTAATAACAACATGTGGGCCACCTAATAGCAATTCCTTGTCCCGACCTCGACCTCCTGAGTGGACTCCGGGGTGGTCCAAACCTGCTCTTAACCACATCAACCATCCCTGTACATGTGTGGTCCCAACGGATTAATAGGATAGACTTGCCAACTAATTTGGTTCCACCTATGAAATTTATTAACTGCCCAGCAGGTCACGCTGTGATGTTTCATTTTACTGCACTAAGGCTGTAAGTCTGTAAAGCTTCTTTTAGACGGTAATATCCGTTCTCAGTTCAGTTTCCGTTCCTGTTTCATTTCAGTTCGGAAGGGAGGTCCTTTTACACGATCCGTTCAGTTCTCACTATTCCCAGCAATTTCAGTTCTCTGTACACAACCACTGAATGCAGTTGCGTAAAGTTGAGCTGCACGCAAAAGTTCATTAGTTAAAAGTGTTCAACATATTGTTCATTCTGGTTCAAAAGTGTACATTTATGATATTATGCAGTAACACATGGATGAAACTTCGGTTCTGAAGAAAGAGCGGAAGAAAAGAAGGCAATGGGGTAAAGCTTGGTTTCTTAAAAGAAGTTCATTGTCACATGTATTTTTACTGAAGGAACTTCGCTTAGAACCACGTGATTGGATGAATTATTTACGGATGAATGAGGATTCGTATCTCCTGTTAATGCGCCTTGTGACCCGAGTTATACAAAAACAGGATACCAATATGAGGAAGGTTATTACTTGTCACGAAAAGCCAAGTGCGACATTAAGTTTTTTCGCAAGTGGACTTACCAAAGTCTTAGGTTTCATACAGTGATATCAACTCCAAGCGTAAGTAAAATAATACCTGAAACTTGTAATGCCATTATTGCGGTACTCAGGGATCATATAAAGGTAAGTAATGCGTTTAAAGTTTTAATTTGGGATAATGAGAAAAATAAATACTTTGTGTTAGTGTTCGCATTGTGACAGCGTGCATCTGTTTTATTCTACAAAAACTGTTAATAAATGTCAATGAATTCGACAGAAAAATCGTGAACCTTGGACATAGTGACAGACCAACGTGCACCGATTTTCAATAAAAGTTACGTGAGCGAACGGATTGAGGCATGACTCCGTTTTTACACATAGAAATTTTAAGAAATGAAATGAAACAAATAGGTCTACTCATACCATCAGTTCTCAGTATCCATTTCCGTTTTTTCATTTTTACACATAGGAAAAACTGTCAGTTCGACTGAAACTGAACCGAGAACGGACATGAACGTCTAAAGGGACCTGAATTCAGAAAGTAAAGTGAATTTCAGACATATATACGAACTAATAGCTTCTGTGGGCAGTGAAATAAAGAAAGGTAAAGAAAAGGGTTTACGCAGAACCGGAAAATGGCGAAGAATATTGTTGAAAGAAGACGAAGCGGAGAATACAAACTTGAAGAAATTAGTGACCAATGTCAGTATCAGAAAGATTGGGATCGCATCAATTCTAAATTGTGTGGTTCAAAATTTGATAATCCCAGACATATTGGACCGGGTGTATTTGTTTCTTGAATATTCCTTACTTATTCTCTTGCACCTAAACTATACCGTACAAACCATTCTATATTGATTTTATTATTCCTTAACGCAGGAATAATAACAGTTTCCATACATTAACCTTGCTTATATACGCCAACTTTCTAACTATAATCATTTCATCTATATTTTAAATCTTTGACCCCATTTTTTTTAACAGGACTCTATTTATTTAATTTTTTATTAACTTTGATTATCTAATAAACGTTTGGCAATTGCATGGGTTATATAATTAAAAATGATGTATTATTATGTAATTTTATTTTATAGCCATTGCAATTGTTAAACAATCAAAATTCATATAAAATTAAATAAAAAGAGTTCGGTTATTATATTAAAATTTATACTAAATCTAAGAAACGTGTTATTAAATGAGTAAAAATGACCAATAAGGAGATAGTTCATTTATTTAATAAAGCATCCTGTATTGCTCCTAATATGGACCTTCAACATATAATATTTACAAATTATACAATTTTAATAGTTAAAAAATTTTAAGCAACTATTTTTCACCTTTCATTAAAAAAATATTGTAATGATTATTTTTATGTAAGGTTTCTTTATATGATAAGTTAAATTGCTGTGAGATTTTAGTAGTTTCTTTAACAGGAAAAAAAGGTTACAAATTTGATTCAATTTATTTTATTGAATGAGATGGAATATTTCTCCCAAGATACTATTTTGTGGGGAGATATGGGCATAATTTGAGTGTCTAAACTGAGACAAAGTTTCTGTAAACTAAAGTTTATTTTGACTTATCTGTAGTCAAGAATGTAATTCAATTTCTTCCATTCCTTCGCCTTCCGGAGATCACTTTCACAGAAACACGAGATAAACAACAAAACAGTTTTCTCTGCTTTTAATATTATTTTCACTTCACTTACATTTCCTCACGTATAAATACTCCTTTTGTCGTATAAGCCTCTCAAGTAAGTCCGCAGTAAACTTTATAATTTTCTAATAATTTCCTCCTTTCACAATCCGGATCCCTCCCAGCAACATGTTTCTTAACTCTTACATATTAAAATTTGAATTCGTCCGTTCTTCGTAGGCAGCATATCACGGCACTCGATATCTTAAAAAACATTCTGTGTAGTTCAGTGTCCTCTCTGCTATTCTCACTTTCAATGCACACTCGGCAAAAAGGTCGCTCAGCCATAAATTACGTCAAACCTCTCCCCCCACAACACCCCCAAAGCCACGCCTTCGAACATCACTCTTTACAGAGCCTCTTTGCCCAGACGTTTAAATTCCAAAAAATATCTAGGGACGTCTCAATTTTATAATATATTTAAAGAAAAATATAAAGTCGTATACTTAAGATTTTTTCCTTTGTTTCATTACTATTTCCTGTAAAATAAGTATGTATTTACGGTTCTTGTAGTTATGTTCCATCTAAAATGAGTACTATTATCAATAAATATAAACATAAACCTTTCTCTTTTCATCATCAAATTGAATGAATTGATTAAATTTATTTTATCGAAATATATGAACAACGATATAGCAATTTTTTTAGAATCTATTTAGAATTATAATATGATATTATTTATATTATGAATTTGAGGGAAGAGAATGCTTAAATTTGTAAATATTATCATATTTTTTTTGTAATTTTTATAAAACATGTACGACTTCTTCGTGTTTCAAAATTATGTGGTTTATTTGTTACTCAATTTGCCAATGTGATTTACACTATTCACAGCAATTATATATCAATATATAATGTATATTTATAAAATGAGTCTCATTAAACTTCACTGTTAGTTATAGAACATATTCATTAGCTGCTGAAAATGAATTAAATAAACTGTTCGCTGAATTAAGCAGACCGAAGATGTGGTGTAAGTATCATCTGTGTGTATGTGCGTTTATGTATAAGTTCCGCATAATAATTTAAATGCGTGGAATTTCAACAAACGTTCAACACGTTCCTTAAGACCAGTAAACAAACACTGATAAGACTGGACTACAACCACCCGACTTAGGGGTGGGCACTGGTGTAAAGTTCAATACATACATGAACGGTCGACATTTGCGTCGAATAAATATTTTTTTGGGACAATTATAGATAAAATTTCTACCAATGTGTTCGTAGTATGATTTCAACCCCATTCCGCATGTGTGTCTTATGGCTCCGAGGTTATTTTTGACTCTGTTACAATACCGGGAATAATTTTATATATATCTTAAGGTCTAGGAGTATTTTTGACTCTATTAAGTAAACGGGATTTTTTTTGTTTTTCTTATGGACCCTGTATTTTTATTCTCCCAAGTTGCCGGGAGACTATTCGACTCGTTTCGGGTTCTGGAAGAATTTCACCTTCCTTAACGAACCGGAGAAATAAATATACCGTTTGTTTGACCTTGTTCTTCTGTTACTGTGTTTATCAAAGGTGCCAATAGTATTTATAACTCAAATAAGATACTGCGACTTAAGACGCCGGTTATGACGTAATGATCATACCGTCTGATCAAGTAAGAAACGGAAAGTGAAAAGGAGATATTCAAAACGGCGACACTCTCGATGACGGTTTAAACACGTTTTGACCAAGAGATTATTCTCAAGTTAAATAAAGCATCTGGATATAACAACGTCGGGTATCTACCTCATTTATATATAGTGAAGGAGATTCTGACTTTATCAAAATAATTAAAATAATTGGCATGCTAAGGATAAACATTGAAATTGAGGAGTCACCCCGTCTGCAGGCTTTCCATAACAATGATATATATTTGTGTTACTCAGTGTATTATTTTAGTTGTTGATAATAATTTTGTAGACAACAATACTACATTAATTTTCGACGCTAAATGAACAAATAGCCATTTTTAGGGATCCTACTTTTTGTGTCTCTCGCCTTTGACGATTCCCAATCTGCTTTGACAGCTTCTAGTTAACCACATCATGATTACGATATTAATATATATTTCTTGGACCAATAACAGTTAGCTATAATATTATATTATATCGCAGTAGGACCTCTCCCCAATTTAATTCATATTTTAGAACGAATTAAATTCAGTAATTAAGAAAGGCGTAAGTATTACGCGAACTCGTGTCTGCTTTCTAGATACAAGGTATTGCAGCTGTTTGTTCAACAAGAGACGTTAACCCAGAAAGTTTCCAATGACCGACCCCTTTTTTGTAAGTGTGAAATCCCATGCTTGGCGGTAAATTAATACCGATTGGTTAAGATACGTCACATGGGGCTGGTACTTTCCCGTAGAGAAGGGATAAAGAGAGATTGGCTAGGAGGTGATAAGGCGATGAAAAATTCTGCGTGTTTTTGCAGTTGAAAGGTAGAGAAGAAGGAGAGGAGAGAAATTCCAGTGTTGCTCGGAAGCTGGAAGGAAAGGCTAATAGGAGAGAACAGAATTGTCTGTGTGTGTTGGAATTTGAGTGGAGATCAAGGAGAGAAGAAGGAACATGAACAATTAAATAGCAGAGTGTGCGTCTGAAGTTGGGAGAGATAGGTGGTCAGTAGAGGACAATAAACATGAATAGTCTGTGTGTGTTGGAATTTGAAGAGAAGTGAAGTTCAAGAAAGAGGAAGTAATCTCAGTTTCCGCCGCCGCATAACACCCTGTGGGAGGAAGGGATCATCACCAAGAGGAAGATTCGGAAGGAATAAATCGTCTTGAACCTGCAGGAGAAGGTCAAAAGGAGATTAAAACAGGTTCGTCCCAAATGAACGAAATCTCTGCTACCCATTCTTGCCCCACAGTCATTAACCCTGACCTAGACCATTCTTAATTCAACATATAGTTCCACTTATATCATACATTTGCTAATAATGATAGATAATGCAGGACCCAACAAGGAAATTGTGTTACAATATAAAAACAAATTACCATTAAAAAACTCAAGTAAATTTTGTTAAACTTCGTTAATTAAAATCCCCTCTTTTGATTAACAATATATCATAGTTATTCTATTTGGTCAATAATAACTCAATGATTTCTATCATGTATTCCCATTTTAATTGATTAAAAATGACCTAAATAATTATTACTTTCCATCACATAGTTATTATCAGAAGTCACTAATATAATTTTAACGTGCACTCGGTGATTTAGAGATATAGCTGAAGATAGATTCGGAAACCGAGTTTTACTTTAAAAATGTCCTTCTATTTTCTATTATATCGGTGTGCAATATGCTGTTTATTCCATTAAGAGCGGCAAATCAAAATTCTCCGCCCTTACTGTTGAAGATTTCACCATCGTATTGCGCGTTACGCCTTCAGCTATCCCGCTCCTCTTAGGATTATCTGATCGACCGAACGAGCGACAGTTTATATGCTAAAAACTCTGGCCGCCGTAGAGGAATGCCCCGATAAGGTCTCACAACTTATCTTAGACGCTCTCATGTCCGTCATTTATAAGGACATTTATAGCACGGAATTCGGGCTCGGTTCGTTAAGGTATATATTATCCTTTAATTAGCAGCAGTTACTTGTCATGCAACAGATTTATGCGGTTGTTACTCATTGTGTCGTCAGGCCCGAAAGGGTTATCTCTAGTAGTCGGGCTAAATTTAGTTCAGAACTACGGGCATGTTCATATTATCAACGTCGAAGTGGTCTTACAGCTAGCCAAAACGATGAAAAGAAACAACCTCAGTTCAGTACTAAGTCTTCAGTCTTCCTTCACCAAACTCTTCATTTCACTTTACTTATTACATCCAACGTTATAAATTTACTCATTTGTTATTTGTGTACTTCCCTAACAATTTATTATTCGCACTGTGTGGTATCATTTAACTTTCGTGTAGGTATCAGAACCTGATCCCATTTATGTCCCCCAGCCGAAACTAACTTATTTTCTCTGTCTACTGAATCCTAATTAGATATTTATCTGACATTAACTATAAATAATTGGATAAAAAAGCCGTTATGTAAGAAAAAATTAAGTATAATTCACATTACAACCCAAAACACAAAGCTTCATCCCGTCTTTGGGACAGGTGACAATTTGAAGTATTTTAAAATTGAAAAATTTTGATTATTTATGTTATAATCATTCAAATCCCTTACAGCCTATTTTATATACTTGACCATGAACTCAGACTAAATACTGTGACGTGGTTATTATATATTCCATGAAATTTATAAATATAATAAATAATTTAGAATGTATATTTAAATGGGTAGGCGCCAATAAATCTCTACTTTGAAATTTAAAACAGTTTTTTTATTAACAAATGTAAAAGATTCAATAAATTAAAATATTTAGAAATTAATTAATATTAATGAATTTTATTTACACAGCTGAGCCCTAACCAAAGAAATAACATAGCAAGAGACTTAAGTAAATTTAACCTACTTTACTCAGGGCGGTATGATGTGTTTATACGCATAGAAGAGAGAGCGATTATTGCATTTTGTTTCTTCTTTTGCATTCATCCTCCCCAAGATTCTTGGTTGACCGGCAATCCTGGATTCAACGCAAAGCTTCCGGGTCGGAATGGTCTCTGACGGGGTCCAGGAAACGTCTCCACTTTCCGTTTCTTCGTGACACTTGCCTCCAGATCGCCTCTTCTCTCTGAGTCCTTGAAGCCAGTCAATCCGACTTTCCGTTTCTTCGTGCTAGCTCTCTCTCTGATCTCTCACCTCCAACTCTCTTTTCCTAATGATATTTTCGAGGTTCTCCCCACCTCTAACTCACCTCTCCAAAAAACCTCATTGATATCCCCGCTTTTTCTTTTTCGCCAGGTCCTCCAATGGGGTTGACGTCCCTACCCTTCCTCTCCAAAAATTTAAAATTTGGGAGGGGCTACCCCAAGCCATCTTTTGGGGCAACCACCTTGCTCACCTTGGCTGTCCTGGGGTTTTCTCCGGGCCGCAAAAATACTTTCAGGCAAAGGACTGCGCCTGTCAGGCTTCAAGTTTATGATTGCGCTTGTTTGCCGTGTTTACCCCAAAAGGGTGCCTAGCGAATATCTCAGGATCTTTTCTCTATAGGAACTTCGTACACAATACTTAATATTGTAAATTAATTTAAATAAATAAAATAAAGTATACGACGAAAATTTTATGCGTCACAATAAATATACTGAAATTTTCTTAAAATACTATCATTATTTAATTGTATTATAGATTAGGCCTATCATCCATTTAGAGGATGTTTCAAAACGAATTTACTTATTTTCCATGGTCAAGTATGTAAAATAATGAAGATCTAAATATTTTTTTTGATTTTGTTATTAAGTTAGACAGTTTAACTTTTGTTATTGGCGTGGTGGCACACAAACTGAGTCTTTTATAAACTTCCACAAGAATAATTTAAATGCCGTGAGATTGGAGACCAGTGATTTG
The DNA here is from genome assembly GCA_034510155.1 of Eucriotettix oculatus. Lineage (NCBI taxonomy): Eukaryota > Metazoa > Arthropoda > Insecta > Orthoptera > Tetrigidae > Eucriotettix > Eucriotettix oculatus. The sequence continues at coordinate 184,065,078 of CM067376.1, forward strand.
AAAGTGAATTATTTTGTCAAACGTCAACGAGGTCTATCATTTAAGCTTCGTAAAACTGTTCCTATTTCTGAAAGCACATTGATCAATGGTGAATAGAATAAATAAATCAGTAGATTCTCTTTTAAACGCCATGGAATTTGTTACATTATTGTTATGACTTTTATATTAGTGCAAAATAAAATTCATACTTATAGATTTTTTGATTATTAATATTCTATATTTATGTAACCATATCCATTATATTAATCATTGTAACAACTGCACTGTATCCACATAATTGAAGTAAAATCTACGTAGTACTTACAAATGAATAAATCATTTTTTAAACCACATGCTGTCACTCTAGTATATAGTAAATGTTGTCTCATTTTCCTTAGCAGGTTAAAATTGTTTGAATTTACAGTTATTAGGGTAAAGTTAGCAAGATAATTACTGTACTATACAGCGCGCTGCGACTTGTAACGGAGACACTTATGTGGTCAGAGTCGTCTGGGAACGAAACGAAATGACCTTTACGACATTCGCTTCCTAGATGGCCGTACGTGTTCCGTTTGCACTATGGAGTGTTTTCAGACACAAACTGCTATTAAAGGATTCCGCCGATTCCAAATCTTGGGGTAATCATGGTATAAAAGGAACATTTATTACTAAACCTCACTTTACGTAGAGTTTCCCGCGACAGAGTCGCCTCGTAGAGAGTTCGAAATTACCAAACGGGGCGATATATGGATTATGAGAGTCAAGAAAGAATATTTACAAAATTACAAAAAAATACGCATAACCTTTTTTAAATACTGAAACAGCAATAACAATACTTAAAATTCATGTTCTTAGTTTTATTTAGAGACGCATTAACTTTCTACGAATTGGAAAATATAAACTAATATTAAGAATTTTTACAATCGAATCAGAAAACGACAGGTTATTCAAGTGGCTTATTGTGAAGAAAAAATACATTCAGTTATAACGTTGTACTTCTTAACGTAAATTTTGGTAATCAGAAAATATGGAGAATAATCCCTTACATATGAAAATACTTTCAGGGAAACTATGAGTATTTTTATAAAGATAAACTGTCTGCCATATCAGTACAGAATCTGGGAATATTGACTGCACATTTATAATGTCAGAAAGTATTTTTCACAATTCAACTCCTGGAAGGGCTAAGTAATGTTTGAAGTGACGTTCCTGAATCATACTCGGATAATCTCTGCTGGACGCTGGAACCACGTTATAAGGTGGGGAAAATGTGACCTCACGCTGAACGTAGTTTATAAAATTATATTTATGTCAAACGTGCTTTAACAAACAGAATTTTGTTTTTAATTACAAAGCACTAATAAGTTCAGTACATTGAAACTGGTCAAATGTGACCAACCATCAATTTATGTCACGTATTTATTATAGTCTAATAGTTTTAATATAATTGTCCGTCCAGTGACGTTCAAAGTTTGATCGTACTAACGAGGAAGTCACTACTTCACGTACCTGGTCTGGTCTTTATCACCCACTACACTAAATCGAAGGGTTTGATCCTCTTAAGTCTGCGGTGTAAGTTTGTGTTGTCCAGCAGCTGTTGGACGCTAGAGTTGGGATGTCGATGAAGACGGTCTTCATGCTTCCCGGCAGCTCCTTTGATCTCCTCTTTAATAAAAGGGACCTTTAAGTCTTTATGTAGATCCGTGTTTCTGACGTACCACGGAGCGTCTACGATGACTCGCAGCGCCTTGTTTTGCCACGTCTGTATTTTTGCGACGTTGGTATCACTTGCACAACCCCAAAGCTGGATGCCGTATAGCCAGATCGGTTTAAGGATCTGGAACAAACAGAATTAAATAAGTATATCTAAGCAAATAGTTATTGTTGGAAACAGAACATCTGAACAATATTTACGATTGATTGGTTATTTGTAGAGAATTTACAAATATTAATACTTTATTGAGAAAAGCTCAAAGGGCAAAAATTAACACCAATTCGTATATAATGGTGGCCGCTGTATCACAATCAACGCAAGGCAGAACAATGCTTTTTTACTGGGCCGGGGTAATTAATATATTTACGTGTGCTTGTTTTATGAAAGCAGAAAAGCATTGATATACGGCGCACTTAGGGATTTATTTTGTAATAATTCATAAATATTTTAGTATACGATAGTCTATTTTGACGGAAATTCGCTGTGTATTAAAAGAGAAGACTGTCGTTTTTGCACTGTATGGTGTGTGTTTCAGCAAGAACGAATGCCAATTTCGTGATTTTGGAAGGACAACATCCTAAGGAAGAAAAGCTGTATCAGAAAATATGTGGCCGTTGACAGCTGTTGTTGTTGTGGTATTCAGTCCTAAGACTGGTATGATGCAACCTTCCATGCTAACCTATCTTGCGCAAGACTTTTCATATCCTCATAACTACGATCCACATCCTCCCTAATCTGCTTAACGCCTTACACCCTTGGCCTCCCTCTTCTGTTCTTACCAGAAACACTACCTTGCAATACTAATTTTACAAGCCCCTCGTGCCTTAAAACGTGGCCTTCTCTTGGTCAAAGTCCTCCATATTGTTCGCTTTTCCCTTATTCTGTTCAGAACTTCCTCGTTTGTGATTATATCCACCCATCTGATTTTCAGCATTCGCCTACAGCACCACATTTCATTGGCTTCTATTCATTTCCTTTCCGGAGTTCCTAACGTCCACGTGCGCACCCATATAACGCCACGCTCCATGCTTAATGTTTTAGCAACGATTTCCTAATATTCACACTTATATTACCCGTAAGTAACTTCCTCTTTTTCGCCAAAGCCTGCCTTTCTGTGCTATCCTACTCTTTATGACTACTATACTTCTCCCATCCCTAGTTATTACGCTTCCTAAGTAGCAGAATTTCTTCCGTCAAAATATTCCTTCCCAATCTAACACCCTTTGCTCCAAAATAGTTTCTTCCATGCAGTATGATTCCATTTACATTATTCCGATGAAACTATGCATTGCATCGCCTGTTCTATATATAAGTTAAACAGCTTGGCGACAGACTGCATCCTTGTCTTAACCTTCTTGATTACGACTTCTTTCTTGATCTCTATTGAATTAGTGCTGGTATTCTGTACAGTTATGTATAAGCCTCCTTCGATATTTATTCATTGCTCTCAAACATTTGAATAATGATTCCAGTTCAAATTATCAAACGCTTTTTCGGAATCTACAAATGCCATAAACGTAGGCCGGGTTTTTATTATCCCGTCTTCTAAAATTAGTTTTAAAGTCAATATTGCTTCTCTTGTCCCTACATTATTCCTAACACCAAATTGATCTTCTCCATTCCATTTGACGTTCCATTCTTCTATATAGTACTTAAGTTTATATTTTGCATGCATGCGATAATAAACTAATTGTCCTGTGCTGTTCGCATCTATCAGCCCTAGTTTTCTTCGTCATGGGTATAATTATGTTTTTACTAAAATCACCTTTTTTACAGCTACGTATATATTTTCTTAAGTCTTCAGAAATGTTGATAGCTTGGAAAAGCCACGATGTGATGGAAACGCAAACTGTTTTTAGGATCAATACAGTTTGGGGAATGAGAGTGACAAGTTGGGAGAGTGGTCGGAAAGGTACACAGTTAAGTCCACCACTTCTCTACATTTATTATATTGACTAATTCTGCACTTTAATGACCACCAGTCCTCATCAAGGACGTTATAAGTTGAATAAATTTTGAGTACTTTAGTGATACTCTGGCACGCTTTTTATAATTAGTCTTATTAGAATAATTAATAATTAAGTTAGAATATCTGAGGGTGTGGATATAAAAGCAGTAAGCAAGAACTAAGAAGCCGTGTCGTTGGCCGTTATTGGGATATACACTCTTCTGTCAATTAAATAACGTTTTAAATATTTGTTTTTGGACCACTAAATAATATGCCCTTCCCTCGCCCCCTCAGAATCGACCAAAGCCAAGACCCCTAGGAGTTTCGTATTCGTCTTAATTCCTTAGGGTCTTAGCAGTATGTTTATGTGTTCTCTGTTAGTATCTTGCGTTTCACGTAATTTTAAAGAAGATAGAAGAAACATACCTACAAATAAATTAATTCGTCAGTGTAACTTGGGGCGGTAAATAAAATGATCCGAGGGAGCGGATAAGAATTACAATACAATAAAGTAAATTATTAAGACATTGTGATGAATGCACTTGTTTTGAAAAATAAAATAAAAATAAAATTTATGTATAGCGGCCGTCCTCTATACTTTGACCGCCAGTCAAATGAAAAGTTAATTTTACGCCACAAAATATACAGAAACTATAAGTAGTAATTTTTTTCCATTTTAAACTTACAAAAAGCTTTGCACGGCAGGAATTTCTCAAAGAGACATTCATTCTTCTTTTTACTGGCTTAGATAAAAGTTCGAAAATCGAGATTCCTTCTGGTTTAAATAATAACAATTTCAAAATATCGATAACTGATATATAACAGAAATACTCTATTAACTGCAGAATAGTATTTATTATGATCATTTTAGGAACAATTTGAGTGTTACTGGTACAGTGTGTCAAGTTAAAAAGGATTAAATCGAAACATTGAACTGGGTGGAAATGGAAATTTGAGGGAAAATATTAAAAAATTTAATTCTAAATGTATTTTTTGCGTCATTCATTACATTTTGCAAACAAATTAATTAGCCAAGAATCTACTGTACTTAACGTGCAAATGTTTGAGTTAATTTTAGATTTAGATTTATTATTCAATCCATTAGTTCTCGGTCGACGAAAAAGGATACGTCAAATATAATATTACAAGAAATTTAAAAGTTTAAGGAAAAAAGCGAAAAGATAACAATATCAATCTTCTATTTTCAGTCGACGAAATAGGCGGCAGCAAACCTTGAAAAAGGGAAATAAGTCAGCAGTTAAATCCTCGTAGAGTATAGTTGAGAATTAGATAGGACACCAGCAAACTATTTTAGTCCTTCCTACTTACGAATTTTTCAGTGATGGATAAAACGCTCTATTCATTAACAGAGATTTATAACTCTTTATAAATAAATTTTGAACCTTTAAAATTTTTATTTCCTCCGTAAGAGTATTGTATAGATTTATACCGGAATAATGAGTGCTTGCTTCAAAAAGGCTTAAACGATGTTTTTCAACACGGAGTTGAGAACGATTTCTTGTGTAGTATGAATGACTTGAACTGTTTAAAGCATATAGATTCATGTTGCCCCATACAAATTTTAACATTTCTAGAATATACGTAGAAGGAAAGGTTAGAATTCTAAGTTTACAAAATAAAGGCTTGCAACAGGTATTACACTCCGCAACAGATACAGATAATATTCGTAGTTTTAAGCGTGTGATGCGAATGACGCCTGTTTGCAAGACCATACAAATGACGGAAAGAAAAACATGCATGTTTCATCATTTTTGATGTAGCTATGTCGGTTTCCCGAGCTAACACTCGTATGTAAAGAAAATTTCTTTTAGTTTTCCCGAGTTTATTAATGTGGTGATTCAATTTCAAATTATTGTCAATCAGCAGACCAAGAAAAAGCGCGTGCTATGAAATTTTTTCCGAATTAGGAGATAAACTGTTCGTGTTTGCTGTGAAGTTAACGATTTTGGTTTTCTCTAGGTTAAGAGAAAATTTGTTTGCAGTAAACCATTGCAGTATCAACTTTCTCGCACGAAGTCGCGGCCGTGATTACCAAATTTGTGTCGTCTGCGTAGAAGACCGATTTTAAGGGATCTAAGTAATTAAGTAAATCGTTAATGTATATTATGAAAAATAAGGGTCCTAATATTCATATTGAGGTACACCGCAAATAATTGTTTCCCATTTTAGAAATCTTAACAGTTTGTGCAACGTCAGCAAGGCCTCTAACTAATAGTCCACTGGGCAAATTATGGATTGGCGAAGGCTCTGTTGACCGTAAATCGATGAAGTACACACTCCCGTGTGTGCATAAGTCACGGAAGCTCCTCGGACGATGATAGCGTATCCTCTGACTGTGAGCACACCTCGGCGTTGGGTGTGTGCGGATTATACACCTAGTTAATTCTGGTCGTTCTGCGAAGATTCAACAGCGCCCGCAATTGCATGATGCCCGAAGTTTAGGCACGCAAACCTGCACTCATCCCGGTCAACTTCTCTCTCGATGACGGTAAACTTAAGTAAAATTAAAAAGAAACTAGCAACTCAGATTTTTTTCTGAACCCAGATTCTCAATTTCAACCTCATAAATTTAAGTAAAAAATTTGTGAAATAAACTACACAGAGTTTCTCGATGTGCAGTCCCAATCTAATTTTTCTTCCTTCGTTCATGGTCTCGTCATAAACAAATTACCCTTTCTGCCAATCAAAGTTAGTAAAGTTATTTCCATAGTAAATAATTTTCCAATCGGGTCCCTACATACAATTTCACGTGCGATTATTAGGTAAAGAGAACAGGTTTCTGCTTCTCGATACATTATTGGTGCAAGACGATTCTTGTAGCTATATTAACAATTCAAGGCACACATTTAATGTCAAATGCATGGAGACAACACGCAATTAATACTATATATATATAATTTTAACATCACAACTATTAAAACTTAATTTAAAGTTCTTGACCTGCTGCTCCTTTATGTTCAAGGCGTTTGAATAGTGAAAAATATTCCCTTCAGTAATGGGTCACTACCAGACTAATAACTTTGCAGTGTTTTATAGGGTTCATTGATTTACTTTAAGTTAAGTGAGCAGGTAGAATAAATTAGAGAAGGATTAAATTTTTTAAATATATTTTCAAAAAGCAACAACAAAATATAACTTATCCCATAGCTCTTAGAAATATACATTTTAGAAATTAATTTAACTTTATACATTAAAATTGAAACAAATTGATTCTTTCTTTCAGGAGTTGTGTGCTCAAATACCTGGTGTTTATATTCTAAACACTTCTTGATGGTGGCCTTCTGTAGACGGCAATGAGGATTTTATCGTTGATTTAGTACTTTATCGACACCGGAGCTCGTAGGTAGATCTGACCGGAACCTAAGGAGCCACTGAAGAGGCAGCTTCTGGAATTGGCTGCTACCTCTGGCTAAACGCCTTGTCCCTGCGACATCGTAGTGTTTCTGTCCTCTCAACTGCCTTAAATATGTTTTCATTAATTGCCCTCTCTCGATCTTTCAACAACTGGCCTGGTATTCTTAACAACAACTTGAGAACAACTTTTAATAACAACATCAAAACTTCTAACAACTAACTCCTCAATCTCTAAGACGACTTCTTGATAACAACTTGACCGCTCTACAACCATGTCCTAACTTTCTCGACGACTCCTCAACCACTAATTCTCAATATCCTTTTGGCCAATAAGAACCGTTTTTATATTTTCTGAGTTCCCAAATCGAGGTTCACCCCTCTGCTCCAAAGCCGTGAAAACCCACACACTAGAGGTTAGGTAGGTAGTTGTGAATTACAGGAAGACTGGATAGGACCAGCACCTGACCCCGTGTATGCCTAAGTGGCTTTACGGGTGGAACGCGCGTAAATTGGTGTACAGAGCCCCAAGGGGCTCCTCACCGAAGGTGCTCAGGCGACTGTTGAAATCCGGCCGAGTGGAGTTGGCCAAGGATTGCTTCGAGACACTTCTCCACCCGACCGGCTCGCGAGTTGTGGAATCTATTGCTCAAGTTGCGTACGGCTCCCACACCCGAGTTTTTGACCTGTTGGAAATGCACTCCGCCCACAACGACGAGAGTGCCCCCGGGGCCACTGCTTTACCCAAGGGCTGGTGGCTTCAATTGCCGGGCCTGGTCCGCCCCCCACTCTTCGGTTACACATACCCAGGACACCGACTTGCTAGCGCCGCCACCGTGGGTTTGTGATCGCATACCACTGCCCGACAGAGTCCAACCCAATTGTGAGCAGGGCTGCCGCCCGGTAGAACGACAGCTGGGCTAAGGCTCACCCCTGTCTACCTGTATTTTTCGCTGAAGGCTCAGGTCAGCCCCGTGTCGCACTTTAAGTCAACCCGGTGGGCCTCTTTCCCCGACAAGGGCCCTGGCGAAAACCCCGGTGGAGGAGAGTACCCTCCTGCAGTTGGCCGGGTTCAACCTTACGGTAGCGCTGACACTTCTAGTCAAGCGTAGCCTTTTTCCCTGATAAAGGCGGAGCCACAACCTGATAAAGGAGAGTACCACGCTACGACTAGCATTCGAAGCTTCTTGCTTCTTCCGGATTGCAGCACCTGGTTTCCGAGGCCAGGCGCACCCCCATCCGAAGTAGAAGCTAGCAGCTATACCCTATGGATGATTTGCGCAACCACCCAATTCTGGGGAATTACACCCAGACAGTTTCATCATCGGATAACTAAGTATGGCTAGCAACTTCCATACTCGACGCCTTCTTTCAAGGGCATGATGACCCAAGGGTAGGATGACTGTATTGAGATGGACTACTCTGTTACTAGAACCATTGCGCAATGGCCCCGACCCGTCTCAGTCCATCTCCCGTGCTCATAGAGGATATTAGTTCCCGGCAAGCCACCCTGGTCCGCCCCCTACTATTAGGTTTCACATACCCAGGAATGGCAAGCGGGACCCGACACCAAGGCACATGAGAGATGCACGCTGCTCCCCATTTACGCCGTGGCCGATTAGATTACACAGGAGCACCTCGGGTAGGTTCGACCTCCGACTTAAGGATGAGAGGCTGTACACACATCATCCCCCTTCCGCCCCATTAGAGGTTACTGAACTTTTCTGTGGGAACGTTCCAGGTGTGTCCAAATGTTAAGACCAAAACTTCTACTCGACATAAATGTTTATAACTTTAAGGCCAACAGCGGCTCTTCTTAAACCATCAAAGGAACACTCAAGTCAGGTCTCTCTGTTACTTGGAAAGTCAAGGACCTCACTAGCTCGTAAATTTAAATTATTTAATTAAAATGAACTAAAATAACTCCTTTAATAATTGGGAAGCATGTGTTCACTACAATTTTATTCATACATTAAAATAATCTGCAGTTCCCCTAGTATTAAAGAATTAACTGTACTTCGGACTACGAGTTTTTATGACTTCTTTATCAATATAATACATTTAAAAATTTATGAAAGGTTGGTCGTAGTCCTGAGAAATATCGATTTGCAGGGATTAGTGGGTGACATTGTGTGAAGCTAATATCACTATTCGATTAGATATTACATATAAAATGATATGATTTGGCTTGCAGATCCCGGTAGTTCACAGTGGGCCAAAATTCATAAATTCAGTACTTCTATGGATATTGTACGCTATTTAAGTCTTTTTAAGTGATGAAAAGTTGTATTACTTTTGTACAAAGACGGAATCCGGGAACCTGGCCATCATTTAACGAAAGCTTCTTCCTAGAACTGTATACAAATGCCATGCTGGTATCAGTCGCACAGACTTTTACGCTAAATAAAATTCTCAGGTTTGTGTTACTTTTTTTATTACATGGAAAGACGTGCAATACGATTATCAGTAAGTATAAAAATGAGTTTTGAGGAAACATTTCATATTGCGCGGAAAATTGAACTAATCAATCAAATAAAATTCTTATTAAAACTTTTTAATATATAATAATAATGATGCACGTCCACTAATTAAAAGTTCTGTAATTGATTACGCGTATTTCGAGTAAGTATTTTTATTTTACATTAATATCAATTATAAGTAGTTCATAGATAAATAAAATTTAGTTTCCTGTGCCAAGTGTTCCTATTCTACATAATTTTGAATGAAAAATTAGTATTCATTGAAGTTATATATTAATTTATCGAAAAAATCAATTAATTTTTCCCCATAATTGGTTTAATATTTCCAGATAAATTTTTGAAGATAAACGAATAGCTATTAGATTTGAGTCTGAAATAGTTAATACTACCTTTTGTAATGTACAATTATTGGTACGTGGTGTACAGAGAAGTTCTTATAATTTATAGAAGTTCTGAATATACGAACTATAGAGACCTACTGACAGAGCCCTTTTTTCATGTAGCCTGCTACCAAATATATATTAATAAAATAAATATGTAAATCAGAAAGTAATATTTGATTCTTAATTTAATTATTTATTCGAATAAGTAACTTAAAATTAAATTGAGACTGAATTATTAGTTTCTGATTTATGACTTATAATATGGAGAATTTACAATCAAAATCAAATATCAATATTTAATTAACAATAATGTAATATTGAATCCGTAAATAAAATTCATAATATACAGAAGGGAGGTTCTACCACGTGTTTATTAAATTAAATTAAAATTTTACATTACATTTATTAAAAATTAAAGAAAAAATATGTACTTACAAAAGAGATAATTTAACTTTAAAACATATTGCCGGCTACTCTACATGTTGCTCTTTCTCCCAAGGTTCCCGTGTTTTAGGTTGGAAACTTGGATAAAAAAGAAAATGAATTTTGATCAAAAGACTAAAATTAGAATTTATCATTGCAACAGCTCCAGGAATGAAACTTCCGACTGCTTTCCAAGGACTGGGAGCAACACCCGAATACTTTCTACTACCCTCAATAAAAAAAACGCGGTCTTCTGCTTTTCTGGTCGCTCTTCCACCGAACCTTTCCCCTCCAAAACCTCAACAAAGGAATGTAATTTCTTACCTTTTTCAAAATTTTTGCTCCCTAATTTTTGGAAACTGACCTCAGCATCCTCGGTCAAATCTATAAAATGTTCCCTGGTTGGTTGGATTTGCAGGGCGAAGAAGAATTCGGAAACCTGGCTATCATTAAACGAAACTTTCTTCCTAGAATTGTATACATGTACCTTTTCATGCTGGTATAAACAGACTTTATGCTAGATAAAATTTTAAAATAATAATTCAATAACTTGCATATCAACGCATTTTATCCGGCACACAACGTGGTTAAATTATAAATATAAAAACAAATTGAATTAAATAAACTGAGATGTGCGTTATAGTTTTAGTTAACTCATGGCTGGTATGGAAATTCCCTTGCACATCACGACTGTCCTTTCCTACACTGTTAGAGACGAGAGGCCACATGGGTGCCAAAAATATTAAATTAAAATTGCCATTTTGAGTCACCATCGAAATTACCTAAACTTGATGGCTGCATTTTCTGATTCCCAAACATTCAAATCCTCCTCGGATCTACTACTACCTTATCCACACAAGTCGAGTGAGGATAACTATGTAGTAAACCGTTAACAGGCTCTGTACCCAGTCTTTGGCGTTTACATAATAACAGCTTTCATTTTAAATTACTTCAAATATGCTCCAACAATGGCCTGACACAATTCTTTCTGTAATAACGCATTTAATGAAGCATGCTATGATGATCGTGAAAAATATGCGAGTCAATAAACCATAAATGATGTAAACTTCGCACAATACTGCTAAAATACATCGTCTGCTTTGGTTAAAGGCTGGAATGATATATCTTACACGTTGTTGTTGATTCGTTACCTCTTCGTCAAAGACGACATTGATGGCGACGAATGGACGCACGGGAAAAATGAATGAATTTATTGATACTGTAATGGAGTTACACTTGGTGGCAGTTACAAAAAAAGCTTAAAATAAGGAATATGAATAATAACAAATAATATAAAAAAACAGTAAATCGTAAATTACATCTTAAAGATAAACTTAAAGTACCCAGATGTTATTACATCGCACTACACTTAACTACACGTGCTCTTTACTATCACTTACACTTCCTAATTCTTCCCTCAAAAATTTTGCTATTGGGAGGAACTGTTTCAAAAACTTCTGTAGGTAAATTGTTCCAATCCCTTATAGTTCGGTTTAAAAACTAATATTTCCCAACATCAGTTTCAAAGCAGCTCTGCCAAAATTTACAGTTGTGATCCCCTCTACTGTAATAATTTACTTCCAAAAATTTTTATGCAATATCCTCCCAGGATTGTTGCCTGCGTACGCTTTAAAAAGAGCCCCGAGACGTAAATTTTGTCGTCGTTTTTCTAATATATCCCAACCTAATTGATGAACCTTCTCATTTCCGTGACCTGGACACCGCTTAACAAATTTTTCCGCCCACCCCTGTACTATTTCCAGTGCCTCGACCGATATTTTCGGTACGGACACTAACAAATACAGCCGTATTCTAGTACTGGGCGTACGAGAGATTTATACGCAATTTCCCGTGTTTAAATTATCCTCTTTTTTTAAAAATTCGCATAACGAAATGTAGAGCCTTCCATGCTTTCCTAGTCAAATGTTCTATTTGATATTCCTAGACCGTATTACAGCTCAAGTATATACCCAAATACTTACAGTTACTTTCTTGTACTATTTCATTACCGCTGAGCTTATATTAAGTACTATTTCAACGCGTCGCCTACAAAAGCTAATTACCTTGCTCTCGTTACAATTTATTTTCATTTTGTTAACAACTGCCCAATGTCTTATTGTATTTTAATCTTTTTGTAGAACTTCTCGTCTATCACAGTTTTTATTTTCCGATATATTACTCCATCGTCAACAAAAATACGCACCTTGGACCTTTATTCCTGGAACTAAGTCATTTACGTAGACTAGGAATAAAAAGACTGTTGGAGGATCGATACGTTGACCAAGTGTCACTCCAAATTAGGAATGCGTCATGCAAGATGACAGTCCGCAGTCGACTCGGTATGCCCAGGCCCTCAATGGGATGTAGAGCCATGGCGAAAGAAAGAAATAATAAGGGAACAATAACGGAACCCTGCGGCACTCCTGATTGAACATTCGCAACTGAGGATAATTCGTTCCCTAATTTAAGTATTTGTTGTCCGTGTGGTAAAACTTCTCGAATACATAAAAACACTCGACTATCAATTCCTATTTTGGAAATTTTTGTAATAATATATCGTGAGGTTCAAGATAGAAAGCCTTTGCAAAATCTATGATGACGGCATCTAGTCTTCCTAACCTCATGGGCAATGTCCTGGTGCAAGGAAATGACTTGGCTCTCACATAAGTAACCTTATCAGAATTCATGTTGTCCATTGAAAAAACAGCCGTTATTTTCAAGCTCCTTGCGGATGTACCCCACCATAAGGTGCTCCATCACCTTGCAAACCACCGACGTAAGACTCTTTGGTCTATAATTATACACGTCACTTTAGCTTCCCCCTTTATGAACTGTGACAGCTATAGCTTTACTCCAGTCACAAGGAATACACAAAGGGTTAGACATTATTCTTTAAAGTGTCGGCTATCTTGAGGAGGACAATTGTAATGGGAAATCCTGAAAGCTTGTTGGGTATATCTTCTATCCGCAGTGACTGGATATTGCAGAGCTGCACGGGAGTCCAGGCCTGGTAATTGCCTATCACCATAGAGATTTGCGGCCGGTATTGTTGTGTTATTTAGGTTGTTATTCCGGTGCTTGACGTGCGGTAATCACAGACTGACCTCTGGCTTGCTTGACTGGTCCGTGCCAATGACGTGCTGCCATTTAAAAATATAGGCGGCCTTCACTTTCATCGGCCGCCAGGCTGGACGGCTTACTCAATTTTTTCCTCCAATTGTACATCAGCGAACTGTCAGGCGCACGCTCCAAGCTATATATTGAGATGACGCGTTCGTGTTTTTGTCGGAAGTACGTCAGCCGTATGATAGACCCCACCTAATAATAAAAGAGAGGAACTCTCTGCATATATAGCCTGTACATAAACACATAAATTAAACGCATTAATTCCATTCCACACTCGTAAAATCCCGTAAAACTAATTCTGGTCAAATCAGGTTAACTTAGTGTGTCAGCTTGTGTTGGTGACAACCAACCGCCGTTCGTTCGCCCAATATTGTTCTCCAATAAACGTTAAAACGTTATACTCTATAAACACGAGATATTAATGATGAAAATGAGGGAAATATGGGTTGGCAAAAGCAAACATTGAATCTAGAGATAAAAAACGCTAATTATACTGAAAGGTCAATGGGGGCCTCGTCATTTATAGTGTCAACTCCGTTATTAACGACTGACTAAACACACGGTATTGTTTATAAATATTTGGTACTATTGTTAGACGTAACTATTAGTTGATCTAATCATACTATTTATGTATCATGTATAAATGGTATGGAGAAAGAGTTCAATATGAGGATTAGTAGAGGCAAAACCAAGGTAATGGAGTGTAGTATGGGAAACAGTGGAATAACAAAGCGTGTTAGATTGGGAAGGGATATATTGACGGAAGTTAAGGCATTCTGCTACTTGGGAAGCGTAATAACTACGGGTGATAAAAGTGTAGTAGACATAAAGAGTAGGATAGCACAGGAAAGAAAGGCTTTCGCGAATAAGAGGGATTTACTAACGGGTAATAAAAGTGTGAATATTAGGAAATCGTTGCTAAAAATGTTCGTATGGAGCGTGACGTTATATGGGTGCGAAACGTGGACGATAGGAGTTGGGGAAAGGAAAAGAATAGAAAGCTTTGAAATGTGGAGCTATAGGCGAATGCTGAAAATCAGATGGGTGGATAGAATCACAAACGAGGAAGTTCTAAACAGAATAGAGGAAAAGCGAACTGTATGGAGGACGTTGACTAAGAGAAAGGATAGATTAATATGGCACGACGGTCTTGTAAAATGAGCATTAGAGGAAAGTGTATGGGCTAAGAACAGAAGAGGGAGGCCAAGGATGGAATCGCTAAGCAGATTTGGGAAGCTGTGGGGTGTGCTAATTATAAGGAATTGAAAATACTTGCGCAAGATGATTTAGCATGGAGGGTTGCATCATACTAGTCTTAGGACTGAATACCACAACAACAACAGGTATCAGTGAATAACCGTTTCAACTAATCTTACTTCGTCAGTTCCGTCATTTTTATAATCTTTTTGCTCAAATCTGTCTGTCAGACAATGTCATATGCCTTAAAAATAATGGCTATTAATTATCTGGCAGCATAAAACGGAAAGAAAACAATGTGCTGACACTTAATATTATTTTAGTGCAATCAACAATTGCAAAATTATGTTTTGAAACTTAAAGTAACTAATAATTTCGTAGTATAGAAATAATAATAAAGTCTGTTATAAACAATGATTAATTAGTTCTAAGGTTCTGTGAAAATGGGAATAATGGCAAAATTTTCTTCAAGATGGATAGAACTTGATGCCGTCGTCGTTAGGAAAATTTATTCAAATTTTAATTCTCTAAAGTAGACACCTACTTAAGAACGCTATTATCACACCTCGATTAATTTAACCCTCCAGTAAATGAGCATCGACAACTAAATTATTCAAATTTGTTACTTTTTAACATTGCGTAGCGACGACAGGCTGGAATTTGTTCCATATTTTTTCGTATTTTAATAATATTTCAATGAATTTATTTAATTCTGTGTTTACTTCCTATTCTTTAATTACAACGAGTATCACAGAGCGACTGTATATAACAATAGCTGCACCACTAAAGTATGATAATAGCAATGCGTCATCTTTTAAAATGTAATGTTTTAGTACGTTCCCCTGACTCAGATCTTGTGAAATCAAGAGAACATTTTATGCAGCATATGTGCTGTTCAAAGGAATTCTGACCTGTATACGATCAGTGATATAGACAAGGAATGAAATGCATGTGTTTGAAATAATTTAGTGCCTGAAGTATATGTATTTGTCTGCTGGAAGCAGAGATCCGTCCGCCCTCGCAATTGCGCTCCAGTTCCTCCGGCGTCCTGTATAAATCCTACATGTGGTTTGGAACGTCTCGCCGTTTTTTTTTCCATAAGTTGTCCGCTCTTTTTCCCGCGAGCGTTGAAGCCCAATAACAAGTTGTCAGATGCAGGAGCCGCGTCCAATTGTGAGAAGAAGCATGGGGCTGCTCCCTTCTCGCTATTCAACTCTCTCCTCCATGACCCAGTCCTGCCAACCACAACAACATTCGCTTCCAAACTGTAAGTATGCAAACATTTTGCCAATATTACGTCCCACACAAGTGTGAAACTGTTAAAATGTCTGTGAATGATGAAACTAAAGTTACGAAAGGAAGAAGTCGGCGGAGCAAAGATAAGAAGTGACAGAAGCTCCTATAGTCAATTATTATTTGTTTCATTCACAGCGTGAATTATTTATAAACGATCTTACTTAAAATATTAAAAAAATATCGCCCTAATTGATATTTCAGATTAAAATTTAAAAATAATTTCAATTATCAAGGAATAATCTTTATTCTCTTAGACGTATCTTATACCTTTGACTATATAATGGGCTCCACCTTCCACATCCTCCCTTTTCCATTATCTTCCTATCCTATTAAATGGAGTTTCCTGTTTCAGAATTACCCTCATAAAGCCTGTTTACCCAAAAAATGGCCTGTCTCTGTTTGTTTGTTTCATTGAACTCTTTTGGGAGGCGTATGTGCTAGAGTCACAGTACTTACGCACTTGATAAGAGTTATTTTTATTATCCCATTGGATCAGTCGGCCAGCTGCCTTCTAAAACTGATGAAGGTATGGAAAACGGAATGCTGCAAATTATCGGGCAGGATTCTTAAACTATAACTCGGGACACTAGTCAAGTCATAGCTACCTTACTCTACCTTCCACATCCCGCTTTTCAATTCATTTCTATGCTATTGCCAGTTTCACGATCCCCCCCGGGCCCCCCAAAAAGAAAAGAAATTAGCCCAGTTAGCCAACTGTCTGCTAAGAACTCGGTAGGGCCCGAACTGTCTGATGAAGGTTTTCTAGGATTTGACCTGCATCTCTTTAGGTGAAACGCCGGGTAGGATCCTTAAACTATAGCCCGGGGGCCAGTCAACCCTTGGCTGCCTTGCTCTACCTTCCACCCCACCTCCCATTTTCAATTCCCTTCCTATGCTATTAAAGGGAAGTTGCCTGACTCAGGATCACCCTCATGCAATGTTACCAACAAAACCAAACCCTAGTCAACACTAAGCTGCCTCTTCTTTCCACATCCCCTTTTTAAATTCTCTTTCTACTTTAAAACCAAATCGCTTCGATGAGTAAACATTTCTTCAAAAGTTTGCAAATACTTACTTTACCAAGCGTATGTATTTATGAAATATTAAGGTTTGTAAAGCGGAACACTAATTTGTTTCAAACAAATGGCGAGTTTTATGAATACGCGACCAGAAATCGTTCAGCTCTAAGGTCGGACAAGCATCGCCTTGCTCTACACCAGAAAAGTATTCACTATACCGGGATAATTTTATACAACAGCCTTCCTCCAGAGGTTAAAAATAGTACCTACAGAAGCTTCGTGAATCAGATTAAAATTCTTCTTTTAAATGGCGCGTTTTACTCGGTACAGGATTTTCTTAATCGTCCTTCTAGTATTTAAATCAAGGTTCCTGCAAAAAGTGTTGAATGAGCTGCAAACTTGTAAAATAGCACATCACATATCTTTAAAATTTCTATTCAGTTTTTTCTGCTCTTTTGTTTGTTTGTTTCATATATTGCCTGGAGCTACGACAGAGGGAAGGACAGTTTTCTGGTCGCAGAGCTCCAAGTAGTTAAAAGTCCATTGCGTGTTTCTCAGAGTGTGCTTGTTTGTGTTTCCCAGTGTGTGTGTGACATCGTGTGTCCGTGTTGTGTTTATATTGACTTTTGTCTACATACATTTTTTTATTAATTTATTTTATAATTATTTGTATTTAATTAAGTACTTTATTTTGTTCATTTTAATGAATGACGTATCCTATTTCCTCAATCGAGGACTAATGGAAACAATAAATCTAAATCTTATATTCAAATGATTAGTGTAACAAAACAGATTTGTATCTTCTTGCTTAATTTACCTAACTGAATATATGTCCAGTTCCCACGTGGAACACCCAGCGGCAGAGGGCATTTATAATTATAGTGGCGAATGCGCATACGAGGGTGTTTGATTTAGGCACATGGCGGACTTTCCCAAGCCCTCAACCTCGGAAAGACGGTGTAGACTCGGCGATGCTCAATTAACTTTGTTAAGCATCGACGGCGACACGCGTCCTGCGGTCGTGCTTTTGTCAACCGTCACCCCGGGAGCGTGCGCCCTGTCCCTGCTAATAGCCCTTTAGGGACGGCACGTGTGGGAACAGCAGCGTCCAACCTCACATTTGCGCAATCACGTAGCGACCCATCCTTTCACTAAACCAGTCCTCCTGGGTCTTGTGCTGTGAACACTCTGAAACGGTTCGTTGATGGCGTGACATCCATTTTATCTAATTTACTTGTGTACGTATATACATAGGATTGGAGCCACAGTCTCAAGTATTTTGAAGTATAATTGGAATATCGTTGGCTTTAATTTTCGCTGCGACCAGAAATATTTCAAAGTTGAAATATTGCGAACGTGAAATAGAATTCAGAATTTCACAAAATATAAACTTCGGAAGGGTTCGGAAAAGAAGCTAGTTGCACTCTGTAATAGCGTCAATAAGTGTCGTGGTGTGAAATTATAAGGCGTTATTTCAAGAAGAATTAAAAAGGGGTTTCTTCTTAAAAATAACAGCCTAATCTTAAGGTAAATACAGGGAGAAAATCAGAGCTCAGAGTGGCATAGAGACGGAGTCAAAAGGTTACAGAGAAACTTCACTACTTTTACAAAATTGGGACCTTTTATATGAGGTTATATGAGGTAAGTAAAAGGGATGGTAGGAAACAGGTCTAGGTTATACACCCATTAAGGCGGAGTTTTAGTTTCGGAATGGAGGGAGAAATTATTATTTATAACAATGCCCTTAAATGGTAGAGGTGGGGATTTCAAGTCAGGGAAGCTTAGGTCCAACGTTCGTAGACGTGTGTTTACACCTAGGAAAAAGAACTGAGTAAGGGGAAGTTTCACCTTACTTCCTGTCTTAGCTCTCAGCACAAGAAATATTCCTACCTTACAAGAAAAACATAATATATGTTACAATCTGCTCCACATCAAAACGCGAAATGAAGCAACAAATATCAGCTAGCTAAGCATACACGCCATTTTGACTATATATTCCATGTGGAAATGGCCAAGACCGTTTCATTTTCATAAGAAAGGAGAATTACTAGCAAGTAATTTGAATGTAGAGTAACGAATATTGCGGGATACTAATTTAATGAATGATTAAATTTTATAATAAAAGCAATAAAACAATTTACTTTAACAAAACAGAACATATTTACAATAATAATTACAATTTTTAATATTTCAATATTTACGCCGGCAATAAAAACTACATATATATTTACAAAATTGGTTTATATTAACTTAAACAATTCTAACAATTTTAAGACTAATCTCAGGGCCGCATTTATTGGCCTTCCCATAGAACAGAAAATATTTTACATTAATCCACTCGGACCTGGCAGCAAACAGAAAATTATAAAGAGTCACAAATGCAGTAGTTTAACCTAATCGGTTTAGTGCAGGTTCCAGCTCCTTCCTCGTCCTTTCTCCAGATCGTCACCGCTCTCGAACAATCGCCTCCAAAATCTATCCCAAAATTCCATCTCAACGCTGTCGCACCATGTGACCAATTCTCATCTCACCGCTCTCCCACAATCTGCAACGTCTCTCATATCAATCTCCACCACCAATCTGTGTCATAATGTCTCCCCCTGTCTCTTTAAAACTTCCTCCCCACTTCTTCAGTTTCTATCACCAAGGTGTCAGGGGTGGATATCCTCTAATAATATCCATGGTTACACTTGGGGAAAACATGCCACCCGGTGCCGATTCTCACACAATTTTGGGAAACTCCCGAGCCGAGACGCCGCGTCTAGATTTTATGGCCCAAGTGTCAGCTGCTGTCTCCTTTATTTTGATTCCGCGCTGGCAAAGCCGAAGTAGATGTATTTGTTCGTTACAGTAGAAATACAGAAGAAACTCGTAACGTGGTACATCTGTTGCAGGGTTTTTATTAAAGTTTATAGTCGCATGAAATATAAAGGTCATGAGCGACAACAGCTGAACAATTAAATAGGATCTATTACAATGTGTGGTATCTGAGTGAGACTATATATACTTAACTAAATCATGCGTCACGAAGTCCACCATCTTCATAGTTGCTGCAGGGCTGGTACAGAGCTCGGAGTTGGTGAAATCGGCAATAGTGGCTCTTCTGATGGCGGACAACTTCCTGTAGTTAAACGGAATGTGTGGGATGGTTAGGGCCACCTGGAACATGCCTCATTCCGGTTGCGAAGTTGCGTATCAGAGATGAGGGTAAGCGAAGTCCCTAGTTCTGATGATTACCACCTGAAGTCTTCTGGATAACCCTTTAGGGTAGAATATGTCCCGGCAATTGATGCAACATTTCATTATATAAATTAAGAATAATGATCTTTTATAAATATAAAGAATCATCAACTACAGATTTTTTCAATTCGTTTGTTCAAGAAGAGTAGAAAAAATAAACGTGAAACAGAAATAGAGAAGTTCTAAGACAGTAAAGGAGAAGGGAGCCATCTTGAATACAATTTTTAAGTTTTTATGAGAAAGGAAAAGTGGACAGTATACATCACGAGGGGAAATTATTTACGGCACGGCATCATCGACGGAGACGTGAATGAAGTTCCGGGTCGTGGAAGAAGTCTGAATTAGAAAGAAAAACATATTGGGTGATGAAGAAACACACTGAGAACAAGCTAAGGTCAAGAAGGAAATTAACAGGCCAAATACAAGGATCTGCAAGTATGCAGAAAACTCTTGTTGTTGTGGTATTCAGTCCTAAGACTGGTCTGATGCAACCCTCCACGCTAACCTATCTTGTGCAAGCCTTTTCATTTCCGCATAACTAGAACATCCCACTTCCATACGAACATTTTTAGGAACGATTTTCTAATATTCACACTTTTATCAATGTTTTGTCTCACAGATAGATTTGAACAAAAAGATTATAGAAATGACGGAACTGACGAAGTAAGATTAGTTGAAACGGTTATTCACTGATACATGTTGTTGTTGTGGTATTCAGTCCTAAGACTGGTATGATGCAACCCTCCATGCTAAATCATCTTGCGCAAGTATTTTCAATTCCTTATAATTAGCACACCCCACAGCTTCCCAAATCTGCTTAGCGTATTCCATCCTTGGCCTCCCTCTTCTGTTCTTAGCCCATACACTTTCCTCTAATGCTCATTTTACAAGACCGTCGTGCCATATTAATCTATCCTTTCTCTTAGTCAACGTCCTCCATACAGTTCGCTTTTCCTCTATTCTGTTTAGAACTTCCTCGTTTGTGATTCTATCCACCCATCTGATTTTCAGCATTCGCCTATAGCACCACATTTCAAAGCTTTCTATTCTTTTCCTTTCCCCAACTCCTATCGTCCACGTTTCGCACCCATATTTCTTATTCCTTTAGGGCGCCAGGTATTTTTCATAAAAACACCAAAAATAGATTTTAACAGTTTAATTCCAATCAGAGCATGAGAAAAAATTATATCTGCAGGGCGTGGTCATTCTCTCGTCGTCCCGCCGACACAACCTGCTTCTCCAATCACCCCATGACGTACCCCACCTCTCGCCAGACCACATTGTTGGCCCGGTTTGCTTCAGCTCCTCAACAATTGCAAGTCGCAAGCTGGCCTGCATTGTTCATCGTAACTTTTCATGTTACAATATGTATAAATAATTGTGTGTGTACTAATATAGAAAACAAACTAAAGGAAACCTCTTAGGAATGAGGTTTTAACGACTGGAATTAGAATAAGAAACGTTTCCTTTCTCACGTGATGGGAATAATATCTCATGTAATACTGAACCAAATACTAGTCGAATAATGAAATACTATTATATGTTTAAATAAATATTCTTATCGTCATCATCAAATTTGTTTGTGTGTAACTATCAATATACGTATATATTCTAGAGACAAGAGGCAAGAGTTCTCTGCTAATCGTTCAATGAGAATAACTTGAAGTAGTGCACCTATTTTCGAAAATAATATAATAAAAAATACGTTACAATTTGATTACCGCAGTGTGGTAGATTTAAAATAAATCGGAGTAATTTTTAAATATTAAAAAAGAAGAATCTTTACAAGGTCATCATTGCACAACAAATTATGATGTAGAATATGAACCGCCTTGAGAGAACATTCTTATGCAGCTACAGATTACCGATATTTCATCGCTGATGAGCCTTCAAAATGGCCTGGGAGGAACACTTGTCATTAAGTAATTTCCTTTGTTTAAATTACGGTACTGTTGGCGTAATGGTTACGTCGAGGCTGTGTCTTGTCAGATTCGGCGAGCCAGATATTGAATGTAGCTCAGAACGGTGATTATTAAGGCTGCGGGTGTCGGTTGGCCATAAATCCACCAAGTCGTTGGTTGGTGTCAGGTAATGGCCGGTCGGCGTTCTGCTGTGTGGTTAGGCGGCTCAGACTTACCATTAGCCCTGGGCCTAAGTACGGACATTATCGCATCCTACTTAGACATATGTATTTATATTGCGCATAGCAATCACCCCGGCCTTGAGTGTCATTAGGGGCAGCGTCTAGCCTGTGTTTTACGCTCGTTACCTTTGCGGTTTCGACGACCTCGTTCCTCGACTTTTTTTCTTTTATTTTGCTTCTTTTTTCTCCATCGGAAAGTTGCGCCTAAATCAGAATACATGCATGCAATTCGTGCGGCACTTATTTACGATGTTCCTCTTTTGCCCAACTAGTGATGTGTTCCACCAAAAGTTTCTATTATGGCTTAAAGGTAAATTATTTATAAAAATAATTTATGGGAATTAAATTAAGAGCGTTAAAAGTATTAAACATCTGTGGGAAAACATTCTTAATTAGATGGCGCTGGAATACGTATTAATGGAATTAATTATCCGGATTATATTGTTGTTTCTTAATAGTTATAAATTTAAAATCAAATTCGCTTCCGAAAGAAAGGTTTGTCAATACATATGAACACTAGAGGCCCTATAAATAAAAACTTTTTATAAAGAATTGTAATTTATTCATAAAAAAACGACGATTTATCATAAAATTTATTTATTCACTTTAAATGACAGACATTCGTCCAATTTAGAAATTTAACAGATTAAGTTTTATATTACTGCAGTGTTGCAGTTATAATAAAACAATTTATTTTTTCAAAGTATAATGTAAAATCGAACTTGTACACGGTATAAAAATATATATCATATCAAAATAAACTTTACTACATACAAAAATATACCAAAAGTAAACAATGCTAAGGATAAAAGGGTTTTACATGAATAAAAACAATGCTAAATACCAAAAATAAACTACTAAATACCACAATTCATTCATACCTTAGAGTGCCACTCTCATAAATCGTAGCAGTTAGTATGGCATTAATCAATTTTTATTAAACTTACATATTTAGCCATTCAGTACCATACCAACTATTTCACTGTTATTCAATTATTCTTTAGAGAACCATTTGATTCTAGAGAAGCAAATTTTAAAAGAAATGATGGAGTAGTATAATCATGATCAATAAACGGATAAGGTCACGCCAACATAGAAGATATATGGTGACCGAACAATTGAACTATGCAATAAAACAGGTTTAAATAATTTTGAGTAGAATGTTCTAATAGTTGATGCTGATTTAAATAGATTACTGTTCATTCTAATAAAGTCAATTGTTTAGCTTTATTTTTGCAGTACTCAGTCCTTAGAATGGTCTGATGCAACCCTCCATGCTAACCTATTCCGCGCAAGCATTTTCATTTATTCATAACTACCACATCCCTGATATATTAGCGTATTCCATACTTGGTCTCCATCTTCTGTTTTTACCCCGCACATTTCCCTCTAATGCTAATTTTACAAGACCATCATGTCTCAAAACGTGAACTATTAATCTATCCTTTCTCTTGGTTAAAGCTAACCAAAATTTTGTCTTCCCTCTTATTCGGCTTAGAACTTCCTCGTTAATGATTCTATCCACTCATCTGATTGTCAGCAATTTTCGATGGTACCACATTTCAAAGGTTTCTATTCTTTTCCTTTCTGCAACTTCTACACCTTTATTTATAGTTATATTTATAAGTGATTCAAAGGACATTTTAAGTCTCTAATTATTTCCATTCAAGTGATAAAATTATATTGTTGAATATTTCTTGCTTTAGCAACCCAAAGAGCAAGTCACTAATGACCTCATTGGTTGGTGCGACCGAAGAACGAAATTCTAGTAACTCAGTCAAGTAAAGAATCAGCAAAACCAAAATTTATTTAATTTTATTATCAATATATAACGGTTAACTGAAAAAAAACCTTTGGCAAAATCAGTGTAAATGCAGTTTTCTAAATTATTCAAAACATACTAAAAATAACACACCAAATTTTTTTAAGTGTTTCTTTTATTAATGAAACCAGGTTGATTTATTTTTGAGTAGTGAAGGGTTTTATAAAATTATTTACGATATATTTAAACAACTTAGGAATAGTGAACGGCATAAAAATTAGTAATAATTATAAAACTTTGAAAGAAATGTAATGGTGTAGAAAAGATGTACTGTAACAGTATGATTATAATTATTATGTATGCATTAACTGACTGTCCTATAGTTACATTGCATTTTCCACTAGTAGATTTTATTGTCAAGTAGCCGAAACAGGTTATACATGCCTCAGTTTAGGAAATAAATAACGTAATAAACGAAATTAAATACAGTTACTAGAAACTATGTTACGTTCACCTAGAACACGATTTTTGTCAGCGGAATATAACTAAAACATCAGTATAATTATTACAAACGAATTAATATCCTTAAATGCAGCGTGTGGTATAAAAATGAATACAGAAAATGGATTTAATGTTACTAAGAGTACAATTTAATATTTATAGAGTATGACTACAATTCATATTAGCAAAAAAATTATTTTAAGACAACCAATGAACGAAGTAAGCATAGAACTGCATAGACACATACACAAATATACTGAGTAATACAAAGCACAAGAGACAATAAGAACCAGGCCCACATACACTACAATTTAAAGGTCACGTGTGAGAGATTTGAAAATACGTTGCACGTCCAGCACGTAAAGACTTAACAAAGAGTATGAAAAACCCAGTCTTTTGTTTTTTCTATAACTTTAGCTCTTTACTTGCAATTACGCAGGCAATATAGCTTCTGTTGCACCTAGAGAAAATATAAATGCTAGTATGAACATTTATAGAATTCTTAGTTGATTTTATCTCGTTCTAACAGACAGGTTACCGTTTACATGCACAGTTATTGTTACGTTCTCTAACTAATGTTAAGGACAACTATATCCAGTTTCCTCCGCGCATTACCTGTTATATATTATATGATATCTTAGAAACTGTCTCGTAATTCCGGTCTTTCTCCGAGGATCCTCTTTGGTCGTCTGATATCACGATTTGGGAGCGCAAGAACAGATTTCAGCGAAATGTTTTACAGCTTGATAGTTAGTATAAACTTTTTTAGGACACCGAAAGATAAAGGACAAGGGAACTCTTTGTGACGGGTTATAAACAACGTCCGCTCTGTTATAAATCTCTGGGACTGGGACCGTTCGGAATGCCAACGGTCCCGGCTTCGAGACCGGCCAACGACGGCGCATCTGCACACAATGGCGGCGACTTCTTTGTCCACGACTGCGCCCAAAGACATCTGTCTACATCACCTACATAAACAACTGCTATCTGCGAGGTCCTGACGACGCCATCATTAGCTGGCCCACGGTCGAGGAATACAGCCAACAACTTGTAAAAATATACATTCTTGCGGTTTAATTGTCATTGCTGAGCACGAACGTTCGATGGCTCGAGTTTGAGAGGTCATTTATTCGGGGTCCGAGGAAGTATAATCACATTCTTGGACAACCTTCGCAGTCTCTGGCAACTTTATTACCTACAGTAAGCTTGAATCCGTAAATACATGTGCAGAATAATTACTGTCACCGATAAAGTATTGAGCTGACGGAATGTGTTCATCACTACTAAGAAACTGAGACCTAGTTAACGTTTGAAAAATCGACCATTCATATGTCAAAGAATATCTTATATGAAAATTCTACTTATATAGCACTAATTTCTTTATTCTAACATTAATATTTAATGCAGAGAGATTTTTAACAGCTACTGATAGAATGTGTACATGGATAATACTGTTGCACGCCTTACGTATATGAGGGTAAAATCTAATAAATGAATTGGAAACTATTTACTTACATTAATTTATGGGATCCGCGTGGTAGTACTACTACGAATTAAAATAAACAAATCAAAATTAACAGTTAAAAATCTTCATTTATTAAAAATTTACATCAAAATAAAATATATACAAAAGAAAATGACTAAATGTGAAATATATATATATTGCTGACTGATACAAAATAAGATTCTACCACAGTTTACCGTGTTTCGGTATGGAAAATCGAAAGGAATTTTGATATAAATATTAATAAACTTAGCGTTGCAAAAAATCCAGGAAAGAAACTTCCGACGGCTTACCAGTACAGGATTTCTGCCACAGGGTTGGAAGCAACGTTAGGTTCATTCGGCCTCGTCTACACCCATCTGCTCCTCTCTCTGTCTCCCACGGTCCTTGCTCCGTCAATTCTGACCCAAAATTTCTTTTTCTTCCTCATTCATCCCATTTGGCCTCGCTGTTATCCCATCCCCCATGCAAATCGCTTACCAATTTCCTGATTGGTTGTTTGAAAAGTTCTCCCCTTATGGCTGTTTCCGGGAAATTGTGGACTAATCTTAGCTTATTCAGGGAATTATTTACCTGTGCCTGATGACGGTTTTAACAGACATAAATTTAACGCCACAATATATCTTAAATATAAATTTAAATTATAAATAAAGTAACAATTAAATCAAATGAGAAAAGTGCACCATAATACTCTTATGACGCTACTGTAAGTCATATTAATTTGAGACTGATAACTAGTTTTATTCATAATTTCATGCAAATTAGAATTCGATGTCGTATTATAGCTTTATAAAAATAACTTCGTTAATAGTATCAACGGTTTTCCTGACGTAGTCCTAAATTAAAAATAAATTTAAAAACATCGCATTGGGTATTAAGGACCAATGGAACAACGTTACATAGTTATTAAAATTTACTTTAATCCATTCAATAATTAATTAAGTAAAATGATGGACATATATCGTTCCAAATTAACACAGCACATAAAATTGAATTTAAAATGTACTTACTGAAGTATTGAGAACATTCCCGTGTTTACTACAACCAATAGCTTTGCGAAGATATAAAACAGCTTGTTAAATCTAAAGTTGGCAATGATCTTTGCATTCTTAGAATATACAATAATGCGCATAAAATAGTCAAGAAAATTGTGTCATATACTATAATGATTATTTTTTTTACCGTTGCGTAATGAAATAGAGTTTCCAACACAAATAGTTCACAGGATAGGGAAGTGATAATCATTAAACACAAACAAATGAATAACGCGACTGAACAATAAATTTATTAACTGTAAATTAATTTGAAAAGCATATGAGGGATTTAAACTATATTTAATGAGGAATTTATGTGATGGTGTGAATAAATTAATTTTACATTTTCGGACTGAATATTATGCATACATTATTCTTACGTAGCCTGTCTTTTTATGATTAATAATAATTACACAGAAATTAAAAATTTACAAGATTTAATTACTTAACAATTAACATTTAGAGCATTTGGGTCGTATTCATAGAAGGAGATTTAAGACAATGAAATTTCTAACTCCGAATTGGCAGTAAGAGGAAAGTGGAAGAAAGTTGAAAACAAGAATTTTTGGTGGTTTCTGCTTTGTCCGAAGTCACCGCTTGTCATCAGGTTTTATTCAGGTACAATTTCATGTGATTTCTCTCGTCGTATGGGTAGGAAATGAGCACATTACTCATTAAATATTCATAAACTCCATTCCACCCAGGATCACCCAAGTCAGGGCCACGTAACAAATCAAAAACAGTCTATCAACCCTGCATTCAGCCTCCACTGTCACGCTCTATCTCCTGAATCTGCTGAATCACAATCTTCACTGTCTCCCAAAATCCATTAAGGTCATTTTAGAAACTTTTCCCCACTCGAGTATACTATTTCCATCGGATGACGGGGAAAATTCCTCCCCAGTGACGAATATTCACGTCGAGAATCTGAGAAGAGCATTCACCCCGCCTACCACCGATAGTTGGGAAATTATTAGGTCTTGTCAACAGTAAAGATGTAACGGGGTTTAACCGCTTCAGAAAACCCGAATCGGTATCAGAATGTCTTTTAATAACGTCTTTCAATTTCCCTCAAGCCAACTACCGTTGATTTCGTACCACCAAAAGTTGTGTTTTTTAACAACAAATTATACACTTTAATGTCACTTTTAAAATTTTGTCTATTTGAACATTTAAAAAAACACACGGATCTTTTGTTGCATGAAACCAAACTTTGAACGAGGAAGTCTCTTTCGTCGTGGATTTTATTGAGTGAAATATCAAAATGAAAGTTTGAAGTCAGAGAAAGAAATTGTTTGGGCCAATACATTTTTTTAAATGAACTATATAATGTATTAAGACAATACAAATGTCTCTGGGTGATGAAATGTCACCAGCTAGGGACTCGGATGCACATGCAGTTTTTGGTACACGTGATCCCGTCTCCGGTGAGCTCTGATTGGCCGCAATGACTACGAGGATGCGTCGTTCCATCGCTGTTAGAGGCAGGCAGG
This sequence comes from Eucriotettix oculatus, assembly GCA_034510155.1. Lineage (NCBI taxonomy): Eukaryota > Metazoa > Arthropoda > Insecta > Orthoptera > Tetrigidae > Eucriotettix > Eucriotettix oculatus. Next base: position 184,093,692 of record CM067376.1, read on the forward strand.
ATTCCGAACTTCTGGACGAGTCGTCCTTTGTGGATGGCAGCAAATCATCCATGAGCCAAGCAAGAGAATTGCCTGGAAGATGCTTTCGGCATCGGGAAAACGGTGAAAATTATCACTGTAGCTAGACTCAGAAAAATAATTCACAAAAAAAAGTTCAAACACTTGTAAATACACGTCTGACCACTTCGAAAGTTGGATGAGGATGTCGCGTATCGCGTACTCCTTGCAGTGCACTATTACCCGATTTTAATGGGCTAATTAGATTTGAGCGGTTTATTAACAAACAGTAAAATGTATCCACTCGTATCTATATTAGTTGTTGAAGTGTACATTGTAGAGAATTCGCAACCAATATTGCGATGTTAGATTAAACAATTATGAAGTATTTCATAATAATTTATTACATTCCTAAGCGTTAAAACAAATCAAAATTTGGGAAAAATTACACTATCCACACACCATCACTGTCTTTTTAGGTCACACAACAAAGTAATTAATTTCACAAACGTAACTTAGTGTGCAGATTAACTAATTGTTTTTAAAAAAATTCATTCATATTAAGTTCATTACACTCGTATCACTGGGTTTTATATAAATCCATTTAATCTAATATGCACTCTCTTTCATAATGATCACATATCTTGCTCATTTCCCACTCTTCTGCAGAAGTTTATAATAAAAAAGGGTAATGAAGATGAACAGAGGCAGAGAAACAAAATAAACTTGATATCCAGCTGCATGCCGTGCACGTTTGAGAGATCAGAATCGACGGACGGCCAACCCGATGAATAATCAATTACCCGTACACTGATTTTGAACATTGATATCAAATAATCATTTGTATGATGGTAGTCCACGTAGCGGTTTTAATATTAAATAGGTGTATTATGAGTATAACGGAGAAGTTCTATGACCGCTGTGAATGATTCTAGATTATTTTTGCTGAGCTTTATACAGAGGGCAACTGCTTCGTTCCTGTTTTTTAAATTAAAAATATTTCTAAACATTTCAACACAATGTCTTTATTAAACCCACAAGAAATTTTTAATTTATGAACCATTCAGTGGAAGATTTGTGAAACATTGACCTGAAAGCTCCCATTTGAGAAAATTAAACGTATTCTTCCAAATCATAAACGCTAAAAACGAGCTGTTTTGGACAATATGTTAAAATTGTGAATAAATGTGTTCATTTATAAAAACAGACAAAAATTAGTGAAACATATAACTTAATAACTTAAAATCAACTACATGCTTCGGTCCTGATACGGACCCTCTTCAGGTTGAACTGAATTACAATGCACGAAATTATAACATTCCAAAGATATCCCAGTAGAGACAAAGAATACGGTAAATAAAGAACCAAATGACAACAGTATTAAAAAAACATAATAATTATACATTTGATACATTACATTTCCTAAATTAAGATAATATATACACTACTGAGAAAATCAGTGTCAGTTTCTACATTCAGAGTATTAATGTTGTGTTTTATGTGAAGGATTTCTGAAAATAATCGTATTTCAAAAAAACATTTTAGATTCTAACCACACTATTGACTGGGACAAATTCCAAATTTTAGGTCAATACAGTAACTACAAATCCCGATTAGTTTCATAAATGCTTCACATAAAACACAACATTAATCCTCTGAACGTAAAACCGGACACTGATTTGCTTAGTATTATATATAATATCTTAATTTATGAAATGTAATGTATCAAATGTATAATTATTATCTTTGTTTTTTTATATTGTTGTCGTTTGGTTCCTTATTTACTGTATTCTTTGCCTCTAATACAATATCTCTGGAATGTTATCATTTCATGATTTTGTAATTCAGTTCAACCTGAAGAGGATCCATTTCAGGACCGAAACGTACAGTTGCATTTAAATTATGTTTTATGTTTCTCTAATTTTTGTCGGTTATTGGCCTTATTTAAACTTATATTAAACGTACAGACATTAATAAGTATTCATTTATATTATCTTTCTTTAGTGCAGATTTAAAACTGTGTTGGTCTTTTGGAAGCGCAGACATCTATTTAATGTAACAGAAGAATGGTCAGAATTCATCACCAATTTGTGTAAATGTCATCTTCATGTTGTTAATTTTTGGGAGTTTAGCTTTGTGAGTGATCCTCCTAACTTCTTGTAGAACAAAGCAATAATTTTGGTATGAAATCATTTGTTGGCCTAAAATTCTGGATTATAATTACAGTAGAGTCCCGGTTCTCCGAAGTAATCTGGACTTGCGCGGTATGTCGGATAATCCAAAAAGTATGAAATATCTGTTCCCTCGTAAACTGAAATATTAAAATGATAGAAAACCAAGAATTTATTGTCCATAACATTGAATTATAAATACAAAAAAGGTTAAAGAGCTTTGTTATCCCAGTTTGATTCCCACATTGTCATTGATTTCTGGCAGCAATATATTGCCAACGACGCAAGAAACGATATCGGCCGCTTCTGCCTGTGCGCAGACATTGCCATGGTTTTTGCATGGCACTGGAAGAAATGTAACCTTTTTTAAATGTTCTTTGTTTCTTACGACATGCCTATCACCACAAATTTTAATTGATTATTTCCATATACATTGGCACACGTTTAATAAGTTAAGCGTTCTTAGTTTATTTTATAGCCAAGAGAGATTTTTCTTCACGTGAAACCATTGCTTTTTCTGACACCATTTTGTAATCGAGTCCAATTTCATTACTATTTCAATTTATTTGAAAATTGCAAACATTATGTCAATATGAAGCACAAAGACTGTGTTTGAACATGAAATGAAATATCAGGGAAATGCCCTCCACGGCTTTGTCTGCACACATACACTCTGTGGACAAATTTTTCACAACTCTAGAGCAAATATTCCGCTTGAATTTGACCCATGGCACGCCTACTTCCTGCCTTGAGTTGGGGGATGGTTCGTGGATTGTTCACATAAACACATTTGACATATACCCTCAAAAACAGTCACATGGTGTCAAATCACACGAACTCCTTGGCCAATTCTGATCGTTGTTGCCGAGCGATGAGACGACCCAAGCACCATACTCACAGCAACCTTCTTGTTGTTTCAACGACAGTGTGACCGGTTGCCTCATCCACATTCAATTCTTGCAATTCCGGCCATAAAAACTGTGTTATGTGGTCGTAACCCCCTATCACCATTCACTGTCACTTCTTTACCAGTCTCTTTTTAAAAAACGTATGGCCCAATTAGTCAGCCAACCCATAATCCGCACCAAATGGTGACTCGTTATGGATACAAATACTTCGCAGGGACCATGCGAGTATTCCAATTGCACCAAATCAGGAAATTTCGTTTATTCACATAACGATTAGGTTGAAAACGTGCCCCGTCACTAAAGATTACTTTCTTATGAAAATCCCTGTCGAATTCAAGTTTTGTGAACCCTCAGTCGGCAAATGTTCAACGCTTTAAATGATCCATTGGCTTCAACTCTCGTGTTAGTTGGATCTTAAAAGGATGCAAATGCAGATCTTTCGTTAAAATTCGCTGCAAACAGCTTTTCGGAATGGCTAACCGTTGAGAACATTGGACTCTCTACCTATCGACGAGAACGAGGACATTCAGGCTATTTTATGTTCAGTGTCGTTCCTATATCTTCAAATTTCCTTACCAGTCTCTACACAGTTGACACATTACGAGCATTTCGCCTACTAAAAATTACAGGAAGTCTAAGAACGGTCTCTACAATTCATTCACCGTACTTGAAATGCACTTCCGAAATCTATATACGTGTATCGCTCCATTTTAGCTGATAACAATGAGCACAAATGACTGTGACAATCTTTAATCGCAATGTAAACAGATGTCGCTTTAATTTCAAACTAATAAAATTGAAAGATGTGTTCAATTTTGTTTCGTGTTTAATCGCAGTCTTTATACTTCAAAATATTATTGTTGGCTATTTCACAGTCTCTGTTCGGACTGTCATGTCTATTCACTGAATGCCTTTTCCCCTGAAGGAGAACAGGCGTGTAGCGTAGTAGGACCCCTACCTAATTCAGTCGAAACTTATGAAATTTTAAAGGATGTAAAATTTCATCAATAACACTATCTGGCGACAGGCAGGTAGAAGTGGAATTTTCCGGCGCCAGGCTGGCGGTTGGGAGACGTGTCTGTCTGCGGATTTATAATACTAAGCTTGTCTTTGCTGAAGGAACATTCACACTTCAAAATTTTCGAAGGACACTGTTCCCTGTGTCATGGATAATTTCCCGCGCTGGACGAAGGACTCATGAGGATTGGCGGAACAAACATCGCGTGGGGTAGCGTTTTCCCTTGAAGAAGGGATATAAGAGTTTAGCTGAGAGGCGGGAAGCCGGAAATATTGAAAATGGTTCTAGACGCTGAGAGGGTGAGAAGGTAGAGATGGAAAGTTGTTCTAGTCGTTGAAAAGACGAGGTGGAAGGGAGGAGAGTCGATCAGGACGTAGAAGAGGGGAGTGCAACAAGAGTTGAAAGTGTAGTGTGAATTGTTGCTCTTTAGCGTGAAAGTATTGAGAACAAGGAAGACCAGAGGGAAGGAGGAGTTGTCCTCAATCACCGGCAGTACCAGGTTCATCCAACTTTTCGCTGGCAGTGGGAAAATTTACAATTCTATCCGAGGACGAAAAAAGTTCCGGTCGCCTAGTAACTGCACCGAGAGACGAATAAAAATAAAACAGGTTTGTCTAGAGAATGAAATCTCTGCTGCACGTGGTTACCCCTATAAGTAATTAACTCTGATATTTAACAATCGTCCCCTTGAATTAATTTATTTGTTTGTAATAGCGCGCAGAACCCCTTTTAAGTCATTGTTTTTTAATTGTATAAATAAATTGATTATATTATATCCTAAAGCGCAAGTAATTTCATTAAATAATTTAAATAAAATCCCCTAGTCTTTTCAAGCTTTTATACTGATGGAAACGTGGTTTTTAATTCTTAAAAACTTTAAGACTTTCATCTGATTCGTTCTCTGAAATACAATATATTCTCTCTCCCTCACTAAGAACTTCTTTTCATATTGTGCTTTTTCTTAAATCTTTATTATTTAAACTTTACTAGGCAACAAAAAGCCCTACAATTATAATTACTAAAATTGTAAATTATATCTATAAGCATTAATTTTAATATTTATATCAAGATGTTTTTACTAAATTACTACAACCTAGTGTAGTGTGTTGCATTAACCGATGTTTTGAAATCGCAGGGTAGGTAATATATTCATAGGCTGGGTGAACATGAGACGAAGTAGTACCGAAAGGAGGAAGTGTACGCGCACTAGCGATGGGTAAAACTGACTGTCTGCTCTTAATGTATGCATATCACGCCAAAACTTAATTAACTTCGAATATGCTGCAGAGTGGATAATAACCAGCAACGCTCTCCTCGTCACGACCACCAACAAGCATCGCAGATGTATTATTTTGAAGCTGCTGCGCTTCTCTTCCCCGGCTTTAACATCTCTATCTCATTCTCCTCGCACTACTCCAAAGCGTCGTTTATATCTGGCTGTTTTAAATGCTGCTAAAGCTTTCAGTTGGCTCAGTAATGCAGTCAGCAACATCTAGGAGATTCATATCAGATGTTAAAATACAAGTGGGCACGCGCATAATGTTGCATGTATCAGAATTTTAAGTATCTTCTCTTCGCTTCCATGTGTAATGAAAGGATAATGTGCATATTTCTGCTAGAAGAGATATGGCATACAGCCGTTTACATTCGTTCGTATCTGAGTGGGCAGACTTAGTTTAAAATCTTCTTAGGTACATTCAACATGGCCGGAATATAGAAATAATCCTAACGAACTGACATTGAAAACTTAGTTTAAACTAACAAGTATACAATAACGACATTAATAAAATACTCGTACCAATGAATTTATTAGTGAAGAGCAAAGACTTACCAGACAAAATGAAACAATCGTACAATGATACCAAACTGCTAACTCCGACGAAAGATCCTACAACTTATATTTATTGGAGAGATATACAACCCGCAACAAACATTCGGGTATTCTATAAAACACACGATTTGTTGTAGAAGAAACACGTTGGGGTGTGAAAAACTCGTGTTATAAAACATCTAATTCAGTCATGTTCAGTGAGAATCTGGCATGATAATAATCTGTAATGAGAAAGTACCGAAAGATGAAATAACAAAAAAGGGGGTCTCATGTATAAAATTATTAAAACATTTAATGAATTGGTTATTAATGGATTTAAACTCTGTATGAATCCTATCAACCAAACTATGACGCGTATAAAATTTCGTTAAATATTTTGTTTTATTCTAATAAATTAATTTTACAAAATTAAGAATTTTTGTACAAAATTCTGTAGATAAAAGTCCTGTGGTATTCGCAGCGCACCCTTCCGGGGAAAATCCGGGCAAGACATATAATTTGTAGCCTCACAGGTATTTGCGGCTCGTTTAAAAAAGAACCAGATTCCCCCAGGTTAGCAAGGTGGTTGACCCAAAAGGTTGCTAGGGTGGCCCCTCCCAAGTTTTGAATTTTTGGAAAGGAAGGGTAGGGACGTGGACTCCTTTGGAGGACCGGTCGAAGAAAGAGAAATCGGGGAGACCAATCACGTTTTAGGAGAGGTGTGTTGGAGGTAGAGAGGACCTCGGAAAAGGGAGTTGGAGGTGAGAGTTCAGTAAGAGGCAACGGAAAGTCGGCTTAGAGTCTGGGAGGAGAGGCGACCTACCCGCAAGTATTACAAGGAAACTACACCAAAATAGTGGCATGACGCTTCTACGCTGAACCGGAAGCTGCCTTTGCCTTAAATCCAGGACTGCCGGTCAACAAGGAAACCAGGAGAGGATGAACGTAAAGTAAGGAACAAAAAGGCAATAATGTCTCCCTCTGCTATGGGTATAAATACGTAATACAACCCTGAGTAAAAGTAAATTAAATTTACTAAAGTCTCTGGTTAGGGCTCAGCTAGGCAAATAAAATTAATTAAAATTAATTATTGTAATATTGTTGAATCCTTTACCTTTGTTACCAATAAAACTGTTTAAATTTCGAAGTTGAGATTTATTGGCACCCACCCGTTTAAATATAATAACTAATTTTTAATATATTTATAAATTATAAAATCCATGTCACAATACCAATAATAGACTAGCAAAATCAAAAGATAAAACCAATACTCAGGATCGATTGTGGCGACTGTGATAATATTACATCGGTTATATATCGCCGCCTGTCTGAGGACCAGATTAAACCTTAAACTCAAGTCCAAAAGTAATAAAGCACTGTTCACCCGTGGAAAAACGCTCGAACAACAATTTGTAAAAACATAAAATTTGCAGCTTCAACATCAATAGAACGAAAATAATTATGCGAATCGGAAATCAGCACACAGTTGGGGCAAGACACGGTTATCACATATAGAGGAAATTTTTAAATACACAAAATCGGCCGATATTTCCGTCGAATAAATAACTTTCGGGGTCAATTATTTTTACGGTGTTTCCCGCGACACTATTTGTATCCGTCCTACCGTAATGACACGTATAACTTCCTTTAGGATAAATTATGCGCTTACGTAGTTTGCGTGTATGCGTGCTGCGGCGGTGACAACGACGTTGCGAGAAACAAAAATTATCATAACTGAAGTTAAATGTTAGGAATATTTAATAATTAATATCCCGGGCATTGTCGGCACGCAGGTAGATTGTACATAATTTGTGAAAGCACATATTCACGCGAACGTTTAATTTATTTTAATTGGAAATAATGTTTCATACTCAAGCAGAAACAGTAAAATTGTTAACGTTAACAGGAAAAATCAAATATTCCTATGACGTAAAATGTTTTGAAAGTAGAAAAGAAAATATAAATTCAGTGCCAGTAAGAATTAGTAAAATTAGTGTACGAAGAGAAATGAGGTTTTAAATTACAAATCGTCAAAGCGAATCGTATTCTAAGAACAGACCACTGAAGGGTCATAAGGGGGATGCAGAATTTTAAATTTATATCACCAAATACGATTTTAACTAAATAATAGTTTGTTTTTCTTTTTACTGCTCCAGTTGTGTAAATATATACATGAGGACAGAAAGGGGCAGGTAAATATTTGCTTGTGACGTCAGGAATTTTAATGATATTGAGGAGAAATTAATGACAGAAATATTAGAAACAACGAGAGAAATAAAAATATGATATCCCTCGATAGAGGAGAAATTAACGATAGAAATATTAGAAACAACGAGAGAAATAAAAATATGGTATCCCTCGCTAAATGGTTTGAACTGAATTTAAGAGAAAATACTAATAATACAAATAAAAAATCGAATTCAATAGAGTTGGTAAAATATAATTTCTAAAAAATGATGTCATCACAACAATTTATTCGCATAAGTGTATGGAAGGTATCTATACAAAATTAGAATATATTAGGCTAATATATAGGCTTACAATATTAAAAAATGACTAATTACGTTTCCCTAAAAATCTTAAACAAAAATTGAACACTTATGAGTGTATTGAAGAATTTTAAATTCAATGATGAAGGATACATGTTTAATACATGATTTTTGTATTTTGAAAAACTGAATTACGTTACGAGTAGAATTTATCACTATTAATTAATTAGTGTTCTGCCTAACAGCAGGTCCAAGTGAAGAAAGTTCTCTACGGCGAACCTTTACCTCGTTCTAGGGAAATTACACAGCTGTGGTTTTTCCGTTGCCTTCCGTAGGTTGATGATGTTATCTTGCATTTGTCTAAAAGCTTTGCAGTGCGTTTAGTGATGGTGAAAATTCAGTAGGCCGTGACAGGATTTGAAACTGGTGCCTCTGGGTTGTGAGGCAGTGACGCTAGCCACTAGACCACAGGAGGTAGGCTAATATGTATTACATTTAGCATACGTTATTTACGTAAAACCTTCTTTAAATTCCCATCTAATATGTAATTAATGGAAATTGTATACACGATTACAGTAATAAATTAGCAATAGTAAAAATATCAGTCTCAAATAGTACTGAGAAATGTTTCTGTTAGGAATTGTAATCACTGGTATACTGTGATTTATTAATTTAAGAGCTGAATAATTCCTGCAAAGTAAATGTAAGAATGTATAAACAGTGAAAAAATAGAAGGATATGTAAATAAGGATTATGAGTAATGTTAGTAGAAATATAGCTATTTCAAAATATTTTCAGAAACATAGAACTCGAACGCACGCTTCTATTTTGGCCAGAAACACTGCACAAAACGCATAAAGTGAAACCGTTCTCAGCTGTTGGTAAATAATATACAATGAGAAAATATTTTGATGGACGACTTCCAATGGGCTGAGCGGCCCAGAGAGAAGCTCTTCGGGCGCACAAAACGGGGTCCAGAATCTACGTCATTTTATTATTAATGACCTGTCATGAATCCTGCATTAAAAGGGTGCGTTTAGCAACCGAGGGCGGAGTGATTAATATTCCTCGTGATTGGACGGAGCTTGGACAAGCGGGCACAGTGTATTTTGGGCTCAATATTTCATTTCGCCGCCGCCACGAGTAATAACCAGGCACATCTTAACGTCGGGCAGATGGTATCAGTCAACTTTTATAATTAAGTAAATGTTTCTCATATTCCAACATAATACTCAATACCACACTAGAGCTCAAGTGTCTCATCCCATTAGAATCTAACAGAGTCGCTAAGCTTTACTCGATACGGTTCTAAATCTCCTAAACCAATCAAAAAAGAAGAAGGGATTGTGTATTTTAAACTGTGATTATAAATTAAGTAACAAGCGGGAATCAAACGCGGGACCCCTGCTAATTACGCTGCTGCTCTAAACATCCAAATTAGCTTATCGACTCGATGTCCGTACGATTCGCCCCCCCCCCCCTCTCGCTCTCTTGAGTTTAATGCTTGTACTCAGAAAACTGTAAAGTAACAGAGAGCAACTGTCAGTAGTAGATAAAATTTATTCTACACTAGCTAACCCCCGCGATTTCGTTCGCGCTAAAAACGAAACAACAGAATTTGGATAAAGTAGAACTCATTGAATATATAAAAAGTACGGTATCATCTATTTATGATCGCTTCAGGACAAACCTTATAACGAGCAGTTGGTTTTATGCAGGTCCTGCTATCATAAGTGTCGGAGTTCGTACACTCTATGGGTTTTTTCAAAGTTTTCAAAGTTCACCTAATTTAGGAGGTATATGTACTTGGGTCGAAGACCTTGGGCAGAAGGCAAGAGTTATCCGCTGATCCCATTGGATCAGTCGGCCAACTGCCTCCTAGAACCTGTGGAGATACGGAGAAAGAAATGTTGCGAGCCTTCAGCAAACTCGTCTCCCGTCATTCGGAAGGGTCTGAGAATAGTAGTCAATGCCCGACCTACCTGATGCAGGTTTTCTAGGGATTTCTCTGCATCTCTTTAGGTGAAACACCGGGTAGTATCCTTAAACTATAGCCCGGGGCCCCTAGTCAACCCTTGGCTACCTTGCTCTACCTTCCGCATCCCCCCTTTTCAATTTCCTTCATATGCTATTAAAGGGAGTTGCCTGTTTCAGGATCACCCACGTGTAGCCTGTTTACCCAAAAATAAAAATAAAATGAGCAATTATAAAATTTTGAATGTACATGTGAAGAATTTAAGGTCGCGCATGGACCATCTCCAGCGACGGTTACGGGCGAAATGATGTAGTGACACTGCAGTTAAATTTTAACAATGGAGAAGAATGTTAAAACGTTGAACTATTACAACAAAAGAGTATTTTAAATATTGTTCAAATTATTCATGCCATTTTTAACATTGATTGCATGAGGGTTGCACCTGATATGCAACATTTCACCCCAAAATTATCGGGAAGTAATTATTTTCTTCGTCTAAAATTTCCACATTTTGCCAATATAAATAGTGATTATTAATATGTATGTGTTTGGACACAATTGCGTACTTCTGAATGTCTAATTTGATGCGAGTTATTAAAGCTCTTTTAGTTTGTCCGATATACAATGCGTTACAATCTAAACAAATCATTTTGTAGATAACATTATGTCTTTCCAGAAATTTAATTTTGTCTTTTGTATTATGAATGAAATTTAAATTATTTATTGATTTAAATACATCTACATCGTAATTATGAAACAAATGAATTAGTTTATATTGTATGTTATCTATAGAAGGTAAAATTATGAAATTCATTTTTCTGTTATTAATCTTTTTAACAGATAAATTATTATCGGAATACCTGATTTTATTGAATCTAATTTTGACATGTTTGTTGATGAAATTGATTGGGTATGAATTTAGTAACAGAATATTCGTAACATTATTTAGATTTTCCCGATTATAAATCAGGTTACGATATACGCATTGAATTAAAAATAAATTCTTGTGAAGTTTCTTACTCGTCTGAATGGTAACAGTATTATATTGGCTGGTGTTAAATGGACCATTCTTCCTACCTAAATACTTAAGTTAGTCAAAATTTCATTTCTTTATCACTGTGTAATCTTCGTCTTTTGAAGATATTAAACAACACCCAACTTAGCATAAATTGAAATTTTAATGCTCAGCGCATACAATAGGCCACAATAAATTTGTTAACCACAAAAGGAATTTGCATATTATCGTATGGGTTAATTCCCCACTCATTAATTGCTACGCCACTACCGCGCACTTAACAGGTAGGTTTTTCCATCCTGTCTTCCACCTTGCTCGCGCAAAGATTACTGCGCCATTTTAGGGATGCCCCAGGGATTTTCTCTAAGGAACAAATCAAGCCTTCGCGAGGTTATTAACAGCATTAGGACTCTCGCCGGCTTAGGGGGCACACAATATTCCTTGTGGCCCGGGGACCTCATATGGCCCGGCCATTGTTCCCAGGGTAATCCCCGCGAGGGACATAATTCGTGCGCGGGGAATCCCCAACACCTTGCGACAAGCCCGCTAAGCCGCAGGTGCCGATTAATGAAGTGACTACAAACACTGCGGCGCCGAGCTCTAAGCTTTAATAACACCCCCAAAGTAGCGGTATTTATTACCGCCAGACTTAGGCGGTAAGTACCTTCTAGCAGCTCTCATTCCTTGGGAGCATTTCCAGAGAAGCCGCTGAAAGGCTCAAACATTTTGCTAGAACCATGGTAAATTACCGCCTCCACTTTCTCAACGAGTGAAAACTTTGCAAACGACATCGTTCAAAATGAAAGCGCTTAACGTTAGTTCTCCAATTCTCTTCCGTAGCCAGTCCCAAAGAAGCTCAAATTATTTTTGTCATAAGTTCAGGTGGTATTGTACATTGACGTCTCAGAACACTAATAATTCATTACATTATCAAAGGTTTACATTTTACTTGGTCATAATTCCTACATGTATTTGTTTGTCAATGACATAGTTATATATATATATATATATATATATTGTAATGGAGAAAAGGTTTTAAAATAATAATAAGTTTTAATGTAATATCTAATTAAAATTATGGGATTAGTCAAATAAACAAATCCAATTTCCAGATAAAAAAAACATTAAAATTTAATAACACATTTCAGACAATTTTACTTTCCGGTTACAAATGTACTCCTTTTCTTAAGGGATTTTGGGCCGAGTAGCATAGAACACTTAATTGAAATATTGGGTCCGACAATGCATGGTAAAATTGTTTTAACGATGGGTGGATGTCACCAGTGTCGCGATATTTTTTATGTCTCTCGAAGATTCCGCGCGGCCAGCAATGAGAGGCGTCGACGTCGGTCACGTGCCAGTGGTGATGATGGCGGCTCTCGATGAATGTCGGCGTCTCTCCACTCATACCTATAGGAATCCCAAAACAATTCCAATTCGTCGCGTTTTTTCGCGACGTCCTACAAGTCAACTTGTCGCCGCCATCTCTCTCTAAGGACTGTCTCAAATCCTCGTGTCCTTTCGTATTTACTTAGTAGCCCCTTTTTTTGTGCTGCCTGACCAGGCCGCTTTTGCCACCCCCACCTCTCACATCTGGCCCCTGACGAAAACAAAGGGTGCGTCCCCCAGCGTACGCCGTCTTGCCAAATATTTAAAAAGATTTTGTAAATGGGATAATGCACACTATATATATATATATATACTAATGAGGAAAATTTTATTTTGAATTTATTTGAAGTATTAATTATGTACAATGTAAAGTGGTTTATTTTTTGTTTAAATGGAAAGAAACTTTGATGGCGATTTTCTAATTGAAAAAAGTCACTTTAATAGATTAATTTTATTTGAAATTAGTTTATTTTATGCCAAAAGGAGTGTATTTATTTGTTTGTGTAGTGTTAATGAATACACTTATGCTTTACATTTATATTTTTCTTATGATAAACATACACACAATACTGTATCGCGGTAGAGTTGGGCGATCCGATCGAGATCTGATTCAAAGAACTAGCTCATTCTGCGGAGTGAGTGATCATCATTGAATCGTAAAAGAAAACGGTAGCTATTTTGGTTCACTCCGTTCCTGCATCCGAGAATCACCAGCTGTTTGAATCACTCACTCACGAATTAGATCACTGAGCCTGCGATCCCAGTGTTTGAATCACTCACTCAGGAATCAGATCAACAGGCCTGCGATCCCGGTGTTTGAATCACTCACTCAGGAATCAAATAGCGGAAATCAGAATCTTTTTCTTTCTGGATAGGTTATCGTTGGGTAAAATTAAATAGAGGGACATATGCACAAAATATTTTAACCGAACGTTAATTCTATCTGATTGTGCAAATATAATACCTATTCCGACTAAATATTATCCTACATTTTTCACTTAAGTCTCTCAAGATCGCTTCACACTATATTTCGCTTTTACTAACATTATTAATAATTAACTTCATTTCTTATACTAACGAAGTAGAATTTGGATCAAGTCCATAATTACTTTAAATTCATCTTAATATTAACACAAAGTACGCCTGTACAAGATTAGTATAAAAAAATTTAAAAATTCAACTTTTTGAGTGGAAAAATACTTTCGTTTTATTTGCCTGGCTGCTGTAGGGTTGTGTAATAATTTTTAATCAGTGGCATAAAAAATACAATATAAACATTTGTCTATGAATATTGCCAGAAATTTTGTTCCTGTTTTTAAAATAAATCCAAATCCATTAGTGACCATCCAAATACCTCAATTATTAAAATAGATTTCCTAGAGACACTTATTTAATTTTATAACAATTTATTTCTTTATTGATAAATAACGAAAAGTGTATATAATTTTGTCAAAAATTTATAAACTCATATATTCACTACAAAATCATGTAAGCATTCATGGAAACAAGGTAAGAGTCATATAGGTAAATTGGGTGCGGTGAATAATATTATGTATAAAATATATAAAACCAGCGGTGAATCATCAAAATCATCTTTCTACTGAGCTAGTGGTTCCGATCAAATCACTGAAAAGAACGGTTTTGCCCATCCCTAAACGGCACACATTGTCTATACGATCCATGTGACCCGCAGTCAGCCCCGACACTCTCTAGTTACCAGGAACACAACTAGACTGCTCCAGTAACCAACCTCACGACTCATACAACAGTTTGATTTGGTTTCCACCGTCATTTCTTCGAAGCCTTCCGAGGAGAAGCAACGGGCATACCTAAATACCCTTGCCTAAGGATACATGGGAAAGTCGGAAGAAAAGATTCCCGTGAAACCTCTGCTTCCTCGAGTCAAACTCCAAAGTGTGTTGTCCTGAGATATATAAGACACTAGTATGTAAGCTTCAGGTCTCTGGAGGATAGACCAGAAACCCTACGGAGTCCAACGTACCAATTTCCACGAGGGATGGCATTGGCTGGCCGCTCGCATTGCTCCATTAAACTTAATGTGCTCAGGGTCGCACGGCAGGTACGAGTCCCACTTACCATAAAATGGTCCTTGAGACTTGCCTGCCAGCGGACGAGAAGGAGCTCACAAGCTAGGTCTACATCTTTCTAACAGCATGGCCAATCCTAACGGATGTGTATGGCCAAGTGGTATCTTCATCAGATTTTAAAAAGGTCAGATAACCAGCACGCTTCCAAAGGATCCGAAATCTGATGATGGCATTTGCAGCCACCAGGTAACACACCAGACCTCGTCCTTTCTACACTTCACATGCATCCTCCCTGCCCTCTCATATTCTCGGGGCAACCAGACTACGGCAATGGCAGATTTATTTAAGTTAATTACGCCAATCATAACACTGTTGACTGAATAACATAAGAAACGTTAATTTTAACGGCTTCACTACATCAACGGACAGTTTCGTGGGACTAGAAATAATAAGTCATATTGGTTGACAATTAACTGATGAAATAAAATTTTAACAATCTGAATCGCTGATTAGACAATTACGTTCACAAAATTTGTATATTTGTACTTGGAAGTGTAACGAACCGCACATTTCCGTACAGGTTTACGGCTACTACACTCATCGCATATTTGATCAATTACCAAAATGCTTATTATTTACTGATGTCCAGGAAATTTAGGCTGCGCTAACTATGGACGCGAATTATGACGAAATATTGTTGTGACGAGTACGTCCGAAATTCTCGTCAGAATAAGATGGTTACACTGAGCGCGTTTTCTGACAGTCTGTACGTTTCTGCCTCCCAGAAAATTTGGATATAATTGTGAAAAAAAGACACGCAGCAAAAACAAACAAATGGCACTCGCATTCTTCATTTACATAGTGAGGCGATACACTTATAAAGAACGATGTTAGGTTTGCACGATTCGTCGGAATGCACGAAAGAATCAAACTTGTTTGAACGCTCGAATGGTTCTGACGGCATCGGGCGTGTTCTAACATGCCAGTCGCTAACAAAGCTAACACTCTCATTGAAAAACATGTTATTGTTTATTCGAACCAACTCGTCAGAACGATATTTTGTCAGAATACGCATCTACAGTAACCGTTGCCTTAGCCGTGAAGAATGTGTTTAAGTAAAATTGTAGGTAGGCCTGGGTTTCTGTTATACAAGAGATGTTCGGATCTCGCATCGACTCACGGATCAGCTCAGATGTCGAAGAACGCCCGCCCGGAAAGCGGTAGCTCCCAGGTTCGAGCCCCAGCCCAACCAAGATTTTTCCACTCTGTTCTTCGAATTCATAAATATAAAACCAATACTCTTAAATACAAAATACAAGCCAAAGTTAAGATTATAACGCAATAGTTAGTATTTTATAATTTTTGAATGTAAGATTATCAAGGTTTGGAAAGTTGAGTGGCGCTGACAAGTCGGCTTGGAGCCGACTGTAATCCCATGCAATTTCTTCGTGTCACATTCAAATATGACCTGCGTTATTTCCGCAACAGCCGGCATGGGAGAGACCCACGAAAACAACAAAATTTGAAATACCACGTGGTTCGGTCAATGGGGTTTCATGGTTTAATGACAAATCGACTGTAAAAGATCGATTTAGAGGTTTTTGGTCACAGAAAGGAGGCTGTGTAGAGGGGCATTTGGCTGTCAGAACTTGAAGGAGACGGACAGAAGCCGATGCTTGGTCCTGGAAACGTATGGGGAAGGACAACAGTCGATGCTGGAGAAGATGCCATATACGCTGTCCGGTTACTAATCCTTGACGTTTAGTAATGGTATCACCTACCGGTTTTTATCCTGAGACTGTAGTAGATCTGATCGTTTCACTGAACCTCATTAATGTTTCCCGTAATATTTTCCATAGTTTTGTAAATAAATTTCTCAGTATCTTTTAATTAACCTTTTAATCTAATTCCCCAACCTGTCCTACAAGATATTTAGAGTGTACTTAAGGTATATGTAACTATTTTATACATTTAGTTTTCTGCTTAAGTCCATACGTTCTTTTAACAATATAACAATATTTTTCCAATTTCAAAACTAGTATTGACTTAAAATAGTTTTCATCACTCCATAATGGTTTGATTAATATATTAAATTGCATTAATGAAGAACGTTTACGAATAAAATTGTTTTATTAAGATGAAATTACATCGCCCCAATCTCGAGGAATAGTCTTTCGTTTCTAATTTAATGGATTGAAAATTTCGAATAAATATTATTTTGGAAATAACGAAGTTTATAATAATATCATACACGAGTTTAATTAAATAAGTTTTTTGTCTTTAATAATGTATATAAACTAGAGTGTCAACACATAATACTACGATTTACTAACGAAATTGGGTGCAATTGAGTTTTAAGATGCAATTGTGTAGTCGAACATTGTATTCGACTACTGGTAGCTAGAAATTTATCCCTAATGGGGTTTCCAGCGAGTTCAAAACCAGCGCACTCACTTCATGGGTAACATTTATTGCGTAGTTGCTTGCAACATTTTGACTTGTGGAGGTATTATAATTTTAGCTGTTCATATGAAATACTTAGGATGCTGAGCTTTAGGTCCGAAAGCAGTTCCAGCTTGTGCCCGTAATTTTGAGGTAAGAGCAGGGCGGTAAATATAGCGTCGCCTCAGTGACTTGTGGGCCTCAGGCGGTAATGAAGATTTATCTGTGGTGCAGCGCGCTTGTTACAGAGACACGCGGACTGATGGATGGTGCGCATCTCCGGCTACAAATCCCCGCCACCGGGTAATTACCGTCGTTCGGGGCGCTGTCGACGCCCTCCTGTAATTGCGCGCCGCACGACGACGTCATTTTCAGATCTGACGGCTGCAATGCAACTCCTTACGCAGGATAAATTATGGGAGTAGTGGCTAAGCTTGATTCATCGTTTAAGGCGTTCATTTCAAAACAACACGATAAAGTGAACAAATTTCAGATTCTGTAGGAAACTAGAAAAGTGGCCTAATAGTTAGGATTCGATACTGTTCCCCAATTGGAGATAAGTAGTAAGAAATTTTGTAAATACAATTAATTACGTGCTCGTATACTTGAATTACTGTGAATTGAGTCACAGAAACGTCATTATTGATTATTGCTTATGTGACTTCTCCAAAGCTGCAAATATAACTGAAATGCATGTAAAAATGTATATTTGTGGTATTAATTTTTTACTGCTCTAAGAATAATGTATGAAGTACGCAGGAATTCGCTATGCGCCAAACCGTTAGTCGAACGGAATTCCCAGATAGTTTATGGGTTCCGGTCTATTATGTTAGAAGGACAGAAGTAGAAGTAAAATAATTTAAATGTTGCTTCCCATGGTCAAAAATACCTGCCGAGAACAGGATGGGTTTGTTTAGATTTATTATTCAATGCATTAGTCCTTAATGACAAAAAGGGAAAAGATAATATTGATCTTCCATTTTCAGTCGTCAGTTGACAGTCTTGTGAAAAATGAAGATTATACGTAAAGGTCGGTGGTATATTTCTTTATGTGAGTTGATAGTAAAATGTCACTGCAGAAGATTGGAAATTTAAAAAAGGCATAGGACAAGATATTCGGAATATTCGTATGTGCAACATCTTTCCGAGAGCACCTGTACCCCTTCTTTTACTAGATCGAATCTTATTTGTCAACGTGGCATTCTGTATAACGGTCGATGATTAAAATCAGTACAGTCTAATGTCTGCTAGAGTCTGTTAATAATGAGTAAATTTAAAGTACCCTCCGATATATTGTAACTCTTATTCGCTCCCTCGGATCAGGTAAGACGGACCGGGCGCCACTGCATATGCAGAATTAATTATTTATACATAACGACAATCACGATACGTGTGATCAACCATGAAGCTGATGTGTCGAGCCGAGACATTTGATTTCTTGAGAAGAGCATGGATTATAGTGTGTTATGTAATAATCAAATACGAGGACTTAATATTTCGAAGCAATTTAATTCGCAAGGCAAAAGAATATTAACAATTACGACCAACGCTCAGTCACACGGCTCCTCAATCATTGAATGTTGCTTCCCACAACCATACTTGCATTCATACGCGTTTAAGAAAAATATAAATACAAAAATTCCGGAATTTAATAGTTCTTCCGCATGTCCGGTCATTGCAGCTAAACAAACGCAGTAAAAGGGAAGGGGTGGACTTATTGATATTTTCGCACCTCTGCGCCCAAACAAACAAACCTCCAGTCTCTTTCCAAAACTTAAAAATCTCTCAAAGAATCATTTTTCTGACTCTTCTTTCACAAGTTGTCTCTCTAGCCACCAAGATGTATTGTCTGCTTGACCACTTCTTCTCCGACCCGCTAACGCGAGTAATTTTCCGGACTTCACAGCCTACCAAAAAACTACCCCTATTTTGTCTCTCTGATTTCTGAATTTGTTTGTTCCATATACGCCGGTTAGTAAAACAACGTGAGAACATGGGCCTGAGGCTTTAGCGGGGTAAGTGCAAATTCTGCAAGGACAAAGAGGTGCGAAATATTTTGCATACCGGGAAGGACGTGCCCCCGCATAAATTATTTCTCCCCATCAAAGGAAAAAATGGCGAGGATTCGCTAAATTCACCGGCAATTGGGGCGTGTTCTTTCCAAAATTAGAAATTGTGATTGGTAGTTCATATGTACACAGAAAATGAGTTAATATGGAGAACCAGAGGAGAACACAGTTCAAGCTGAAAGTGGACAATCTGGGTTCATGGTCTACAAAGAGTTGTTTCAAAGCGGTGGAGGAGAGATGAGCTCTCTCTGAAGTTGGACATTAAGTCATGAGCTGGAGTTATTCTCCTGACAGTAGAACTTTGTTGTTAGGAGCTTCGAGGTGGAAGCCAGATATCTACTACGTGGCGTGGAAGCAGTCCATGGGCAATCAGTTGTAGATTCCAGCGATCTGGGAGATCAGAGGCCATCAGCGGACAACACATCATTTTAGTTTTTTAGATACTTTCAAAATTCTGTGTACAGAAATTATTTTGCTTTGCATAATTTTATGGGGTTAAATTTAACGGCGAGGTATGTTTTCTTTATTTAAGTTTCAACATGTAATTAGGTGTTATTTTCGTAATCACCACGATCAACCTGTAAGTTCATGCGGCTAGACGGAGCGAGTTTAAAAATGAGGATAGTAAATTTTGTAAACAGGTCCTTTATTTATTATATGTAGTAATAGAATGATTGTAAATAATTTTAATATATTGTAAATAGTTTTATTGCATGAATTTTGATAAAATATTTATGATAAAAATGAATCAAGTTTGATATTTTTAATAAGTTGTACCCAAACCAAAATTTAATGTGGTGTAACCATTTAATGTTTAATGGCAAAAACCAATAGTCAAATTCGTAGACCACTCAATAAGAGAAAAACTTCACGGATATAAAAACAAGAGGCGTGATATTGTTTGAAGTGAATCCTAGCCCTCACACCGCCAAACTGACCCACGACACAATTGAAAGAACTGGCTGGGGGATACTACGTCTTCCTCACTACAGTACAGATTCTGCCCCCTCTGGTTTTAATCTGTTTGGTCCACTCAATGTGGCATTACGTGGAATAAAAAATTCATCAATAATGAAGAGAATTGGTGAGAAAGTTACTCATACAACACGACAAAGACTTCTTTGCAACAGTTATGATAATTAGTTCATCATTGGAACAAGTGTATTTATATTTGAGAGGTTTATGTCGAGAATTATTAAATGCCTCATTTTCTAAAAACACACAGCTTTTTATAGATCAAATTGTATCTTTAGTTATTAATTTTTCTTTGTTATTTTATAAGTCAACCTCCTCAATCTATAATATTCACTTTACAGTGCTCAAAAGTCCGTTCCTACCAACTTAACTAAGACAACTGGTGAGCCAAACAGTTAGTCTCAGTCATAATAGCCAGTGCGGTTATTAACCGTGTTTATAACCATTAATAGACAACAAGTTTATTTCTATTTTGACAGTGGCTTCCAAAAGATATTCATCATGACTTTTTCCACTGATAATTGCGTTCCGATATGGAGTCCTTAAATTCCATGCCTTGTCTTTTGGACTTTGGTTCAAAATAGTGAACCATAACTTAATCTTACGTTCTTTCAAGTCTGCACACACTTTGAGTTTAGTTTCTTTGGGACCCATCTTGCACTTGTTTTGCTGTGCTTGAGATTGTTACTGATAACGTTGTGAACTGTTACAACACTTACTGCAATTTTCTGTTCTATACCCTCAACAGTAATACAACTGGATTTAAAGAACAGCGTCGTCAAAGCGGAATTCAAGGGAAGGCGTCGCCACTTCAACCGACCAGAACATCCGCGATCAGCCACTGATGTTCAACCGTTGTTCAATTCTTTTACCCAATTATAAAAATTTCACGGTTTATTAAATTTTTACCATACTGTAAAATCATTCGAGAAAAATTTCCAGCTGGTTTTTTACCTTCCGAAACGAAAACCAGAGCACTGAACGTTGTTCAACTAATGTGAAACACACGCCATCATTAAAACAAT
The DNA here is from genome assembly GCA_034510155.1 of Eucriotettix oculatus. Classification (NCBI taxonomy): domain Eukaryota; kingdom Metazoa; phylum Arthropoda; class Insecta; order Orthoptera; family Tetrigidae; genus Eucriotettix; species Eucriotettix oculatus. The sequence continues at coordinate 184,115,023 of CM067376.1, forward strand.
TTTGACGTTATAAATAAAACAACTTTTATCCGTCAGGTGTTCTCATTTTATCCGAGTGATGTCAAGCTTAAGCCACGAAAGTTCCAAACACCTCCTAAAAACGTCTTCTTTTTAGTTCTGAAAAGGTAGATACGTAAATACTCGTTGAACCTAATTTCAAGTCTAGCATACATCGCTGAATAACTTAGAACGGAACCAGCTTCTGCAACTCGAGCTTGGTTACCTGAAAGCGACTACTGGTTCAACAAAACGGAGAAGTAAATGTTATTAATGCTGTTGAATCTTTACACATGTTGTTAAGTTTCACCTCTTATTTCACCAACCAATTCTAGTGCCTGAATGATAAGCTATTTCTTTCCTAGTGAAAAAACGATGTACAAGATCATAAGAAAAACTAGAAAGTTCATTTGCTTTATAAAATTATAATCTACATTATACATAATGAATAATTAAATTGTATGAATTAGTACTTAAATAAATCAGTTACAATCACAGTAAATGTGTATAAATATTTTGAATATTTAAAGAGTTCAAACTGCTATATATTCTTTAAGGTTTTACGAAAGTAATAAATAATTTGCATAAACAAGTAACTTACTGCGTATTTTCAATTAAGGAAAATATTCGTATATAATTAGTTTATCTAATTATTGGTCCATTATCTCTTAGGTTTGTTTGAAAAATATGTAAAATAAAAATTGAATGCAAAAAAGTAAAATCTCTCGTGGTTATTAATAAATCTAATTAAAAGACTAAGACAAAATAGCCAGTATGAAATGAAGTCTGATATAATAATTGTTCAAAATGTACTTTTGGCACATTGTGATCATATCATCTTAAAAGTCAGAATTATAAGAGAAACCATATAATAGTCACACAAATTGATCGTGACAGATCATCTCAATATACGTCATTATCATACTGTGATGTATTTTATCGCAAGATTGATATTAACCTCTATTGAATATTCATACAATTATTTTCATTCAATGTTCATAAAACTATGTAAATTTATTTGCAATTAATTATTACTGCATATCTACCATAACCATCATTACACCAGCAAAATAAAATAATTAATTACTTGGGAGAAAGTACGTATAGTGCAAATTATTGGGTATTTATTTCTGTTATGGAGAAACGAAAAACAAATGTGTCCAAATTTTTAGGTTTTACAATTTTTAAAACTTTCATATTTGAAAAACGAAAGCATCCGTCAAGCACAAACTAAATGAAAAGAAGTTCCAATACTGGGACACAACTCGAGTTCGAAATGTAACCTATTGTAAAATTAGTAAAAACTGTAAGGAATACCAGCAATTTTAAGTGACATTAAGCTCAATTTACCCATACGCATCTATCTTATACGTAAGCGGATTCGAAACAAAATTAGTAAACAGCGTCGATTATTCATATGGCTGTCTATTAATTTTTATGTGTGTCTGAGGTAGCCAGTAAATATAACTTACGTTTCTGAAAGTAGGATCCTGGCTATTTTTAAAAAGGAAGTCATTAAAGGCAAAAAGGAGAACATTTATTTGAACGCTTAAAACATAACTACGGTTCCTGAGTCATAAATCAGAGCAATAAGCATAATAGATATAATTACGCCCGGTGCTGATGAACCTTTTAGTAACATTAAACATCATAAAATGTTTATTTTATTTTCCAAAGAGCTACTAGCACTCATTACCGTCGGTTGGCGTGCATATTATATGATATTTATGATCAGGAATACTGGCTGCGTGCGCGCTTAATACTGTATATTAGTTCCCAAATCCATTTAAAGCTGCACCGATTGACAGATCAGCAATAAATCTTTGCGTTCAATAGCGCTGTAATTAATTTCCAGAGCAAGCTGATGCAATGAAAACCCTCGTCAACATTGTGAAGCTGTAATGCGTGATTTCTGCTGCAAAGTTAATATTGATGACAGTTTTTTCTCCTTAGTAATGGCCCTGTAGCTATCACAGATTCAAGTATACAACACATAAATAAATATTTATAAATAAAATTACACTAGGATATTGTAGCATGAGTTAGACGGAAGAAGTACTGACATTGACTAAATGTCTGCCAGGATCGGTTTTCTCAATTGATCCCGTCAATATATACCTATCACTACAAGATGGCAGCTTTTATAACACCTAACGACCGATTTTGTCAAATTTCATGTCTAATCATTATAATAACCTACTCCAGATATGTATCAAGTGCTGCCCACTCTCAAGCTATCTTTTTAACCATTCAGTTCTCACTGGTACATTTTTTATCACGGTAAATTATACAACTGTGATTCAACTGTCTAAGAATCGCAACATAGATGATGTTGACAATTATCGTCCAAAATCTCTCGTTCTTGTGTTGTCAAACATCTTTGACCGAGTAATATACAATAGAGTCATTAAGCATCTAAATAAATAAATAAACCGTTTTGATTCAGAAGAGGGTATTCATCAGAAAAAGTAATATACTCCCTGTTGCAACAAAGATTAGAGAAATTTAATAATAAACGATAATAATATCGTTAGGGACTGTTAGTTATCTCTGTATGGAATTGGACTGTGTATATCACAACAGATGTTTTGTACTAGAAAAAATGGAACATCAAGGAATTAGAAAAATGTCTCACTCATAGTTTGTTCTTATTTATGAATCAGAAAGCAAAGGGAAGCTTAGAAAGCCTCAAATGGGTAACAGTTTACATCAGACTGAGATAATATTGGAGTTTCACAGAGTTATATTTTAGGTCCTCTATTATTCGTAAATATATACAAATAACTTACAGTCTCCACTACTGTTCTATTTGAAGACTATACAACTATTCTGATAAAAAAAACAATAAAAATACTCTGGAAAAGGTTAACTTAAATGCTTTAATACCCTCATTAACTGATTTGCGGTAAGTAGATTGACTCTGAACTGTAAAAAAGCACACTATGCTCTTTTACACGACAAATTCTGCAATAAACCCAGTAACTTTAGAGAATTATATAATTAATGAAGAAGATAGTACAAGATTCCGATCCCTTTCACTAGAAACTTAACAGGAAAGAACACGTTAGTATATTAATAAATACGCTCAGTTCAGCAACATATGCAGTCAGAGTTATGTCAAATTACAAAATTCCCTCTGGTCAACTCAATTACTCATTGATGGTATTCGTGCAAAGTAAGAATGATAAATTTATTGCCTACTCAGACATAAATTCATTTAACAGAAGAAAAAAACAGAAGAAATAAAAATAATTGGTATAATAGTCGTTCAGTTGTACAATAAGAGGTGGAATATACCGGAATATCAATTTTAAACAAACTTCCCGGCATTCAAATGGGGGCTTACAAAATTCTTTACAGCCACTCCTACTCTGTAAATGAGTCTTTCGAAAATAAATTTAATTACAAATTAACTTGAAATCGTGGCAAATTAAATGAAGTTGTTTGGCTTGACTATTGGTATTCTGCTTGTAGTTAAAATAGTAATAAATTTTAATTCAAGTATAATATTTCCTTTTGAACAACAGAAATTCAGTAATAAATTTTAATTCAAGTATAATATTTCATTTTGAACAAGAGAAATTCAGATGTTACGTTATCATAAATTATTCGTATGTGAAATAAGTTAATAAGTAATTATATAGAAGTATAAATGTAAGATTTATCTACATATGCTAATCTGATATAATAATGTGTCATGCCGCTGGTTCAAATTTCTAATAGAATATTACATAGTAAATCTCGAACCACTTAAAACAATTAAACTGATACGTCGAATTAAATAATATTGAAAATATTAGAGGACTTAAGTAAATTTATAACATTAATTATTTCTTCTTGATTTAGGTTGCTATCTGTTGAGGTGGAATATTGATGTGTGGAATATTTATTGCAGTCCGAAAGAATGTTTACTATAGTCTTTTGTAAGTTGCAGGTATCACATCTAGGTGGCTCCTCTCTAAAGAATAAATAATCATATATGAGCTTAGTATGTAAAGTTCTAATGCGAGATAGGACCACTTTTTCCTTTCTCGTAAGGGTTGAATGTATTAATTTCATATTAGATTTTTCCGGGGAACCTCACCCTATCCTTAGAAAAATATAACTTAAAATAATATTCAAATTAGATCAATGTGTTATAATAAATATAATAAAGTAAAATATTGTACTTGTTATGCACAAAATTAGGGGCGGTACTCATTAGTAACAACAACTTATTTACCAGTTGTAACCTACCCTTTCATTATATTTAGTGACTGGGGTGTGCTAGCATTTTTTACTCTAATTGTCGAAGTACAGCTTTATAAAGGAGCTCCTCTGGCTTTAATTTAATGTCTAATATGTTGATATATCGATAAGTTTTTCCATCACCTTCATTGGCAGCCTTTTGATTTATTGTACCACTGAAATGGGGTTTTCATACAGTGTTACATAGAGTTCTCCTCTTCGGGGAAATATTCGCTTATAGTTTTATTTCCTTATTCATTTTAAGTCGCACAACTTTTGGGAACCTTATTCTCATTGTAAAGGTTATTTAACGTCATTTTATTTGACATATTACAGTAATATTCTAAAACCACGTTTTAAATACTTATCTTGTCCTTCCGTTATTTGTCTCATTCAACTCAACATCTTAAACACGGTTTAAAATCTAGCAGAGCGATACAGTGAAGCATTATCATTTCCTCTAAATTTAGTATTTCCGTTTTTCTAATCCAAGTCTCTTTTACCGGCACGCAATTCTCTGGTGCTAAATTTCCAGCACCTTGTCCTGCCACCTCCACTGCTAAGGGCTTTGCTCGTCAACAGGAAGAAAAAAGGAGCGCGGGGGAAGGCAGCAAGCAGCTGGTAATGGCGTCTGCAGGAGGAGTGTACAACTACGCCAGATGAATAAGTAATGAAAGACGCGTTGTATGAGAGAAAGACAGAGGCTCGAGAAAGGGAGGGTCCTTGAAAAGCTGCACAGGGCACAAATTAATGATCAGGAGAAGAGAGGGGAGAGACAGAGATCCGGAAGCAAAAAAGGAAGCTATAATGAATCAGTAATGAAATTTAATTGAGTCAATTTTTCATTACCGTCTTACACGACATCATTAGTTATTCTAGCGCCCGGACGCCGTAGATTAATAACTCCGAGAGACTGAAGAAGAGAGAGTGAGAGGGGGGAGGGGAGAGACACGAGCAGACAGAGGGGGAGGAATAGAATAAAAGGGCGGTAGATTTATACCGGGCGAAGAGAGGAGGGAAAATAAAAGGCACGAGGTTAAGTGTGAACGTCACGTCACGCCACGGTCGGCGATGGATTTAATAACGGCGGCAATGAAGTTCTTCAACGATCGTGCCTCCAATATTTATAACTCAGTATTCACATTACTATTTGTTGTAGCTTAACGGAGTTTATGTACTGGATTACCACATGATACCGCCTATGATACGAAAAATGTCACCAAATTGCAGCGGATCGTGACAACAGGAGATATTTTTTTATATCTATATATTCAGATCAGCAAATTAACATATTTATGATATAAATTAAAAGCAACATTAATCTGAGAATATTGTTAATTCTACTTTATTCTTTTGCTCAACATTCCTCAAAATTAAAATGAAGCGTAATCATTTGTTTGCTAAAAAGCTGTTACAAAACACTGACAGCTCGAACAAACTACTACACGAAAGAGAGAAGAAGAGAAGGGAAATTAGACCAGACTTCTGCATAACAGAAGCCGTGACAAACAAATCTTGGACCGACACGAATCAACAACTCCGATACCTGACGAACTCAATAGCAGTGCGCGGATATATTCAAGAACAAGAGTTTCCACTATCCTGACTGCAGTTGTGTGTGCGACTTGTGTGATCAACACTGTGACCGTTACCATGGGATTAGCTGTAAAAATCGGGTATACTAATTGGTGGACCTTTGTAAAAAATAATCAATGTGAACACTAAAATACGAAGAACCAAAAGATATGTAATCTAAGTAACCAAAGCAGAACTTGTGTGCATTTAATATAATAATAATAAAATTAACAATTGAGATATTTAGATACAAAATGAACTGTGTAGATTCTAAATCTTGCTATATTAGCTAAACATTAATTAAAAATTCATATTAATAAAACCAAACTTAATCTGAAATTCAGTGTTAAAATCTATTCGGACGTGTATAAGCACATTACTTTACACTATCATAAATATTACTTGCAAGAAGTTAAAATTTTAGATGTATAAACTATTATTATTATAGATTGAAGAGTGAGATGCTTCACATCATTATTAATCATTGGACCATTAAGGTAAAAATGAGAGCAATAATTTAAATAAATTTAACGATTCTTCATTATTAAAAACTTTCTTTTCGTTCAATGTAGAAAAATTTTTGAATTGTTATTTTGAACGTTAAGAATGCGTTGAACAAATGAGGACAACGTTGTAACTTTCAGGTAGGCCACAACAAATGTGCACGAGAGAATTCAAATTTTAGTCGATTTTACAATTTGATTTCATGCGTAATAATACGTAAAATTAATTAATAAATAAAAATAAGTCAGAAAATGAACTTAATTAGTATTTAATTAATATGACATCTAACTTTGTGTACTTCTTCAGGTAAATTTTAAATGTATACACTAATTAAGTTGTGACTAATTTGGTGTCGCTAAATCCTCCTCCAGGGACGGTTACGGCCGAATTCCTTTTAAATATTAAGCTGAAGAAGTCCACAAAAGTTGAATGATTCGTTGTATTTATATTAATGAAATACTAATTAAATTTATCTGCTGACCTATTTGGTCGTATTTTTATTTATTTATTATTATACTTAATATCAGAAAAATGATGTTTGAATCCATAGAATGAATGTATATACCTTGTAAATTCTGGTTTTTACTCGTATTTATAGATTTATTATATACATGTGTTGACGTTCCTATGAAGTAATGCAACGTTGTGTTACTATTTTGTATTAAAATATTTATATGAAAATTATTTCTCACTAATAGGCTGCTTGACTTATTTATAATTTTTTTATTCTTGCATCAAAATAGGCAGTTAATTATTTTATATTTTACAACTAGAACATTCATTGCTTTTCATATCACAAAAAAAGATATATGTTTTCTAACTAAGCGAGTTATTAAGGTTCAAACTGGGGATGGTAAAAGTAAAATAATAAATGTTTTATTTCAGACTCTCCAAATAAAAAATCTTACTCTAATTCTCTGTTATTTGGTAGCCCTACTACCCTAAATTCTGGATAATATTCACCGCTAATAATAAGCTAAACAAATATTAATAACCGTAGTAACAAAATTATATTCACAGCTCAGTCATTTCTCTCTGTATAAAATTGTTTGTCACCGGGCATTCAATTAAATCATGTAGTCATGTTAATTATTTATTAGCAAATAAATACTATAACCATGTAGAAACAACTGCAATATACTCGGATATACGTTATCGTAATAAAAAAGAAAGTAAAAAAGACCCCTAAACAGTAATTACTAGAGACAGAAATGCCCGAATTTTGAAAACTTGGCTGTAGGTAGGACAGAAGTTCGGTTGAATGTTCCTGACGCAGTAAAATGGTCATTTGGAATATTCCTTTAAAATAACCGATGGACCAATCAATTCCGTGTCATAAAATTTAGCGGTAGTGTTCTATTTTTACGTAAACGGCCAAATACTTTAATCTATTACAGTATTATAATAGATGAAAAGTGGCTCAAAACCAACGTATTAGTACAGTCCCACTATTTCCCCCGGAACGTGATGTTTAGTAAAAAGAGAATCGACTCGCCCATCTGTTTAGTAATTTGTTCAGCGTTGTGCGTCCACGATGCTGGCGAAGTTCCGAGCTGGTCGCTATTTCTGTGACAGGGACGCGCCAAGCACGTGCGCTAATTTGCTTGCGTTGTCAGTCAGCGTCCCTCAGATAACGCCTTATCAGCCGTCAGCGACACAGCAGACACGTCCCCTTGGAAGTGACACTTAACAATGACTATTCTACTCAGTGCTCCGGAAGACTTTTGTCTTTAACGTCCCAAATTATTCATACTCCTTTATAACGTTAGAAAAGTAAACGAAAAATGTGCCCAGTCAAGAAGCATTCTGTGGAAATTATGACTCATGACTCATGATCGAACCAATTTTAAGAAACGACAATCATCTGGAAGCTGTGTCTCATACAACCATTATATTACAAGACGATCAAGAAAGTATTCCCATAGTTACAGGGGATTCTCAGAATAGTTGCATTCATGAAACCAAGTTGTTGTGGTATTCAGTCCTAGGACTGGTCTGATGCAACCCTCCATGCTAAGCTATTAGCATTCTCCTACAGGGCCACATTTTAAAGGCTTCTATTATTTTCCTTTCCGCAAATCCTATCGTCCACGTTTCGCTTCCATATAGCGCCACGCTCCATACGAACATTTTTATCAACGATTTCCTTATATTCACAATTATATTACCCGTAAGTAATACGCTCAAAATATAATGTATCAAAAGAACAGATAATTTACCAATCTTTGTTTCAGGTGAGAGAATATTCGAAGAGGAAAGATCATCACTCACCCTTTACCCGTTAATTTTATTTTTCCCGTTCAAAGGCCGGTACTTTGACTCATAATAATACTTGTTAAAGAAACGCAGATTACTTCATCATTAAAAACTATTTGGCAACATTCATATTATAGTGCTGCGTATATTAAATGGCAGTACCACATTATACATATACCTAATTTTATTTATAAGATATTCTTTTGTAATCAAATATATTCCTTTAAACTGTATATATATATAGTTTTTTAATTTCATGCATGAGATAATTCAATATGTCTTACTAACGTCAAGATAATATTTTAGGGTACTCTTCAACCTTTAAACTTTTATTCTTATTAGCGTTCAATTTATAGAATTTTCAAGTGAGAGTTCTTTACGCACAGTACAAAGCCTGCCTCGCCTGTGCTATCCTACTCTTTATGTCTACTATACTTCCATCATACCTAGTTATTACGCTTCCTAAGTAGCAGAATTCCTGAACTTCCGTCAAAATATCCCTTCCCAATCTAACGCCCTTTGTTATTCCACTTCTTCCCATACTGCACTCCATTACCTTGGTTTTGCCTATATTAATCCTCATATTGAACTCTTTCTCCAGGATTCATGCCATTTATTATGGTTTCCAAGTCTACTTCTGACTTCAATAATAATAATAATCCCTGTTTTTGCGCCAACAACTGAAATTATTACTCAGTTGCGTCGTCCACCACGTCAGACTATGACGTAAAAAAGATGTCTGACTCTTATCATACAATTTGATAAAGTATTGGGACGGACGCGGAAACCTTGTCTGACAACCAAGATCTAACACATCATAGTAACAGATTAAAGTAAATGGATAACCAGATGTCCAGTAACTCTACTTTCTTCAAATTTAACCCTGAAAATTATCTTCAGAGTATTAAGCATTCATTAAAACTCATCAATAATCTTCATTCAAGTCAGAACTTCAATTGGCATACAATTAGTCCCACTAACCACACATCACTGTACATAAATACTGACAAACTTGATAAATAATCGAATAATATGAATATATACGATGTTTTTTTTCTTAAGTTCTCCATTTTCATTTTTTGCTTATTATGGCTACCGTTGTTTTCAATTACAGAAAAACAACATGACAGTTTCGTCATATGAGGCAACGTCACAATACTTTAATTGATTATTGTGCTATATTGTGCTTATTTTGTTCCAGAAAACCCGTTAAAACAATTATCGCTGTATAACGTACAAAAATAATCTTTAAGCTATGCAATTTATTGATTATAATTACTTATTTAGAAAACACGTTATCTTGCGATACAGATAAAATAACTTGACGAAACAAAATTTACTTTCACTAACAAAAATAATTATGAAATGTGGGCTGAAAATTAAGAAACAAAAAATTAATTAAATTAAAGAGATGAGAATTAGAAAAACTGAAACAACAGGGGGAGTTTAAGAGTTTCAAAAAAGAAATCAAGAATAGATTAATGGAGAGAAGAGAACTGGGCACACTTGATGGAAGAAATAATTAGAGCAACCGTCAAAAAAAGAATAGTTAATACCAATAGGAACTCATGGATAACACAAGAAATAATAAACACAATTGATGAAAATCGTAAATATAAAAACTTTAGAGATGAAAATGGTAAAGAGCAGTACAGACGCTTGAAGACTGAGATAGATAGGAAGTGCAAAGCAGCCAAAGAGAAATACAAAGCGGTTGAAGGTTTAATGGTGAAATGTAAAACAGTCGCAACATATAGGAAAATCGAAGAAACATTCGGAGAGAAGAAAAGTACAAGCGAGAACATCAGGAAAGCAGATGGGAAGCCAATTTTAGATAAAGAAGAAAAACCAGAATGATAGAAGAGCTGTATCACGGCGGAACTCTAGATCCTTAAAAAGAGGGTCTGATGATAAAGAATTGGAGGACAAAATTTTAAGGTCGGAGTTTGACAGGACACTGACAGATCTGAGAAATTGATAACAATCCAACGGACTTGATTAGATCGTCAGACGAAGAAGCAATGTCACGGCTGTTCAGGATAGTTTGCGATATCTACGAAACAGGAAGAATACCAGAATATTTTAGGTGCTATAGGAGAATGCTGAAAATAAGAGGAAGTTCTAAGCAGAAAAACATGGAGGACGTTAACCAAGAGAAGGGATAATTAATAGGCCACGTTTTAAGACATGAGGGTCTTGTAAATTAGCACTAGAGGGAAATTTGTGGGGTAAGAACAGAAGATGAAGACCAAGAATGGAAAGCGCTAATCAGATTAGGGAGGATGTGGTAGTTATGCGGAAATAAAAAGGCTTGCACAAGATAGGTTAGCATGGAGGGTTGCATCAGACCAGTCTTAAGAGATTGTCAAAACAACTAGAAGACATAAAAGCTAGCGTCCCTGCTCAGAAGCCAGAGGTCCCGGGTTGGAATCCTGGCATGGGTGATTGAGAAACCGTACTATGATACCCCTACATCGATATCCGTTACCCTAATCGTTCATAGTCTCTAATAACTCAGCCATTGGTGCGGATATAAAAAAATAGAGATAAAATATATGGTATTCGTTAATAGACAATCTAACACCATTGACGCGAGTGGAGAAAGACATTGGAGTGCGTCATGAATGGGGACACATTGTGGATGTTATATAATGGAAAAGAGCTATTTGACCGTATTATCCCAATGGTCAATGTGCTATGGTTTCTACAATTTTTTTGGGAGGGGGGGTTAACAGGCTACATGAGGGTGATCCTGAAGCAGGCAACTCCCCTTTAATAGCACAGGAAGGGAATTGAAAAGGGGGGATGCGGAAGGTAGAGAAAGGTAGCCAAGGGTTGACTAGGGCCCCGGCTATGGTTTAAGGATTCTACCCGGTGTTTCACCTGAAGAGATGCAGGGAATACCCTAGAAAACCTGCATCAGGTGGGTCGGGCATTGGGTACTAATCTCACGCCCTTCCTATTGACGGAAGACGAGTTTGCTGTCGGGTCGTAGCGTTCCCTTCTCCATGTTTCCACCAGTTTCAGGAGGTAGTTGGCCGACTGAACCAATGGGATCAGCGGACAACTCTTGCCATATCCCCAAGGTCTTCTACCTCAGTATATATACCTCCTAAAATAGACGAAGGTGTCTCAGCATGTGGGAACTTTGATAAATAAACAACAGAGAGAGTACGAGGCATTCCCGACATAATCAGGTGAGCCCCGCAGTCACTCTGGGGTGAAGCGCCTGAGAGGAAACTCCCGCAGCGCCTATCTCCTCATGGTTTCTAGAACTTTTCTTCCACTTTTCTCTCTCACTTTCTGCGAGTTGCTACCAGGTGCTACTGAGTATCTTTATGGTCTCCAGTGGAATACAGACGAATTTATAGTCTGTTTTGTTTTTATATATATTTGGATTTCAGTTGTACATGATTTAAATAATAATTGAATTGTAATTTTCTTAAAAAATCCGCCTTTAACAAATGCTTGTTATATTATTAATATCTCTTTAATTTGAATAATATTTTATATTTTTACTGAGTGGGCAGAAGAATGGAGCACAACTTTGAGGAGGAAGCACGTGTGCCTTCTTGGTACAGCTGTGACGACGCCAACCCGCTGCTCTTCGAAGTGCAACGGGATTCTATAAGTCAGGACGTATTACGCAGAGTCGTACGTTTCTCTTAGTGTTGGAACGTTTGCCGTTGCTAATAGAGGTCGTAAGTCTGCGGGAACGCCGCCTTGGGCAAATAAAAGAAACAAGAAGTCGATCAATAACCGGCACGGGGGATTGACAGCTGCGACTGCGATACCGGTGCGATTTCGCCCCCAGGCTGTCACCGAGAGGCTTAGCGACCTGCCGTGATGGATGGCTACTATCAAAAACCGCGTCTGAGCCCCCATCAATCATCCAGCGCGTCTTCTCGTCGGCTAATCACAACAAGTGGATTAGAGGCGCTAATTCATCACCAATGCTCACAACAAGTTGTTGAGGAGGGCTTCCAAAGAAATGTACACGTTATTGACGTGCTTAATGGCGCAAAACTCCAACTATTTTTGTTTTCTTTGCTGCTCTCGGCTGTGGAAACAGATAACATGATTTACGACGTCGTTTTTTGCGATTTATTAAGTTACTTTATTAAAAAACTCTGAAAGACATATTTAGCGCTAAGAATGCTATTGATTAATAGAAATATCTTGTCCAATTGTGTTGATGAACGACTGATTTTTTCTCTACGCATCAGGATTATTTGATAAAATTTTTAAGTCACGCTTAGTTAATAACTAATTATTCTGTAGTAAAGGAGTTTATATTACCAGCGTTTAAGAAATATTAAAGTCTAAACGGACATCTGTTAACCAATGGCGTATTCAGGAAACTGCCGTGCGAACTTAACAAATGCTGGTTTTGAGAAAACACACAAAAGCATCATTTTACCTGTGTTTTGCTCTGGGATAACCTGGAATCTGTTTTATAAACTACCAAATCAGTAAAAAAATGCAAAAACATTGAAACTACCCTCGAAAGATTATGAATGTGAATTAAATAAATTAAAAAGACACCCGATTTGTCAGCAAAAAAAGTATTAATTATGTAATATATTTACGACGTTTCGTTCATATTTGTGGATTTCATCGGGTAAATTTTAAATGGATCATATATGTAAAAACGGATAATTTTGCGACTGCCATTTCTTCCGTAACCGTAGCTGGATCCAGTTCAGGACCCAAGTTATCCGCTTTTAAATATACGTTCTTGTTCTTCTTTCAAAGCACTACAGCCCAATGTGGACCTTGGTATTCTGCCTCCATTCATCTATTCTCTGTGCCTTCTCCCACCATCCGAAAATATTCGTCTTCTTCAGGTTTTTCACTAAATCTTGGATCCATCTTTTCCGATGTCTACCTCGTCTTGCCTTTAACAATCTTTTTGGGCTTTCTTTACTCTCCCATTCTTTGTACATGTCCTAACCAGGAAATTCTATCACAAACTTAAATATATTACCTCCTTTTAGTATTTACATATAATTTATCCATTTAAAATTAACCCAATGTTGTCCACAAATATGAACGAAACGTCGTTGACATATTAAATAATTTATTCCTTCCTTTTGGCAGATACTTGATTTATTGAATCTGAGTAAAACATTATAATTTAAAATTCTCGACCGGATAGGGACCTCCAATTGTTACGTGGTGTACACACTGTATCAATTTCTCATCAAAGTCGCAAAATTAGGCAAAGTATGAATCGGACTGCTCAGTTCCAAAAAAGCACCACGGACGAAATGGCAATCCACGCTCCGATTAAGATTTTTCATTCGTGGTGCGTCAATTAGTATTTATTTATTTTGTTTTGCTGTTACTTTTTAAGCTAAGAATCAACAAGGAATACTGTTAATAAAAATATTAAGGAAACATTAAGGGAAGCAATTAATCGAAAAACAAACTGATGAAAATACTTTATTTGACCAAAATAAGTCTTATTAGAAATATTTTTACAATATGGATGGATACTTAACCATAAAATGCGGATGCTGTATCTGAACAGACATCTGCTGATATAAATGTATTTCCCAATAATATCGAGACCATCAAATTCAAATTATTGATTTCTGATACCATATATTACACCTTTAAATAATGTTTTGTATGAAGGATTTACATTTAATACGGAATATATAAGACAGACATCATTCTACTACATTTATATTTTATTTATAAAAAATAAAAGTTATGGTTGAAATTTCCTTTATAGTATTGGTGGCAGGATGTTGTGACAGCAGTTTGCAAGTTGATGAAATTAAATTTGGGAATTGAATATATCATTAAAACTTGTCTAACTTATTATTGCATTGCAAAAAGAAAATTCTTCTTAAAAATCTAAATCCTTATGGAAATTATCTGTAGGATATTTCATTATTATTTCATAAAGAGATAAACGCTAATTACTTAGTAATACTGCACGAGCACGATATTGTTGAAAAAGTCTTCATGTCCAAAAATCGTTAACAAATGTGGCCATTTTGAGGTAGCATATTGAAGACTTGTAAAAGTTATTAAAGGCTCCAATAATTCCTACAGGTTTTAGTTACAGTAGTTGTGCTTGATGTGGTCACAACGTTAATGGTGATGGAGATGATAATATCACGCCCAATTTTTAAGTTGGAACCATTTTAATATTTTGCCGCTGCAGTTGCGATTTTTAGCATCCATGATCACATTCTTCATTGAATAGGAAGCCGAAGACTGCCGTGAAGCGTCGTAACTTTTAGTTTTACCTTCGTTAGAGTGTTTCTAAATGTTCAAAACAATTAAAAGACCCGCCAATTGCGAAGTCAATTTAGTGATTTGTTTTGTGGTGTGCGTTTGCACCCCACACATATATTTATATATTAAAAGAACAATTTTCCCTCTTTTTTATTAATTTGGTACATATATATTGTAATACTCTATTCTTAACTACATAAATTGATAGACGGGGACTTTTGAAATAAAATGAACTATTATAAAACAAATTAAAGTAAGTTTATTTACAGCTCATTTCCACGGCTTTCATGGAGTTAAGATGGGGAGAATTTATTTACAGTAAAAATTTGATCAATTGTAATATTTAAAAAGATGTTGGAATCACTTTACATGAGAGTATGTCGTGTCTTACTGTGGACGTTTCGCTGGTTGATGCACGGCCGTGGCGATGTGTGATGGCGATGGTGATGGTCGCAGCCGTGGCTCCAGTTGGTTGAGCAGCAAAACCGCTGGCACGTCTTATCCCTCTTGTTGTATCGTTCTTAGTGTCCGTTCTTCTTGGCTTTTTTTAGATATTCCTACCCCGCAAGTACTCTCTTAAACCAATCGGATTTCTTAAAATAAAACTGCTCAGCAGCATTCCAACCAATCACTGACGCGCTTTTGATTCATCCGCGACAATGACCGTCGTAAATTATGGGTTCGCTACTGAGCTCACCCCTGAAAGCGATCCTACAACAACAGCCCCTCGCATCATTCAGGGCCTGACAGTTTTAAGATGCAGTTGCTCAAGTCCAGAACACACAATAACACGTGCACTTCATTACAATATATATATGTATATAGATAATTGAAGGGGGTTTGGCTGTTTGCAAGGCCAATGGCGGGCAAGTAATAATCGCTTTTCTTAAAATTAAATAAGGTCCAATTGACTATATCGATAGCCAGGAAAGAGGAACAAATCTGTACCATTTCGGAAATGGCAGGTCAGTCCTTGGGAAAAAGTCCTGAGTTAGCGACACACATCCGGTTGCTACATTAAATATCAGGCCATCCCAAGAATTAAAAGGGACGATGGACCTGCTCCTCAGGCCATCCTTGGGAGAAAGTTCACACACCCCGCCAGGCAGAAAAAGGCGGGACAGAAACTTATAAGAGAGGCAAAACAGATTTTTGTGAGAGGTTATGGGAAATGAGTAAGAGTCAGGTGGAGGTTGACTTCCTCCTTCCTGGTTTTCCTCTTTCCCTCCCCCCTTGGGCCACGGCCAAGGT
This sequence comes from Eucriotettix oculatus, assembly GCA_034510155.1. NCBI lineage: Eukaryota > Metazoa > Arthropoda > Insecta > Orthoptera > Tetrigidae > Eucriotettix > Eucriotettix oculatus. Next base: position 184,131,085 of record CM067376.1, read on the forward strand.
AACTAATTTAAGACTCCTGCAGGCTGAGACGACCTTGAGCAGTTTGAGAGGTGTATGTACGGGGGTCAAAGATCTTCGACATATAGTAAGAGTTGTTCGCTGATCCCATTGGACCAGTCAGCCAACTGCCTCTCAATACTGATCTAGGCATGGAGGCGGGTTTGTTGCGTTCCCACAGCAGTCCAGTCTCCCGTAATCAGAAGGGTGCAGGAATAGTACCCACTAGCCCGACCTACCTGATGCAGGTTTTCTAGGGTTTTTCTCTGCATCACCTTTAGGTGAAACACCGGGTAGGATCCTTACACTATAGCCTAGTCAACCCTGGGTTACCTTTCTCTACCTTCGACATCCCCCCTTTTCAAGTCCCTTCCTATGCTATTAAAGGGAAGTTGCCTGCTTCAGGATCACCCTCATGTAGCCTGTTACATGCCAAAAAAAAAAAGATTTTTGTGAGATCATAGGAGAGAGTGGAACACATTACGTTTTGAGGAGATTATAAAAGAGTGGACTAGAGAATACATTACGTTTGGAGGAGACATCAGATGAGAGGACGGAAGAGATTACATTCCGTTATTGAGGAGTAGTGGACGCAGCAACATTATTATGAGTAGTGGACATCAACAGGAAAAGTAATTCCTTTTTCAATAGCAGATGGCACGAGGATCGACGCAGAGAGCCACCGAGGCAATCTGACACACTGACAGGCAAACTCAAGAAATGATCGCATCAGATGCTGGGGTACAACAATTCTTCCACTCACCTTACTATCTGGATTTGCCACCAAGTGATTTTTATCTGTTTCTTCATCTGAAAAAATTCACTGGTAGAAAACTCTTCAAGAACGATTATAATCTGAAATAGGAAGTAGCTTTCATTACGGGTGGCATCTTTCTTTGACAAAGATATACAAAAACTGATTTCTCATTACGAAGAGTTCCTGAATAATGGCGGTGACTATGTGGGGAAGAAGCGTGAAGTGATAATAAAGTATTTGGAAAATAATTTTCGGTACTCACTTTAAATCAACCCTCGTTGGTTTAGTATTATCATTAGCTCGGTTCATATAACTAAAGAATTGAAGCATCGCCAGACTGAAGTAATATGAAAGATTTTGCAGTGTGGTTTAATTACAGCATGAAAAGGTAAAATCACTATTGCTCTGACTTTATTATTATTGCAAGTTTAATAATAAGCGTATTAAATTATTCTCGCTTTCTGATGCCAGTTTTTGAACTAGATAATGCTCGGTTCAGCATTGATTCTTTAAATATTGCAGGTTGCATTACAATGCGTCACTCTAATCTACTGTTATATTTTTACTTTGATAAGTAAAATAACCCACACGTTATACCTTCAGGCTATCGATGAGTAGTCACGACAGCAGAAACGTCGAACGAAGATCAAAGGCTAAATACAAATTCATCATTCAAACTAAATTGGTTGTCAATATTTTCCATTTAATTTGATTTTTTCATATATTAAATATTACATTCATGTTGAATATTCTTTCAGCACGCTATCATGATCAATATTTTTCAATATAATTTGTTGATATTTCCTATAATAAAAACATACACTTATTAACATATAATCAAAAAATTATTTAATTTATTACAATCATGTTCCATAATTTTCCAGAATTATTTAATTTGTCTGTAACATCTTGCAGAAATAAGATCGTATAATAAGTTAAAATTAATAGTTAATTTCTTCAAATAATTTATTATTTTTAATAAATAACTGATTATAATGATGAAAAACCATGGCTTTAAATCAGTTACACATTTAATAAAACCAAAATTATATGTTATACTTCTTATTATAATTTGTTATATTATTTATAGTATTATATGATTTATATAATGAATTACAAAATAAGCCTGACAAAATAAATTGTTTTAAAATCAAAATTACATATATTGAGAACATTATGAAAATTTGAGAGAATTCAATCTATAGCGATAAATAAAATTGCAGTGTCTGTTGTCAGTCTGACAGTCTGTCCGTATATATGTCTCGAATAGGCTCAGAAACGGTTCAACGGATTTCATTTAAAAGTTGAGGATTTAAAACAGGAAATTTAATTTAGATATTCGTGCATATTTCATTTCGATATTGCTATAATACAGCATAAATATTAATATTAATTCTACGGGAATATTTCTTGGCATACGTGCGTTAGAATCTCCAAAAAGTGAATGCGGGTTTCTCATATACTTGATCGGTTTATGCTCCGGAGCGGCAAAACGGTGTTTAGTGAAATTTTCTGAGATTGAAAGAGGAATTTTAACTTAAATTTTCGTGTATGTTACATTTCGATATCTTGCAGAGTTCCAAATATATTAATGCAAATATTTGTAAATCTATTGAATTACCGTAAGGCGGCGTGAAAACAACTTGGATATTTCTATCAGCATAATTGTATTTCTCACACCCTTGGTATGAAAATAGTGCATCTTATGGTTTCCAACCACTATGAAACTAAATTTAGAAATGGAGTCTATTTACCCTGTTTAAAATTATTGTTGAAAGTAATTGAAGGATTCATTTCGGTCAATATTTAAGCTAAAGGACGTTGATCTGCCTACGGAATTAAGAAAAAAATGAAAAACATTCACTGCATTTACTTTCTTCAAACAGATCCTTTGGGAGTGCATGACTAACAAAGGAATCTATTTCTATATTGACCTTTAGCTATCATATAATATCTTTTAATTAGCCTTGCGCCGAAATATCTTCAGAAAACAGAAATTTTTCGTCCTCTGCTAAGTACATTTACACAACAAATGTTATTTGTGATAACAAATAGGCACTTATTTATTAACAATTCTGATATCCATGACTTAATTATAATCAGCATAACAACAAACATAATTAGATATAAAAATTTAAAGTATTGTCGATATCACGAAATAGTATCTGCATCAAACCAACTAACATCATCTAATAACCAAAGCTAAATCATAGCTAGTCTAACTTAGTTTCTCCTTCGATTCAGAAGAATCTGAGATGCATCATTAAGATATAAAGTAAATTGAGCATAAAACGATCTTCATTAAATTGGCACCTCTGCATTGTGAAGCATTTATTTTCAATTCGTTTTATACAGCTTGCAGTTTTATAGTTGCGTTCAGGAACTTGTATGTTGATAACAGCTCATTTTAGCCATTTTGAAGGCTAATCAATGTGGAGTGTCAAATAGTGAAAAATAAATACTACGCGCAACATTCACTTTTGAAGTTTAATCAAGAACATAGTACTGCAGAAAGCAAGAGAGGAATTTGTGATGTGTATGGGAGGGAAGTATACGCTAAGAGGACACCATGAAAATAGTTTTGCAGGTTTGAAAAGGAAAATTGGACGTGTGTAGGAGCACGTTCTGGAAAACCTCTTATTGATGAAAAAGAATGAATCAGTACGTTCACAATAATTCTCTCCAAGCAATTTCCAAAGAATTTGGAAAGTTATGGAATTCGGTCAAACAACCGCATTCATCGGGTAAGCTGCAAAAATTGGGTAAATTGGTACCATATATGTTAATTGACATGAACAAAAATCAGCGAATAACCATATGTTCCTCTTTGCTTTGCTTGCCTTCACGCAAACCGTTTCTTTTAAACATTGTTACAGGAGACGAGAAATGGTTGCCTTTATGTGTACTAAAAGATTAGGAAAGAACAGCTCATTGAAAAAAGCAACACCCCGAGCGAAAAACTTTCAAATAACCATGTTGTACGTTTGGTGGAACCAAAGATAGTGAATGCATCACTAAGTGAATGTGTGAGTGATTTATGATTTGTGAATCAGTTTTGCATTCATTAGGAGAATCAGAAGAAGACTTGGAAACCATAAGAAATGGCATGAATGGAGTCCCGGAAAAAGAGTCCAATATCAGGATTAATAGAGGTAAAACCAAGGTAATGGAGTGTAGTTTGGGAAACAGTGGAATAACAAAGCCTGTTAGATTGGGAATGGATATTTTGACAGAAGTTAAGGAATAATGCTACTTGGGAAGCGTAATAACTAGGTATAGTAGAAGTATAGTGGACATAACGAGTAGAATAGCACAGACAGCACACAGGCTTTCGCGAAAAAGAGGGATTTACTTACGGGTAATATATAAATGTGAATATTAGGGAATCGTTGCTAAAAATGTTCGTATGGAGCGTGGCGTTATATGGGTGCGAAACGTGGACGATAGGAGTTGCGGAAAGGAAAAGAATAGTAGCCTTTGAAATGTGGTGCTATAGGCGAATGCTGAAAATCAGATGGGTGGATAGAATCATTAACGAGGAAGTTCTTAACAGAATAGGGGTAGAGTGAACAATATGGAGAACGTTGACAGATTAATAGGCCACGTTTTGAGATATAAGGGTTTTGTAAAATTAGCATTTGAGGAAAATGTGTTGAGTAAGAACAGAAGAGGGAGGTCAAGGATGGAATACGCTAAGCAAATTAGGGAGGATGTGGGTTGTGCTAGTTATGAGGAAATGAAAAATCTTGCGCAAGATAGGTTAGCATGGAGGGTTGCTTCAGTCAGCCTTAGGACTGAATACCACAACAATTGCATTATAATTTAATGTATTGCATTTTATACTAATAAAAGGCACTCTTAATGTTAGCTAACTATTGAACTTACCAAAAGCTTCTTGGACTATTAAAATTAATTTAAAAAATCCTATTTACATATATTGTCTTTTCTGTAACCAAGAATGATTAAAAATCTTCGCAGCTCAAAATTATACTTCGACCTATTACTCAACATAATTTGTCTATAAACAACCAGCATGAGTTGTTCACTACAACAGTTTAAGTTTTATATGTTTCAGTTCAAAATCAAATGATTGTAAATAGGTAATACGTAATATAAATAGCATAACTGAAATAATTTGTAAAATTTATCAGTTGGAGGTAATTATTTACCGACCTCCTGTGGTGTAATGGGTAGGGTTACTGCCTCACAACCCAGAGGTCCCGGGTTCGAATCCTCGAATAGGCTTGGATGTTCGTGTAATCACAATCACGGAGACTGGAATTGAGAGAGGCGGAGACTCGATACGCTGATCACGTATCACTCCAAATTCGGAATGTGTCATGTAAGATGACACTCCGCAGTCGACATGGTAGGGTTACTGAACAGACGACGAAGAAGAAGGCAATTACTTACATATTAAACTGAAATAAACAAGAAATGTTCGTCATTACTCATTCCATTTAGTCGAAGTCTCGCTTCTACGCAGAATATTTGCTACGTGCCATTATTATTATTCATTGATTATTATAGAAGTAACGAAATTAAACGAATAACACAGAACTTGAAATTCGTATTGAATCCTCTAGTAAGAAATTAGAGTGGTGCGTAAAGGCTTTGTTTTAATTTTTATGCTGAAACGAACAGGTCGCCTTTCAAAATTAATTTTTGAACTAAAAATTTTAAAATTTTATTATTGAAAATCTCAAGCTTTTTCACCTGTAGTTTGGTGCAATTAAAAGGATTACTTAGGAATTGTTAAAGAACAATTGAAGCATTCCATATTAAATTTCGCGTTTCTAATTGACTGGCATATTTTCACGTATTTTTTTATTCAATATTGACTGTGTACGCTTTGTTTCTGGAACACGCCAATAATTGGCAATACATTTTCAATTAACAGCGTGGGCTGTATGAACAGTGATGTTATTTCGTTATTGCAGAGGAGGCCATATTTCGTCGTTGGTGAGACAGCCGCTGCCCGTATCCAGGATAATATCCAGGATAGAGTTCCAGGCAGGAAGGTGTTACACCGGCCCCCTAAATTGGAACTTCCGAGTGATGACGTCACGAGGTAACTGTTTATGGCGGCCATTAGAGTGAAGATAGTTCGCGCGGTCTGCTCCGCCATTACGATCCGGGTCAAACAGGACGTAACGATGGCCTATAGCCACCTGAGCTTGTGTTTAGGAGGGCTTAAATGCGCTTCATCAACACGGCCGGGGATTAGCGGCGATAAACAAGGCGCTAATTTCAATGCCACTTCGACAACATGAAGCGGCGCAGCTCCGCTTTTCATCTGTGGCCAATTGCCTGACGTTCTCCTCTGCATCGTTTCCTCACACACTAACCTCTTGATAAATTAACCGTTTATTGAGCTAAACCGATTTTGCAGCAACGAAATTGTTCCAAGATCTATCATTGAACAAAAAAATAATTTGAAACACGTGTTATTTGAAATTTGAAAATGCAGTTTTGAGACTTTCAAAAATGTTTGAAGTGAAATTTGGACGCACATATCTTACCTTCATCAATCGTTGACTTTAGACAAATTAAAACCCTACAATCGAATGCTATATCCTGAACAGCGTCATTTAAGTCGCTTGGATTTCGTTCTGACGAGAAATCTCCCCGAAAGGCTAGGAAGATATTTACCAAAATTTATATGAAAGAGCAAGTGAATTCCAGCGACATTATTAATCCCATAGTTCGTAAACTTTTGAAATGAGTCGATAGAAGGTTCTAGACCGGTACATGGAGCGTCTCATACCTCGAGTATTATGAGTTGCCATACGGTAAACATCTCATTATATAGAAAATAACTTTCATTTATGTTAGAAAGAGTAGACGTACTTCCCTTGGAATGTACTCAAGCCAGTTCAACAAAAGACCGCCGACCTGTAATGAATATATGTGGCATTTCGTCACTGGGTGAAGAATTCCCCATATTGGAGACAACCAGTACAAGTAACCGCCAAGGCGCCAGAAAGGGTTTGAGAACGTGACAGATCGACTTTTGGCGACTTAAAAATCTGGTACCTCAGTCCAGTTCTTTGACCCCGGGAATTTTGGAAATTTCAGAAATTGGGAGAGAAACCGCGGACCAAGCTGAATTTTAATTAAAGGCTGAGGGTCAGTTAATCCACTATGCATTTCATGGTGGGGTGAGTGAACGAGACGAACTGCGAGGATGGATGGAAAAAAATGTGATCATTTTTGAGTGGAGAATTGAACAAGAAGGATGTCAGGAGAGTGCGTGGTAATTGAGCCATGACACTAGAGAAATTAGTCAGTCAGGAACAAGCATTGAAGTAATCAGGCGGAGAGAAAAAGAGGAATCTTGCTAGTGTAATAGAAGGAAGGTTGTCCCTAAAACGAGGTGAACTGCAAACATAATTATAAGATGAGAAGATGAGATAGTCGTAAATTTTAAATTTGTATTATAAGTTTTGTAAATATTGTTTTTTTTAAATTTGTTTTTATTTAATCTAACAAAATAATTTGTTTAAATTTTAAATTAAAATCTAAAGATCCCAGTTCATTATAAATAATCAAGTGACATTAAACCAGTTAATACTTTTACAATTCAAAAATAATAGTGAAAGAATTATCTTGTAGAAAACATTAAAATTAATATAGATCTAAAAAAGAAATATAAAATAGTAGAAATAACTAAATAAAAAATATTGGTATCGTAGCTACTTAATAATGTTTGATATAATATTTTGATAATTCTAGTATTAATCCTTTCTTCCTGAAACATTATATGATAGTTATGAAGCAGCAATTGTTATTCGCCTTGACTGTATGAATAACCAGGCTACATTAATGTTATTATATAATAAATGAAACTCTAACGGCATGCATGTCAACCCACTTCAATTTGTTCAGTATTTTATGATTTTGAAAAAATATATTTACAATATTATTTGTGAACTTACAACATAATAATTGAAGTTTGTTAATAAACGATGTCATTCAGTATTGAGATCATTTAATGCGATAAAAACTAACATTATTGCTATAGGAGGAGCTGTAATTACATAGTTATGATTCTATTAAAAATATAAAATTATTTCCTCCGGTTGGCATTTCTCCGGTCAGCCAACCCCAAGTTCCACAAATACACCAAAAAATGACCACGCACGACAAGGTCAACGTCATAAATTTAATCGCACGCTACACATTCTATACGACATTATTGATTTAATAATGCTGCCAAAAAATATAGCATTGTAACGTGCGGTTTTGCACGATTAAAATATTTTTCGTCCAAAGGCAGAAGAGTTGCTTGCAATTGATGCTCAACCACGAACTGGTCAGAAAAAGAGATTAGATCACAGATTTTTTACGCCGTCTGGGGATCAGGCAGGCATTGACATTGTACCTTGTAGGAAAATTGAGAGACCATTGGTCAGATATTTTGAGAGGATTGCGATTGTGGACCCGAATGAAAATTATAAATGCAGGAGGGTATTTATGTATGTATATAAGTTTCTACGAATGGTATCCATACCATGGATACCTGTTTCTGTAAGAGATCGAGAACAAAAACAAATTTGTGGGCGAATAAATAATACAATTTTGAAATATGGAATCTTGTCTAAAGTTTCATCAACACTTAACTTTTCTAAACGGAAGAATATAGCAAAAATAAAGGAATAAAAATAGTCAGCATTAAAAAGAAGAATGTAGCACAAAAGAATACTCCTAATTTAGTTTATCAATTAATTTCCAATATTTCTGCAATTACAGGAAAATATATTCAGATACAGCTAGAGATTGGTGGTGGAAATTAGAAATAGCCCATATTGGTATGGCGCCGTAGCGTCACGTTTCAAATCCCAAGTTCATATCTACTGATAGAGTTTGGGGATAAAGGCTGATAAGCCACCAGGGGACGATGACCTGTGAAAATTTTTCCCGGTCAGCTCCTTTCATTCGATATTGCGGATCCCGTTATCTTGAAATAATCAATATTATATGCGTAGACTTGAAGGAGAGTGGTGCTTTACTCCTTAGTAAGGTGACAGAGAGCTGAGCTGTGAAGTCGCATTGAAACGAGAAAGACAGTTCTATCATGACTCAGAAGAAGGAGGTCAGGGAAGAGAGGAGAATGAAGTTCAAGGAAGATTTCTACAATGAGCAGTTTTGATCAAGTCTTAAATAAAATGAAGGGGTCCTGGGGGAAGACTGTTTCAGTAACTTATCGAGAAAAAAGACACAAGCCCTCCAGAAATTCTACCATCTGAGCTAAAGTTAACGGCTAAATTATAAAAATCTTCGTAGAGAAGGAAAACTCGTATTCCTCGAACCCAGACAGTGCAAATCACCTAGCTGAGATCACAGCCGCCCGTGTAGAGGGCATAATTGTCACGACCCGTACCTGCCGTATACGGTGTGAACCGAACTAGTTTCTCAGAAATCGCCTAGTACGTACTCAATTCTCTAAGGCACCGAGCTCAGAACAAAACAGCTTCGGTTTCCGGCTCAACCTAGGAAGCGTGAACCATGCTGCACGTTTGTTTTGTTTCCCCCTCAGATATGACCGTGCCAGTTAATTTGAGACTCAGAAATAAGTACTCTTTAATTTTTAATATTTAAATCGTTCTAAATGTTCTATATATCTTTTAGTAAAAGACCTAGTTTTAAACAGTAAACATATTGTATCAAATAAACATTAATTATTTATTAAGTTCTTTATATAAAATGTAAAAAACGCCTGCGGAGAATCAGAAGTTCATGAGTAGATGGCATGGAAGGTTTATTTACACATGGTGGGGGGGGGGAGGTGTGGTACAAACGTGATGTATAGTGGATTAGTAGTGGAGGTAGAGTAAGAAAGGTGTCTCAAAGGTTCACCTACGTCCAGCTGTACTTCAGGAGAACAATCAGGACGTTACACTCGCAATAGTAAAGAATATGTGTAAATATATGAATTCATCTACTGCGAATCGATTTGTTTAATATATATTATTTAAACATGTAATAGACATTGTCTTAAATAAATTAATACCACTACAATTAAATTTAAAAAAATTAAAGTCTTTTTCATTTCTGTATACTATGTTGCTTCCAGTGACAGTTTGTTACATGTGTCTGTAACATTAGTTAGCACATATAATATTTCCGTTTCCACGTTTCTAATTCTCACATTATTTTTCTTTATTCGTTGTAACAACAGAAGAGATGAAAGGGTAGATCCTAATTGCATTAATTGTCTTCAACCTGAAAGTTATTTATAATTTGGATGCCGGTCTTCTTCTTTTAAATGATATAGCAGATACAATTTTAAATTATTGATATGATGACCGAGATCGGTTATTGAACATAAGACATTCGAGCTTATTAATTAATAATGTATGTTTACGATGACACAGTTGTGGTCTGGTTCGAGGTGATGAAACTTAGAAGCATCAGAAGACACAGAACGGGAGTGGATGTGATCCTTCTCCCCGGCAGGATTGTTACGTGACCGGACGCCAGTACCGTGGCTAACTAGTTCCGCAACTCTGAGAAGCAAGTCATTGCGTATTTCCTGCTTGGCAATTTGTAGCCGCCGCTCCTTACGGCACCTGCGTATTGATTGACCGTCCCGTTGCTTTGTGTCAGGTCTTGATGGACAGCCCCGGCCGGCTCAGATAGATAGCCACAAAGGGTCTGCTCGTGTACTCACCTGCTTCCAGCGGCACACAATAAGGCAGCCTTCAATTATCCTGCCACTCGTTACAAGCCAACTTTCAACCACAACTCACTCACCATATTTTTATAACAGCCGCTTCTTTCACCCAAAACAATGGTTATAAAGAAAATATAAAGTGGTTGCTATGGTTCGGCGCGTCATGCTTGCAATGTGTTCATCGGAATAGATACCTGAGTCAATTGCATCGGAGCAATTATCGATAGGTTTCTCATTGTATAGTTTAGAGAAAAAACTGGGAAAAATACTAAAAATGTGAGAAAACGGAAATGTATATGTAAAACATTAGTCAAAGTATAAAGCTACTGATTGTTTTCGTGGCCATATTAATATCAGGATTATATTCTTGCCAAGAACACCAAACAACAACGTGGCCCAACAGCCCAAAAATCGCCATATAATCCTGATAGTAGTCAAAGGATTATGATGGAGGTAAAAATCCATATGAGTCAGATAGTATCATGTAATTACTGGGGGATTAGACTTTAATTTAAATTATGAACAATTTATTAAGTTAGATTTTAAGCAAATTAAATTTATTAACTGGGATCAACAATAAGTTCAAAACGTAGGGTCCATTAAAAATTACCACAACTAGCTCAAATTTATTTTTGTGAGACTATCTATTCAAGGGTCATTTTGTGGACATTTCGTGCAGCATGAAATCAGTTATACGCAACGGCGATTAATTTGTACTCACGCGTCTGGCTTCGGGGTCTCCGTGTTTTGGGGCGGCTCCTTCCTTTCTTGACATCTGCGTTGGTACCCGGGACTAGGTTCTGAGAATTACAGCCGTGGTTTTCTTCCTCCACACCAGTAAATAACATTTTTAGTCTGTTTCCCAGTTTTCTTCTCTAAATGTTACAATGAAAGACCTTCTTTCAGTTGGTCTCAAGATTCAAAACATGCTTTTCTCAATCCTCACCACCTTCATCCTTCAACGTTCATGCCTGAATAACTGTTTTCTCACTCCAAGATTCTTTCCCTACTGATTCTCCTCCTCTGAAGATTATTTCCTAAATTACTTTCCTACTTCCAAGTTCCATTCCAGATTCATCAATTTCTATTCCCGCACTTCTTCTTTGTTCAATAATCATTCCCAACTAATTAATTTGTCCCTCTTCATCTCTTCTGGTTAACGTCTCCTGCCTCCCACCATGATGTGGATGGAGGATCACACGACCCCCAGCCCCAATCAAATGTCCAGCTTGCTCCGCTCGTGCCCTTCAAAACAACCGGTGTCAGGTAAATGTTCCGAAATCCGCAAAAATGTGAATTAAACACTCTTGGGTCGCCGATGTCCCGCCTTGCTGTCGCCTTGATGTTATTTCCGACTGAGTGTCTCCAGTGGGGAAGTCCTCAGCTACTGATCAAATAAAATGTCGATTGCCACAAACAATCTTTACAATAGACACAGTCATATCATTACTTAGGTTGAAAAGTTCCATCGTATGGACCCGGCTGGGTCAGCAGCAATCGCTAGTTGATAGAACTATAACCGTCAACAAATTTTTCTCCTAAAATTTTTATGTGGCAAGTCTACATAGAAACTGGATATATGAAACAAATATATGAAAAACAAATTTATTCCTCTAACTATTAAAAACTGTTCGATGAGTATTGAGACGAGTTCTATTAAAATGGATTCATTAAAATTGTTGATACTTTATAAAATTAGAAATATAAATAAGAAAGCGGTTTTAAAGTAACTTAACATTCTCGCCCTAATAATAGAATTTATGATTATGTTTCAGCATAATTTGAGACCGTTACAATTCCGCAGATTTCATAGTACATCGTAAAAGTTTCGAAACTGTCTTACAAGCGACGTCAGCGTTGTGCAGAAGTGGCAACTTAGACTAACAACTTTAAACAATTGTTGTGGAATTGGGAAGTCAGTTGTGAGCAGGCAGTGCTAAGTAGTGTATGTGTGATAGCACTTATTCTGCCATTAAATCGCAATGGAACAACGAGCAGTGATTCGATTTCACGTTTTACTTGGTGGAACGGCTAAGGAGACATTGAGTCTGTCAAAATGGCCTCGGAAATAGTTTTTTAAGTCGTACACCAGTGTTTGAGTGTTTTGAACGTTTCAAAGAAGAACATGTGTTGCTCGAGTAAAATACAGGGCAGGTTGTCCCACCTCACGTTCATCCAACGGAAACAATGAGATAATTCGTGATAACTGTTATTTGGTAACAGTCATTTTGTAATAAAACGCATTATTCTCTATGTATCTCATAATAGGTACTTGATTTTTTGTTGTGTATAAATTTATGGCATGAAGGAGGGGGAGAGGAAGAAGAGGGTGAGGTTGGAGATTGAAATACTTGTATTTGTGTGTACGATAGTTTGGAGAAAATGTCAATAAACATATGTATCTAATGATTTTATGGAACAATAAATGGAATCCAGCACGACATCGGCAGACAATACTTTGAAAGTTAATCATCTGAGCTGTAGAAAAAGATTAAATCGGCAACGAGGACGCTAACTTTATTTATACTCCCCACATGTTTCTATAAAATTTGTATTATCTATAAAGGAGCATTTTTACTATAATCCTGATACTGAACCATTCTTGAAATTATAAACATATCTGAAACAAGTGTCCAAGACCTTTCTCTGAAACATTTTGATGAGGTGAAAAGGTTGTCCTTGCCATCTTGACTCCCGAACAAAAATAATAACTAATGGATGCCTGGCAAACTTGATTGAAACAAAAACGCAGACAATGATGGCCTGGAAAAAGTCATCACGTGTGACGAGACTTGGTATTATCAATACGAACCTACCACAAAACGACTAAGTCAGAATGTTGATTCGCCAATTGAGTATGCTTCACAGCGGTTGAAACATATGCGATAGTGATGGCTTTACAATATTGCAAAGACCACCCATCCGATTGCACGTTGATTTTGACCGACTCTGTGTAATTAACTCACTGTCCAATCAACGGTGTAGAACTGGTCACATCAATGAAATCAGGAACCTTCTATGGAAGATAAAAAGAAATAGCCAACAAATCACCATATGTTGGATCCCGGCTCATGCGGGCATCTTGGGAAACGAGGTTGTTGATAGAGCCGCTAAGCAGGAGGCCTCATTGCAAATAAATAGCTTGGGTATTCCTACTTGTTCAAGTAAAGACTTAATGGTCGGGTGCATCAACCTCCAATTTATTGTTTCTTTTTGTAAATATTTTTGTAGTCACCAAGAACGTCCACTATTGACGCTACTATACCTGCAATAATAAAACGAAACCAAAGAAAGTGCGAAAGATAAAATTAAAAGTGAAGAAAATTCTCAATGCCTTTTTTGACGATCACAGTATTATCCACAGGGAATTTGTTCACACCTGTACTACAGCAAATTTCCAGTATTATCAGAATGTCATTTTATCAGTTGTGCGAGAGGATTCACAGAATTTTCCCGCAACAATGGGAGAAGTCGAAATTATTCTTGCTGCATGACAATTCGTCCACTTACATGGTTTGAGTCATAGTTCAGATCCTAGCGAAAAAAAGTGTCAATTATGAACAACCCCCCGTATTTACCCGATTTGACGCTTTTTTATTCCATAAAATAAAAATTCACATGAAGGGTCGTCGCATTGACGACGTAAGTGACACTCAATCCACGCGAGTTGAAGAACACTCCAAACAAGGACTTTTTTACAGTCTCATATGGAATTCCTCATGATCGTTATATGCGTTGTACTCAAGTGTACTGTGTACATCACCTTAACAATTAAAAGCTTCATGTTAAGTATTTTTTTTGTATTATTAATCCTGTCACGATTTTTTACGGACTTACGGTGTAAAACTATACTGTTATTCTTTTAGCTATTTGCATACCATTGTTATTATTCGAAATTACTAATGCATCAGTTTGTTTATTTAGACAATCAGTTATCGTCTATTTTTTTCAAAATAATTAAATCAAAAAAATTTATGACCAATTACAGATCACAATTTTTAATTAAATTAATCAGGTGTCAATCGTCATATTTAGGACTTCCACAGGGAGTTTCTTCAAAGTTAAAATTTTATAAAAAATTTGATAAAGAAGCCTAATTATAAACTTAGCATGAATAAATTACATGCGTAAGGTCCAAATATTGCTACGAAATGTCGTTTTAATAACTAAATAAAACTTATTTCTGTATACAAGTTTTAGAGTTTGTTTACTTACACACTTTCACTTACTTTTGTTCCCCATAAAGGGTGGTATGATAAACATTTTTTGTGATAATAATTGAGAATATTAATTAATGTAAGGAGTTGAAGATAGTTATTGCTTTAAATATAACTAAACTGATATTTAACAATTGATATAATAATTATTGATTACAAATTTGTTATATGCAACATACAAAAAATTACATTAAATATTTTAAAAAGAGATCAAAATTGTCAGTTCTAAACTTCAATTAGTTACCCACAATTCTTCCTCTTATTGCTCATGAACTGAGGTGTTCTGTAATATCAAGTAAACGAGCTCGTCGCAGTGTCCAAATTGCGAAAGAAATTATCGCTCACGTTTACTTCCAGTGGGTGATCCCGTTTTCCGACCGTGATCCTCCTGCTTTCTCATCGACTGGACGATTTCTCCTGCCTTCTCTTTCAAGCCTTAATATTTCTTTCCTGATTATCTGATTTTCTATCACTACTAAGTTTTGTATACTTTCCAATACATGTCAGGTCAACGGCTCTGAAATCACTATTTCTTGTCGTTTTGTTACACGTTGCAAGCGAACTACCAGGAAATGTAGGACAAGAATCTTTTTAAAGGCCGTTACAGAACATAAATAATGTAATCAAAACCATATCGTTTTGACTAATTTATAGTTATCCCACGTTTCGTGCAGCTGACCAGTTTTCCCATGGCATATATGTAATTTTCAGATGCATCAGAACTACTGGAAACAATAAATCATTTGACTTTATACACTGAGTGACCAAATTACTATGACCATCATCTTAAAACAGTGTTACGCCGCCTTTTGCTCTTAATATTGTTTGAAATCTTCTGGGCATGGATTTTATGAGATTTTGGTAGGCGGCAGGAGGAATTTGAGACCATACCTTTTGAACTGCACTTGCAACTTCCTTAAGATTTGATAGTACTGGGTCCAACAGCCTGATGGCCCGTTAAATTTCATCCCAAAAATTCTCAATAGGATTGAGATCTGGTGATTGTGCAGGCCAACGAAGATAAAGTTTTTGTCAGGCTTTTCCAATTATCTAAGGACAATGATAGGAGCCATGTGTATAGTGCATTTGAAATCGTGAATCATGAGACCACAGGACCCTTTTCCAGTCACGTACTTTCCAATACTTTGCAAACTGAAGACGTCTGCTCTTGTTCAAAGCAGACAATCGAGGTTTTCCAAAAATGTCGTCGTCTTCCATAGCCCGAACGGTGTAATGCACAACGAACAGTTCGTTCAGAGACGTTCACATTTAGTCTGATTAATATCCTCCGCTATTTGAAGCACTGTTGCTCTTCTGTTGCGCTGGGTAATTATTCTTTCAGTTTGAGAATTGAGTAGCCTGTGACGACCACAAGCCTGACGTTGAGACCCGGTTTTTGTTTGGTAGTCCACACTCTGTAAACATTAAAAATGATGGTCACAAACACTTCACTAAAGCAGCCTATTTACTGACACTGAATCCAACACTTCGAGCGCCAACGATTATCCCACGATCAAACTCAGTTAAATCACGCCATTTGCGCATATCTTCTCAAAAAACACAATCCATCTAATGATTAATTTCTCCTGCATTCCTATTTTATTGCTAATTTGTCTTCTATCGGAAACACTGTGACACTGTAAGGTGGTCATAATAATTTGGCCACTCGGTGCATTTTATGTATATGTTAACTATGTATTCTCACCTATATTAAAAAGTAAACTAGACGATTAAACAATTTTTATTTGTTTTAAATCGGTATTTTATTTTGATAAATTTCTTACAGTAATGTTATATGTAATTAAAATCTCTATAATTTTCGATAACGAATAATATAATGATATACTCAAGAATAGGTAAAAGAAACTAATAAATAAAACTTATAAAAGCTTAAACCACATTTTGTGTTGTTAGAAGGGAACTTTATCACTTTTTGAAACACACCCACACTTCATGTTGTTCTCAAATTGTTATAATAATATAAATTACAGTTAAATAGTGTAATATAAATATACTGAATAAATTACTGTGCGTCATGTCTTGTTTGTAATTATCAGAATTAAACATAAATCTTAGTTTGACGGTGAATTTATTTATAATAAATGAGTAACCAGCAGTAAAAAAAGTTGTATTCTATACCAACAATAGAGACTGTATTTTTTTTAACACTTTAAGAAAGGGAAGAGACAAATTTTCAAAACTAATTAATCATTTTATAGAATTTTTAGGTAAAATGTAGCTCTTATAGAGAAATTACTTTTTAGTTTTGAAATTCAAATTCAACTAGGGGATTGGAAAATTTTTTCTGATTCGGAAAATAAACAAGTTGTACTTTTTTGACAGGTATTTGTAAATGGACCGTTATTTATTATAAAAACAATTATTTATTTGAATTTGTGATTTTAATCAAATCATTACAGAGAATTCATATTATTGTCTCTAAAATTTTCTGACATATCACTACAAAAAGAAAACTAACATGATTGTATTACATTTCTGTACACTTATTAAAAATGACATCAAATTTTTAATAGATCATAAATTTATTTCTACCGTACAACAGAGATAATTACTGAAACTTTATTTCAGAATCTAGAATTTTATAATGTAACTGTTATTAAAATTATTTACTTTCTCAGTAACAAATTATACTGTTTGAGATAGTCTTTTAGCATCCACACTACTGTTAGGTGGTTGAGAAAAACTTGGATATTTCATTTGTATTGCCAACAAATGTTTAAATCTGTAAACATTAATTGATTATGAAAAACGAAACCACAAATAAAACTATTTGGCTGTTGGTTAATAAAATACGGAAAATTTTAAATTTTCAGTATTGATAGCTCTAAGCTCATCTGATTCTGATTTATTAAATTTATCGTTGAAAACCTGAAATCAGGTGAAATCATTTTATTTTTTGTCATTAATTTTTCCATTCAAGAGAGGACTGCTTTAAGGTAAACACCACTATATATTTGAAAGACAAGTATCATGTTTTTTTCAGATGTTATCAATCATTACCTCACACTTCTCATAGTCACCGCCGTTATTCAGGCACTTGACGTAACGTGAACCAGTTTTTGAATGCCTTCGTCAAATAAAGATGGCCGGTGGATCACAGAGTTTCGTTTACATCATATACACCTTATTTAATTAAATATTTTCTGGTGTAACGATACCTGGATTTACGAAACGAGTCTCTGAACTGACTTGGCAGTCGATTGGTCGTCCAGCTGTTTCTCAGCAATATCTCTCGAACGTCTCGACGAATTCAACGTCAGTATCATCAAGATATAACGGCGGAGACCTTTAATAGCTGTATTAGTAGACGTCGAGTTGTGAGAGATAAGATGAAGCGCGTCAGTGGCCTAACCAAGACCTGAGGTCAGGAAGCATTCATCGGCAGTCGCTTCTCTGAACAGCTGACGCAACGGAGTTCTCGTGAAGCGTCCTGTTCTGGACTCCCCACTTCGTGTCACGATCTGAGTGTCAATATTTGACGCCGTGGCCTTTATGTGCCCGGCTATGATTTAGCCTCGATCTGCTCTATAAATCTGCTGCACGTCCTGATAAAATCTGCTCACGAGTTACAGGCTTTCCTTTCCCTTGTCACGAAGACCATGATCCGAAGCGTTCGTAATGTTTCTCAGATGGCACGATCGAAGACTTCATGCGTAAACTCTCCCCGTGCCGCAGACTTAGCCTTACCTTGACTTTCAATATATCCTTTATACGATATCCTTGAGAAATCCCACAAACGCCTTATTCGCTATTACACTTAAGAAAACAATAAGGTGAGATTAAAATCTCTGGTGTAGGCGGCGCTAGATCAAAGTACTTTCAAAGGCTTTATTAACATTTTTTCAGCATAACGTAAATTAGTTACAGAGTGAAGGAGTCAGAAAATTAAATTCACTAAAAAATCATAACGCCGGATTCCAAACATGGGGATTAATAAATTAATATAAATTTAGAAGTACGGAGGGAAACATAATTCACAAATATGAAGTATATTATCTGTAGTTTTATAGAACATTACTAACAAAATAAAGGTATACAATCAATTAAAATTTATAATGCGATCCACGCACAACCATTGCGACCGAATTGACTGATAAACGTTTAGCTCTTAAATGTATTGTTGACGTTCCAACATGAACAATAGAAAAAATATTAATAATAGTACGGATTCATAAATGTTGTTGAAACTACTGGTATCACATTAATCGTCGAATTATTGTCTCTGATGTGTAACATAGCACTAATCAATCTAGAATAAAAACAGGTCTGAAGCTATAAAACTGCATAGGATTTTTCTTTTAGATTTATACGTCCTAAAGATATTATAAATACCAAAAAATTCTATCACGTCTATTTATTTTTGTAAGTGAAGCGGTTATATTTTTTTAACATCAACTGACGTGGTTATCATTGACCACGTTTACTTTACAATTACTCCTGTATTTATAATGATAATATATACAATATCATAATGTATAATAACAAAGAGGTGTACAAAACAAACTATTAGAGATACATTACATATTATTGAATAGGTTCAAGTCTTTTAAATAATTTAATATGGGGTTTATAAATCTTGGGTGATTGAGGCATTTCTTGTAGTCTCTTCTTTTTTGTAGCATGTACGTACATTCATTTATTAGGTGTCGGGTGGTGTATGAAGAGCTATATTTGTCACATATGATTGGGTTGGATTTGGTCATTCAATGTCCATGAGAGAGTCTAGAATGACCAATTCTTAGACGGGTGAATACTGTTTGAACACGTCTGTGTTTTTTTTGGTATATTTTTATTTGGTATACTTGAGGGCTGGTGAAATTTTTAGGATATTCGGTGAGAGTTAGATCAATACTTTGGGGGGGGGGGGCTTAGTAATTCAGGAGGTCCCTCAAAAGAACAAAATTGAAGGACGTAAGGAGGATTGAGAATTGTTTTTGAGGGGACGTTTTGAATCCGGAGAGACAGGGGTTTTGGGTATGAGGTAACTGTTCAGATAATTCAGATAAATTGTATTGGTAGGGTTGTATTTCGTAGATACTGTTCCTTATTTCGTGGAGTTTAGTCTGTTTATTTATCCAGCTGCTTTGTTACCTGCGATACCAACGTGCGAGGGAATCCATACATACGTCAGTTTTTTTACCTGAGGATAAAACTTTGGAGTTTAAAGATATGATAACGTGCATGATGGTTTCCTTCCTATACTTTTTACGGATTGATTCGATAACACTTATTGAATAAGAGAATATGGTGAACTTGGAGTTTTTTGAGTTCTGGATATCGTTTAGAGCTGTCTTAATTGAATTTGACTCGCAGTAGAAGATCTAAGCCATGTCATGAAGTTTATATACTTTTGTGAACCCTTGAAATATGGTAGCACATGCAGCACCATCAGGTGTCTTTGAACCGTCGGTGTATATATGTTTGCATTCATTGTATATTCTGAGTTTCTCGCGGAAAATAATTTGATATATTTGAGGACTAGTGCAATTTTTGGAATATTCCGTGAGAGTTAGATCAATAGTTGGGGGTTTTAGTATTTCAAGAGGTCCATCAAAAGAACAAAATTGAAGAACGTCAGGAGTATTGGGGATTGTTTTTGAGAGAATGTTTTTTTATATCCAGGGAGACAGGGGTTTTGGGTATGAGGTTTTGACGTTGCAACTGTTCAGATAATTAATATGGAAAATAATTTTTTATGTTGGATGATGCGCATGATACACATATGTTTTGTCTTATGTATGACAGTGGCTCTTCGTTGGCTTCTGCTAGGATATCACAGATCTGGCTCGATCAAAAAGCTCCAGTACCAAATCTAAGACACGAATTATGTATAGGATCAAGCAATTGAAGAACACTTATATTAGCGGAAGAATAAATCATAGCTCCGTAGTCCATCTTTGATCTTATCACTGTTCGGTAAGAACTAAAGAGGACAATTTTATTCGCTGCAATCATTTTTATGATATTCATCCGTTTTGGCATTCTGTTTTGATGTGTTGATATGAGCTTTCCATGTGTGTTTTTCGTCGAATATTTGTCCAAGAGTTTTGACTGTATTTGACCTCTTAACATTATTTGCATCAAGTTTAAGTTTATAATTGTAGTTCAAATGTTCGGTGTTTCTGTTGAAGACGATAAATTCAGATTTAGTCTTGGAGAATTTAAATTTGTTTGTTATTTGCCCAGAAGATTAGCTTGCACTGTGTATCTTGGATTAATTTTTGTGTGGTAGAAGGGTTTCTTCCTCTACATGCTATCGTAATATCATCATCGTGTAGAAGGGTTTTTAGCAGCGCAGGAATGTGGGAGGTAGCTTCGTTTATTGCAATTAGATTAAATGGATTAAATCATTATGACACAAGTCAAAGAAGTTCAGTATTTCACATAATATGTAGGGCCACTCTCAGTAGACATATAGTTTTCAAATTGAACAGCACTATTGTTTTTATTTCTTAATCATTGCTTCAAGACATTATTTTAATTCACCTGATAGCTTTTGTTTTATTTGTGGTGAATACGTTGTGAAACGTCAACAGAGAAAGATTAATGATATCGTGAATAAGGTTTATTTTGCTTACTTCAAACTAAAACTTGGAGCATCAAGAAAAAACAGGGTGTGTATATGTGTGAAGAAGATCTTCGTTTGTGGTTTAAGGGTAAGAAAAACTTAATTTTAAAGTTCTTATACAATGGCGTGAGCAGAGAAATCATACAACCGATTGCTATTTCTGTTCAGAAAATGTAAAGGGATTTAATACAAAAAATAAGAACATATATTATTTTAACCTTGACTATGCTATTCGTCCAGTATCCCCTTAGATGTGAAATACCAATCCTACAGCCACCTTGCAGTTTAGATGAATCCCTCAGTAAGTCAGAGGACGAAGACACATTATCTTCCCAGGACCAATCTAGCTCTATCAGGGTGAGCTCAATGAGCTAGTAAGAGATTTAGGTCTTTCATAAGTTGCAGCCGAATTGGTAGGTTCGAGACTAGAAAAAAAAGCTTCTGTCACCTGGTACCTCATTTTCGTGGAATAGACACCGAGGGAAAGAATTTAATCAGAAAAGGTTTCACAAAAGACACGAATAAACATTAAAATGTGAGTTAATTATGTTTCATTAAATATTTGAGAATTTCTCAATCAACTCATACTAAATAATTAATTGCTCTTCTATCTCGCAAACAAACATCTATACTAATATTTAAAACATTTATATATATATATATATATTACATTCATAGAAATAACAAAATTTAAGTTTAAATTATTTATTTTCCTTAGGCAATCTTATTTATATTTATATTATTTATTATTATTAGTATTTATATTTATATTCACGACCTTTGGCTGAGCTTTGGTTGAAGCATTTTCTCTCTCTATTGAAATAGATATTCGTTATAAAAATTATTTTGCATGCTACAGATAAATGTGGTAGCCCAATCTGAAAATTGTAGCTACATATTTATAAAATTTCACCATTTAATTACTTAAAATTTTACGTTTATCCACCCATAATTACCTGGACTAGTTCAGATGGTTACAGCAACCGCACGGTAAGCGGGAGGTACAAAGTTCAATTCCCGGGTCCGGTCGACATTTTCCCATTCGTTTCTTCTAAAATTATGTTCACGACCTTTGGCTGAGCTTCAGTTGAAGCATTTTTTTTCTCGATTGGAATAGATATTCGTTGTAAAAAAATATTTTGCATGTTACAGATAAGTGTGGTAGCCCAAGTCATTACTTCAGCTCGTGGTGTGGACCTTATAATTTAATTTAATAGATCAGAAATTGAGAAATTAAATAATTAACTTTAGCAATTGATAGTTAATTTAAAAAAATTAAATCCACTTAATTCATTTAGAAATTGGGTCAGCTGCTTTGCAAGTTAGCGGAACGCAAGTATTATCTTCATCTAGAGTACTTAGTGGCCATAAAACACAAAAATTGGCTACGAATTTTGGGAAATTGCAGATCTGCCGGTTCTAGGGTATTTGCGGCAGCTCACTGATCCTCGCTTCAGTTGCAATTTCCGGAAACAACTACTCGTTGTTTGAATCTCTAACTCCTTGGCTCAGCTAAAAGTCTATGAAAAGAATCCTTGAAATCATTGCCAAATAATTAACCAAGAAAATCTCTCCAATCTCAAGACTAATAATAGGCCTACTCTTCAAAATGTTTTCATTCTAAAATCTCAAAGTCATAACTAAATCATAGTAATATCCAAAATCTGATCTGTCAAAAACTCTCTATTTTATAACTCTGACACCACTTCTTACTACTGGAAAGGGTGGGGGTGAGTTGTGTCCTTTGCCAGCAAAGGGGAATTTACTTAACACGCTCGTTTTTTTTTGTCTTTTGGAAGACTTACGCGTCATGCCAAGCGCTTAAACGTCGAAGATTTGAATTTGAAACTAACAGACTGCTACCATCTGGGACTGAACCGAAGGCCGTGGCTTGAGGTCTTGCGGTTGAGCGAACAAGCCATGATGGACCTCTCTCTGTATATTATCATATTTCTCCCACTGCCCACAATCTCCTTCAATCACAACCAAAACTCACACTTCTAACTTGTTGTGTCATCTTTCTCTGTCCCAAAAAATTCCAGTGTGCCATATTCTTCCTCTCACTTATAGCTCCAGACTCTTGCGTTAAAGACGGAGGATTTATTTTTCTCCGATTGCGTTTGCCACGAAATTACGACACTATACGAATTATTCTGTAAGCCAGAAAGTGTAAGTTCGAGTTCTTTTGACAACATGTAGTATAATGTTGTCACTGGGGGTATTGAATTTTAATTTAATTATGAGAAAATTTATTGTTATATTTAAAAAAAATTAGATATATTAACTGGAATGTCAGAAAGTACAAAACTTAGGGTCCATTAAATTTACGGCTAGCTCAAATTGAAATTTGTGAAACTCTATCTATTGAATAGGTATTTTGTGGGAATTTCATGCAACAGGAAATCAGACATACGAACCGGCGATTAATTTGCACTTACGCGTCTGGCTTCTGGGTTTCCGTGTTTTGGGACGGCTGCTTCCTGTGTTGACTTCGGCGTAGATACCTGGGATTGGGTTCTGGGAATCACGGGTCGTCGCATCCCGTGGGTTTCGTCCTCGACGCCAGCAAATGACGTGAACAAGATTTAACTTTCAACCGCCTTCTCTCAGTTTTCTCAAGATTCAAAACCAACTTTTCTTAATCCTTTCCACCTTCGACTTCAAAATTCATTCCTGAATGACTAAATTATTTTCTCACTGTTCCTCCTCCTCCTCGTACTTCCATGTTCCATTCCCGACTGGCAAATTTCTCCCTCTTCACCTCTCCAGGTCAACCTCTCATGCCTCCCACCATGAAGGATTGGATGGCGGATCACATGACCCCCAGCCCCAATCAAATTTCCAGTTTGGTCTGCAGTTTTTGTACATACCTTATGGAGGAAGATGTGCCCTTCGAAATTCCGGTGTGAATGACCTGGGCTCAGGAAAATGTTCCTTAATCCGCAAAACTGTGGAGTTAACACGACTAGGTTGCTTATTGCGGACAGCTTGGAGCCTGCTAACGTGTTGATGCCGCCTGAGTGTTTCCAGTGTGGAATTTATCGGCCAGTGTATCAGCACTGATCAAATAAAATGGCAATTGCCACACACACTCATTATAGTACCTCGTTCTAATTTTTATGTGCCCCTAAAATTGTGTCATCCCTCAATCCATTCAGGGTGTCAGACAAAATGGCATCTTCTGGATCGCTCATCACCCACAGGATATTCAGTCTCAACAAATTGGAATATACTTCGTTGGCCGTTATTGAGACACTACGGTATGTTTTTATTTATGTCGCGCCAACATATATGTATATATTCCAATTCCCACAGCGTAATCTTCAAAACGTTTGCTTTTTAATGTAATCGTTTACGTCTTTTGAAATTATTTAGCTATTAAACTAGCATCTCGTGTTAATGAGTTTCTATTTTGGTTTTGCGTTTATTTGATATTCAGATCTCCCCTCATGACCCTTTTTTTCATGAGAAAGTAATTAAATAATAACGCCCACTGCCTTTCAAAATATTTAATTCATACAATTCAGTGTATCGTGTAACTTAGAATATGGGAATAAATAATAAATCATCAAATTTTGAGAAATTAGAACATTCCTTCAGAATCGGTAGACCAAAGTGAATCTAAAAAAAGAGAATTCTTTTTCAATTTTCTACTCACAGAAGATTCTTAGAAATTCTGAACATAAAAAATTCAGATTCTGAATAGAGTAGTCTTGAAGATGCTTTGGAACATCTACTAGGTACAAGCGCAGTTCACAAACTAGATAAGTAATTCTAGTCCCGTTATCGCGGTTTTTGATGTCGCCGCCTGGTGCGGCTAATCTGACAGAAGCCGTCTGGGCGGTATTTTTACATTTGAATAAATGGGCAGCGCTGTGTCTGTTAGAAAGCACGTGACATCGATCTCCGGGGACTGCACTCTCCGTCAGTGTCAGCGGACAGTGACGTCGCCCTTCGTCACTTGTCGTGGACGCTGGGAAGAGCACCGCAGCCTCGTTCCTAAGATCCTATACAAACACGCTATGATAAATACGGATAAGTAGGACCGAAGCGTTACAAATGTAGACTGCCAAAAGCTCAGTCCAGACTCTTCTCGTATGATCCGACGGGAAAGCAGTTTAAATATCAGAGCAGTACAATATCATTTTTATAAAATTACATAGATCGCAGTTTTTAAAATAGTGACTAAGTAAAACTTATATCATTTCAAAATTTATTCTCACTATACCAAGTCAAATGAAGGGGCGTTTTACCATTTCACTTGTGTGGAAGAGTGCGGTGACACCACGATCGCACTGCTTAATAACAGTACAAAATACTTGCAATACTAGAATTCACATTTATTATTTTTGACCGTCTTAGTGGTCTAGTGGCTGCGTCACAGCCTCGCACCACCGAGTTCCCGGGTTCGATCTCTGGCAAGTTGTTTGCGGGTGAATTAAAGTTCTCTTACTGAGTGTATCAGACAAAGCAAAGGAAATAATTGACCTAATTAGACCTCGATGTTGGTGCGACTATAAACAGAATTAATAGATCAATTATTTCTGTTAATTCTAGACCGACACAGTTGCAAAATACATTACAGCTGAAAACATGACACGTCCATTTCATAATTTCGATGGGGTTCACCTTTAGTACAAGCGTGGACAAATGTCATATTTAAAGTACGCAGTAGGAAATATCCTTTAAGGGTTCACATTTCTTAATTGCTAAAACATCTATTCATTATAAATAAAAAGACGGCAAAAAGTAAGCATAAAATATATAACTATTTATTAACAAAACGACGTTTCTGCCGTAACCGTAGCTTGAGATGGTCTTAACGCGGCACCAAATTCTTCACATGTAAACTCAATAATCTTTTCGACTGAGGGAGTCGAGGAGAAATATGATGTATTGCTAAATTTTAAGCCTGAGGAAGTCTGGAAATGAAGATGAAAAATCGCTTTCGTTAATAAATAGGCATATATTTAATGATGACATTTTTGGCCGTCTTTTTATTTATTTTTATATGAAAATAATACGTACAATGAGTAGTAATTACACTGAAAAAAATTTAAATTTAAAATACTTGGTTTTTCGATGAACCTTTGCGTCATATGATTAGTAGCTGTAAGATTGGGACGCAAAGCGGTGTCGAGCGTCCATAATTCTAAATTTTATTGTGTACAAACTATTCACATTCTAAATATTGTCTGTAGATTATGGTCGTACTTTTTGTATAATTGTAATGTATTTGATATTGATCGACCAAAAACAACAGAAATTTTGCTCAGTTATGGTTAAATTTACAATTTTTACATTTTTAATCAAATAACATTACTCACCTTTTTATAAGTTTTTGTATCGCTTTATTAGTTATAGAATAGGTTTAACTGTTCGAATTATTGATTTTTAATTCTTGAGAGAGAGGATGACTGAAAAATACTCCGGTTTGAAACAAGAATTTTATGATCATTATGAATAATATCGTTACCACATAGAGAAATATACAAAACTAATATTTATTTTTTATGGAATATATTTATTTCTCTTCTTCGTTCTTTTTATACCCTCGTTTGAGACAGTAAGACGGTTGTGTAACATGTTACAACTGGTTTCTGAACCAATTAAATATTTTCCAGTAGGCCTACAAGTTTATATTATTACGCACATACAAATTCACCTTGCAGATAGTCTTTAGAATTA
Organism: Eucriotettix oculatus; assembly: GCA_034510155.1. NCBI lineage: Eukaryota > Metazoa > Arthropoda > Insecta > Orthoptera > Tetrigidae > Eucriotettix > Eucriotettix oculatus. Next base: position 184,158,009 of record CM067376.1, read on the forward strand.
CTGTATTCAGGAAAAGTTGTCGTAAGGTACGCTTTAAAAACAGTTCCTATTCCAACTTTGATTTGTGGCTCCACTGAAGGAGAAATACATAAATTGTTGGATTTAGTTGATGGTAACCAATTGATGTTTTCGATTAAGCTTCAGCTTCTTTATCCACCACAGGCCATTATTTTGGCCGACACCTAGAGATATACGAGGGTAAATCAATAATCAGAAATTATTTTTTATATTTTATTACAAAAAGAGTATACGATTATTATTGATATCATTTTTCAACCTAACCACCCTGCTTTCCAATTAACTTTGTCCACCGTTGCACAAGCTTTCCGATCTCTTCGGAGAAAAATTTACTTTTGAGCACCTGATTATTTGAGCTCTTTTCCAGGTAATGTTCCAGGATTGGCTCTTGTCAGTCCCAAAAAACTATGAGAATCGCTTTTTTTCTGCTCAAGGTCGACTTTTGAAGGAGCTTAGGGGTGCTTCCATTCCATGCTCTGACGCTTGCTCTCTGGTTCGAAGTGACCGTCTCCAGCGATGATTCGTGTCAGAAACGTTTCACCTTCAGTAGTCCAGTAGTGAATACATTTTCACACGGTTACGGTTGTGCTGTCCATCTAGTTGTTATGGAACCTATCTCGCACAGACTTTGCGACAGTTTATCAGTATTTCATATGCAGAACCATGACTAATTTGCATAAGGCTTCCCACTTAATCAATAGTCTGTTATTTTAGAATAAAGGCACGGATTTGTTCGTCAGTTGCCATCAGTTGGTCTTTATAGATCAGTTTTAGTTAGGAAGGCGGTTTTTAGTGGGTAAAACCCCCACACACCGTGAAGTACGGGCTTCACGGCGTCTTTGGAAGATTTTCCACCTGCCCACATAGAACGAAAAAAGTTCCCATCAGTTGTGGTTGACGCTGGACTTCCCCGCTCCTGAACTTTTCGATTCACTTGTAAATATTTCATTGTAGTAAAACATTGTTCTGTATTGTGCTGAAAGTCTTCTATGAATTAGCGCTCCTGGTACACATTTTCAGACCACAAGATTTGGATAACCGAATGTTGTTCTCCAATAGAGAGTGGCTCGTCCATCATTACATCTCAACAGCGCAAAGCGGAGTTATGTGATATCGGTGAAACCTATCACAGGCCAGGTCTATAAATATATATATATATATATAGACGTTGACCACAGACAAATACAAAGGTGTTGTCTAGCGGCTGGTGAGAACAGAAAGCCGTAGAACCAACCTTACGTATATTAAAACCAGAACAGCAGATAATTATTAACTTTAACTGGTATATCACAGTTAGGCTATTGGATGATAGGATGACAACACGCCAAGTTGATTGAGATCCACTGAATCAGACTGATCGCAAAATGGATAGATGGGTTTGAGCCTTGCCAAGAGATGTTGTTCGCTTGCTAACGACGTGACAGTTCATACTGATGAAGGTCGATATTTAATTATCATAAGGAGCACTGACCGGTAGTCTGGATGGTTGTCAATAAAAGCCTGTAAAAGGAAGTAGTGGAACGTTGGATAGTGAGTTTGCTACTCGTACAGAACCGCTCACACTCGTAGAAAAGTAGTTAACCTTTGTAAAATCAACATCCTAATCTACCTTGACCTGCACAGATTCTCAGTAAATAGGGTAAATATTGTTCTATTCCATTAATCTCTATCATGCACATCGAATCAATTACCTGTCATGTGATCTAAGGAAAATCTTTCTCCATCCAGATACGACATGAAAATATTATACAAAAGAATTGGTGGAAATTCATATCTTATTTCAGGAGCGCGTTCTGAATGTTAATACTGTAAATAATATTCGTTGAGGTGTGTGTTGACCGAAGAAGATTAGCATTGGCAAACTGTAACTTAATTCATCATGGAATCGGGTGTAAAAAAATATCGTATAAACTTTTCCACCTGAAACAACGTAATATAAATATTTGAAAGCGTCAGCGAGTATTATTTATGATATTCAATGTACTAGATGGATGGGGGAAGGAAATAGATTAATGCCAACTATTGTGAAAAAATCTACCACTTTAAGGCTATTGTCGAGCGAACATTCATATTGCCAGCTGTGTAGACATTAAAGTGTTATGGGATTCTCAAATAGATCAAGCGTATACTTGAACGCGTGAAATATACTGTTCTAATGGCAATATTCCTCTAGGTTAGCTTTTCAACTCCGAATTTGTCACCTATATGAGACTATTTATAGCACTCAAACAGCCTTGGCTTACAAAATAAATTACAAATTGGCTGAACAGACTGACTTCTTATCAACTGCCAAATGCTTCAAGACGCATTGAATCACATATCCAATGATCTTCAACAGCACACATTAAATTATCACATAATTTTTTTCAGAATTTTATAGTGTGCAAACACGATTCGAGGATCTGGATCTAGTTCAAGTGCTGAACGCTCAACTGGACGTTCTACTTCCAGTTCGAGTCGTTTCCAGCGGATGTTGACGGGTGATAAATAAATCTCCATTCCAGTAATATGAGCCAATAAATATGAAGGAAAATCTTAATTAAGGCCCGTTGTCTGTAATATAAATATATATGTCCCGGAAGTGTACCCGTTTTAAATCATTAATGGTAGATAAAATAACCAGAATTTTGGGTCACCGTACCAACGAGTTTTCCTTTCACTAACCATCACAAAGTTTATGCTCCATCTTTAGTCAGTTGCATTCGTTCCAAAAGGTTGAGTATTCTGCACTTTAATTACTTTCTCATCGTTAATGAATTACACATAAGCAACATTTCATGATTAAATAGTGCAAAAACGTACAAATGTATGCTATCAACAAAAGTTTCCAAATGCAGGAATTGTGAATGAAAAAGAAGCTGTTGTGAGGTCAAGGGCCTGTCGGCATCGTGCAAAGCATTGTGCGAGCGACGAAGCGACCACAGGAGCCGTGAAATACGGTCGACACGGTTCCTGTTAGTCCCATAAAAACACGATTACATTTCCAACAGGGTGGCCCACGACTTTAGAGTGTAACAACCACAATAGCGTGACAGTCACTAAATCGTGCACACACTTTCTCGGCTCTGCCTGCGTTTTACATCGTAAGATTGATTTTTTACATAACTATTATTCGATACGTTTAACCTTGTTTTACAGACCTGTATCAAATCCTTTAGAACGTCGCTATCCTTTCACAAAAATAATAAGAAATTAGATTCAAAATTAATTATAAAATATTTTCTAAATTAAATCACAGCAGAACCTTAATATTAGTAGAAATCCACCATATGACTGTTATGCGGTGAACAAGAATCTACAATGACAAACGGAAAGTAACTTTTTAAAATAAAAATATACTAATCACCGTAGTTCTTAAATAATATTTCCATATATTCAAAAAAGTGACTAAAGTTTGTAACAATATTGTGATTATTTTGTCCTTCGTTTTTGACACGGTGACATTAGAGCAAGATTGTCGACTGAGACGATTAAATTAGTTAATTAAAAGATATGTTTCAAAATTTTTAACCTTTTTGAAATAGCACACAAATCATACACAAAGGAAATCAAAACAACTGTAGATGAAATGTTACTAAATAATTTTTACCCCGAAAAAATTTATAAATACTTTATGGTATTCTAATATAAATAAGAAAAATAATGTTAATAAAAACAAATGTGATAATAACAGGATTAAAAATGTGGATAATAGTTATCAACAAATTAAATACACTAATAACCTTAAAACTATTAATAGAGATAATATCGCACATTGTTTTAAACCAATAAGTGTGAGTAATACAATAACTGAATTAAATTATACTGATGATACTGAAATAGCAGTAAGACAAGAAAAAAGCAACAACTCTGATAATAATGTTAGGTATTGCTCTTTAACATACATTGAAAAAGTAACACCTAAAATAGTAAAAGTTTTTTAAAATAATGGTATTAATGAAATAAAAATCGATTGAAACCAAAAAAGAAGATAAGAAATTATTTAACTAAACTAAAAGATAAAATTTCTGTTAAAGAACAAATAATTCAATATATAAAATTAATTCTAATGAAAATTATATTGGAAACACAGGAACTAAACTTAATATTAGAATATATGGTCATAAAAACAATGATGATAGTAATACTTGAACAAATACGGCCTTGTCGCTGCATTATTTAAATTTAAAACATAATATTGATTATGATAATGTAAAAATGTGCCGATTGTGAATGGTTAGCACAGGAGCGAAAAATTAAACTTCTGGAACTCCAAAGATCGACAAATGCACTGTGTAAGCCAGCACAAACAATTTAGAAATCATACGTCCATACGAAATTATAGAGTGAGTGTATGTACAGTAGATTTAAGATGGAAAACATGTTATAACCAAATTTGTTTTTATATTGTAAAAGTTCCATATAAGTTATTAATTTTTCAATTAATATTTGTTTTTAAATTTGTAACTGACTATGTCATATGTCGGAAGCTTCAAAATGGAATAAATTCCAATCAAAATTAATATATAAATGTTGACGTGTGCAAATGTTTTGATTGTTACCTTCAACAGTCTCACCGTTTCTGAAAGGTTTACATTTCATTCCTCGAAAACAACATTAGTATGTATTCAAAGTGCATGCTGAAGGATCTACCAGAAAATAAATTCCGTGAACATTTCATATTTCCGTTAAGTGATTGAATGTAATTTAATTGTTTAAAATAAATAATAATAATAATGAGTGTTTTCTTCTGGAATCTCTGGACCCGAATATAAGGATCCTTGGTTATTACGAGGTTAGTATAAGGGACCAGTTGAGTTCACTGTATCTTAGATAGTTTGACCAAAGTAAAGTAATGAATCGCGTTAAAGAATTTCTATTCTTTCTCTAGGATTAATCAAATAATTTAAAATCTACAAATAAATAAATTAAACAAACCTTTTAACACAATATATTAAACTATTTTTTACACCACATGCAAATGTACCAATCAAAGTTCTTTGTCGATTTTGTGGAAACAGACAGTCCCACTACAGAATCCTTTCCATTGTAATCAGTTCATTCCGCTAATCTGTCTTTAAAATATCAGTCTCCTTTTAATTTTCGGAACTAACAGGACGGTCATCGGCTAAGCATGGCGGTACCCGATTGATTGTACCTGTTCACTCCATCAAAGATGATCTCTTTTCACGTAATCAGTAAATAAATTAATATTTTTTTTGCTGTCATATTAAAGTACGCTGGTGTAGTCAAAAGAATAATGAAATTTACGATACAAATAGTCATCTGCTGTGTGAAGGATCGCCGCGAGTAGGTTAATTGTATGAAAGGAATGCAGTTCTTCCGTTATGGTTCTTGATCAGAGCAAGTCTCGAATTTTGTGTTGTAAGTAGCGGGCGAGGCGAGGCGAGGCGAACATAGGGTCGTAACCTGCGCTTTGAAGTCGTGATAACTTTCCCCTCCTCGTTATACTTTTCCAATTTTCCAGCTGACGGCCATCACGTCTCCGACCACTGGTAATTGCAAACTGCTACTTACCAGCGAACCTCTCCATCGTTTACATATTACGCATGCAACCGCTCTTGGCTACTTCGGGCCAGTACTCTAATCTCGACGAAATGTCTGCAGGGGTTAAGTACAATGAAATCTCTGAAATGGTACGGTTATGCCTTATTCAAATTTGCCGACACGTAATAAACAGTGTAACAAAACTCGGCGGCAAAATATCTTATGGAGGGAGAAAAAAAAGTGTATTTAAAATACGGGTCCGGAAAGTATTATTACTGATTATCTGACCTTTTATGACTGTTAGTGCATGACTTGTTATCTAGTTACTATTTTTACATGAGTAAATATGCTGGGAATAAAATTGATATTCACCTGAGTACTTCTTATCGCCCGCAAATGATAACCCACCATGCACGCATTGTGGCAGCCTGTTAGGCAATACGCACTACACCGCACTTTTTTATAGTGTGTAGCGCAGTAGAACCCGGCCCATTTTTTTCGTATTTATGGAATTTTAAATTACATAAATATTTCGGCATGAGCATGTCGCTGGCCAGGAAGAAGGGGTTTTCCGGGCGTCTACTTGGAATCGAAACAAAGAGACAGAGGTTGACAATTGGGCTATAAAGCTTAGACACCTCGTCGCCGGTTTCGGAATTCCTAATCTGTCTGAGAATTTGGTGGCCGATTGGCGTATGTTCCCCAAATGTAACAAGGGACATTATTGGAGAATATCCATTCCTGCCACCTTGGTGATAGGTTTCGCATAAGTGGGGACGAAGTTTTGAAAGAGGCAGGCGGAAACATTTTGGCAGCAGATTGGTGGTGAGAGCAGATTGGTGGTGGAGAATGAATTGGAATATTGGAAGGAGATTGGTGGTAGAGAGTGAATTTGAGATATGTAGAGATTGATGGTGACACAGATTGGTGGCAAGAGATTGTGCAGTGAACGATTGACGAGTGCAGTTGCAGCGCCGGTGTAAATTACGGACTGATCAGTCGAGGAGGCAGCGGAGAGAGAAGGCGTTAACAACGAGGGAAGAAGGAAAGAAAACCAGGAGTTTACCTCAATTCAGGCCGCGCGACTTTGTGCTATTGTCTACCGGCCGCTTCAGAGTTCAACAACAAGGAAGTTCCAGTGGCATCTGAATCAAGACGCATATGAAAACAATACAGGTTCGACAACGAACGGAATATATGCTGCACGTGGTCACCCAAACAGTAATTACCCCTGAGAACTTTAGAATCATCCTGATTTAATAACTTTATATTAGTACTTGTTATATTCTCGCCGGACCCATTTCAAATTATTGTGTTTTCATTTAATAAATGTACATACTAAACCTTAATTATTAAATTCATTAAATAATTAATACCCCCCTCCATCATTTACAAGTGTTTGAAACTGAAGGTGAAGAAAAGCTGCTGTCTGTTTTCAGTAAAAATGATGTCACTTGGAACTTAACATCCGATATACGAACAGAATGTTCCAAACAGTCATGTCGCCTCACCCGCTACTTACAACACAAAATTAGACAAGTGAAGCTTCATGATATTTCAGATTATAAATTATATTATAAATTAGTTTTTATGCCAGTATATTTTAATTAACTATTTCCAGACCCAACAATACGAAGCTGAGTTTTAATAGTCAGTGCATTCATAAAAACTTAATAAAATAATAATCAAGTAAATGTAACATAATTTCGTTTTGTTGTGTAATTGTATGTTTTACTTAATTTCAATTAAATACTGTTAATTTTTTCATTCAACATAATCTGTTATGAATATTCTTTCAATAGCAATAAGATTTAAATTATGCTAAATCGAATGAAAGTTTACAAATTAAAAAGGTAATATTTGGTTTAAAATTAATTAAAATTTAAAGCAACGTAATATAAAGTAATTACATTTTCATGATTAACAATTGTTTATTAAATTAAATTGGCTCATCCAATGTTTGGCAAAGTAAAACATAAAGGATTAAAAGAAAATTATTCTTTTATATTTTATTAATTAGCCAGTAATTATTTGCATCCTCATTCATTTTGATGGTATGATTTAAGTGTTATCCATCTGTCTGAAGAAGTGTCAAAAGTCCCAAATTTTGATAATAAATATACTGAAACGTAAGGCTGTTTTAATTCATTTGAATGTTGAAATTTTTGCATGGCGGGAGTAATAAAAAATAAGGGGTCTGACAATAAACGATTGGTAATAAGACTCCACAAGAAGAGATGACTGAGAATGAAATAACTTAAATGTCAATAAATTTACTATCAGTATTGTAACATGAAAAGTTACACTTAACAATGCAGGCCAGCTTGCGAGTTGCAATCGTTGAGGAACGACGCAGCCCGGGCCAACAATGTAGTCTGGCGAGACTTTAGGGAGTCGTCATGGGGTAATGGAAGGAGCAGGTTGTGTCGGCGGGACGACGAGAGAATGACCACGCCCTGCAGATATAATTATTTTTCATGCTCTGATTGGAATTAAAGCTACTAAAATCCATTTTTGGTATTTTTTATGGAAAATACCTGGCGCCCACAAAAGAATTATAAATCCTCGAATACGTAGGAACGCGGAATCCGCTACAGTATATATAAGCAATATATTTAGCAGATGTCCTAAAAAGATTTTCTGAAATATTATGCGCCAATTTTCAAACCGGAAATAAACACATTCAAGTACTTACTGAGTAAATAAATAGATACGAAGAATAACAGATGCTGCAGTAAGTTTATTGATTGGCTCTGAGAAAACAATCACGGCATCTTCACTAACAAGCACAAGTTTCTTCTAAAAATACACAAGAAAGCGGCTGCATTGTAAAATATGAGATATATACGTAGTAATTGAACGTCGTCGTGAGGGTCAGCGAGATGATTTGATTTTAATAAAATGACTACCGTGAAAGAAATATACAAGTCATTTTTTGTAGCCTGTAACGATGCTAAACATTGCACGGGACTGTTTAGTACCATTAATTATTTATTCTGTATTAAAATTATCATATCGTGGTCAGTTGTTCTCCAAAAAACCTTTTATGGTTCTGTTTGTTCCTAACTATGTGAACTGGTGCCATTGAGAGTGAAAATTAAATGCTGCATTTGACTCCTGATGTGCTTTATTGGGACTCAACTCCAGGAAGATGTCATTAGGAGCTGGAAAATTTAAAACACATGTCAAGGAAATACGTCAATCGTAAATCATTGGATTTGTAGTTATCATTTACATACTACCTGTTGGTTTGAACAATATTTCTGAAAATTGATTAGAATTCTCACATTTAATTGCATTAATGCAAAATAATTCTGAAATTATTGGGCGATTTATTTATTTTCCTTCTACTTGTAGTCATATATTTATTATTTTTACATTCTTTAGTTGCCTGAACTTTTTGAATCAGAGTCTGTTCAAGTTTTTTTGAAGTCTACTGGAAAAAATTTCACGTTATTATTTCTGTAATTCATTTCATTAATTTATGTTTAATATATTTAGTATATTCTCACATATTAAAACAGAAATGTTGGTTAAATTTTCTAATAAATTGAGCTTCTATGAGATGTAATTCATTTATTTTATTTAAATCAATTTATGTGAGGTTATATTATTGTTTGATACCGCAAGGAAAAAAATAAAATCCCTAAGGTTTGCTGATGATATTGTAATATTAGAGTAGTCAGAAGAAGACTTGGAAAAAATAAATGGCATGACCGTGATCCTGGAAAAAAGTGCAACATGAGGATTCATAGAGGTAAAACCAAGGTAATGGAGCGTAATATATGGAAGAGTAGAATATAAAAGTTAGTTAGATAGGGAAGGGATATTTTGAAAGAAGTTAAGGAATTCTGAAGCATAATAACTGGGATAGCACAGGCCAAGAATTCAGTTACGGCTAATACAAGCACGAATATTAGGAAATCATTACTAAACTGTTCGAATGGAGTGTAGTGTTATATGGGTGAGAAACGTGTACTATAGGAGTTGCAGAAACAAAGTATAGAAGCTTTTGAAATGTGGTGCAGTAGAAGATGCTGAAAATCAGATGGGGTGACCTAACCAGAAAGTTCTAAGCAGAATAAGGGAAGAGAGAACAATATGAAGGACTTACACAAAGAGAGGTGACAGATAACTATGCTACATTTTGAGACATTAGCATTAGAGGGAAGTGCGTGGTGTAAGAACGAAAGAGGGAGTCCAAAGATGGTATACGCTAAGGAGATTAGGGAGGATGTGACAGTGATGTAGAAATGAAAAGGTTTGCAGAAAATAGGTTACAATGGAGGGTTGCGTCAGACCAGTCTAAGGACTGAAAACTGCAACAACATTTTTGTTTCATTGCTAATATTGACATTAAGTCGTCAATATGCGTATTTTTGTTGGAGCTGCTATTTAATTACATATAATTTAAACAGAATTTCAAGTGTATAATTAGTATACTTGTCACTCATAATTGCACTTAATTGGTGTTAATATTTAAATATATATTATATTTAGATGGATTTTCCACATCACTACGTATAAAACAAAATAATTGAACTATATTTAATGTTCTTCAAATTATTTTCTTTTGTTACCTGTAGTTATCTTAATTTTCGTACGACAATTCGGTTATATCACAATATTTTTCATGAAAAATTTCTGTATTATTTTTCGTGGAACTGTATTTTTATGTCATATGCTTCCATTAATAAGTAAACGAAATTTCACTATTCGTTTCAGAAAGTGGTACAATAAATGTAAGTAAACTTATTTCCTGGAAGGTTGACAGAGATGCTTTGAGTTGACAGTTGCCGTGACCGTCACAGAAGTACCAACTGTCCAGCGTTATTTCTCGCTAACGGCTCTTCGTTTGCGTAGAACGTGGACGTAGAATACTACGAGTGTACCGCGATTTGAAATAAGAAGTAAAAGATACCGAAAGATAAATTTTCGGGATTGTTAACATAGTACCTTTCCCACAAGGTGTACGATCTCGTTAATAGACACATCGCAGTTGCTGAAAGAAGAGGACCGTAATCCCGGCGGCGATGACAGGAGGCGCCGGAGATCTGGAAGGCTGGTCCATGTCTGTCAGCGGGAAGGGGAAAGCGGAGCCGACATCAAAGCGGACGCCTGCTGCTAATTGAGGCGGACAAGTCAACCACGCGTCTCGAGATAATTCCCTCGGCTGTCAGACCGCCAACTCCTTCATTACCGCGGGCGAACCGGAAAATACATGGGAATTCCTGGCGAGTGGTGCGGCAATGTCGCCCAAAATAATGTACGTATCCTTCTGAGTTACACGGACACCTCAAATACGTGCTTAACATTTGCAGGGAAGTATTCCTGTCGCTCACGCCCATGACACTAGTAATAACTTATACAGTCACATTTTCGTATGAATGTATGTGCTAGTTGCACATGTACGAGCAATATTGACTTTACGTCTAATTTTAGAAGACAGGATAATAAAAAACCTGCCTACGTTCATGGAATTTATAGATTTAGTAAAAGCGTTTGATAATGTGAACTGGATCACACAATTAGGAATTTTGAAAAACACAGGAATAAAATATCGATAAAGGAGTCTTATACATAACCTCTACAGAAGACAGTTAGCTGGAATTGGAATTGATGATCAAGAAAAAACAGAAATCAAGAAAGGCGTAAGACAAGGGTGCAGCCTGTCACCCATGCTGTTTAACTTATATATAGAACTGGCGATGAAGAGGTTAAAAAGGAATATATAGAAATGAATTATACTGCAAGGAGAAGAAATAAAAACCTTACGCTTTGCCGACGATATTGTACTATTAGGGAAGTCAGAAGAAGACTAGGAAACCATAATAAATGGCATGAACATAGTCCTGGAGAAAGAGTTCAATATGAGGATTACTAGAGGGAAAACCAAGATAATGGAGTGCAGCATGGGAAACAGTGGAATAACAAAGACTGTTAGATTGGGAAGGGATATTTTGATGGAAGTTAAGGAATTCTGCTACTTGGGAAGCGTAATAACTAGGGATGGTAGAAGTATAGTAGACATGAAGAGTAGGATAGCACAGGCAAGGAAGGCTTTCGCGAAAAAGAGGGATTTACTTACGGGTAATATAAGTGTTAATATTAGGAAATCGTTGCTAAAAATGTTCGTATGGAGCGTGGTGTTATATGGGTGCGAAACGTGGATGATAGGAGTTGCGGAAAGGAAAAGAATAGAAGTCTTTGAAATGTGGTACTATAGGCGAATGCTGAAAATCAGATGGGTGGATAGAATCACAAACGAGGAAGTTCTAAGCAGAATAGGGGAAAAGCGAAAAATATGGAGAATGTTGACCAAGAGAAGGGATAGATTAATAGGCGACGTTTTCAGACAGGAGGGTCTTGTAAAATTAATATTACAGGGAAGTGTGTGGGCTAATAATAGAAGAGGGAGGCTAAGGATGGAATTAGCTAAGCATATTAGGGATGATGGGGGTTGTGATAGTTATAAGGAAATGAAAAGGCTTGTGTTAGGGTTGCATCAGACCAGTCTTAGGACTGAATACCACAACAACAACAGATCCCACTCTTAAATTAAGCTGTAAGATTCATTGGTTATTATTTAACATGTTTTAACATTTTGAAGGGTGACATTTATGGCTCCGATTTAATGTTATCAGCAACATTTTAACATGTGTATAAATAAAAGGATACTGGCCAAAAGTTATAAATTTATTTCCAATTTAACTTGTCAATAAACAAAGTGTTTCTTCCCTTCTTCATTTGTTGATTTGACCATTGATGTTTATAAGCGGTCTAAATTTTTCTGTTGAAAAGCAATATTTATTTACTTTTACAATTTATTATTGCAGATAATTTTAGTAGTCCCTGAACTTTTTGTTTAATGATAATTTCAATTTGTAGTAAATTTATGACTTTTGACCAATATACTGTTATTTATTTAACATTAGTTAGATTAGGCTTCCTGCTTAATTTATACTTTATTTGGCGAATATGCAGGGTGGGCGATTCATCTGAAAACATGAAAACATGAAAACTATCCATTTTACTGTTAAAGGTATGTATTTTTAATTTTTTTTACGTCCATGATACAAAAACTCAACATGCCACCTCTACTTCCTAGGCTTGCGGGTAGAGAAAAATATACATAAATGGAAGTTGCAGTTAAAAACAGATTCGTCAAGTGGTGTATGATTTTATTTTATAAATCATTTATCCAAATGGATTGTAATTGTAATCAGTCCGATATTGACACAAAATAATGAATTTTTAGATGAGCATCGACCTAAAAGACCATTGTGTAAAATAAGGAAGGTGAACTCAAATGTTTGATATTTATGTGCACTTGCGCTGCACTATGTAATTGCACATTCATAATTACGAATTAAATTTAATAAATATCCACTTAATAATTAATAAAACATATTCGGTAACTGTTATTTAATTCTCTGTTTTCGGGTTGTAGCTTTCAGCTTCGTAAAATTATATTCGTCTATAAAAAATTACATTTTATAATGAATCCTTCAATAATTTGCTACAATTATGTTATGCTTTCATGGGCATTGGAGTCATCCGTCCGTAATCCAAGAAAGATTTGCTTCCGTCAAGTTGGAAACTAGGCGTGGGTAATTAGAAACTGCTACTGTTCGTAACTAATGCCAAATTTTTAGATGAACTTGCTTACATCCTACAGCTAAAAATTTTCCTATTGGCTGCAATTATGAAAATAATAACCAATGGATGCTACTTGAAATTGCCGACAATTGGGTGGGGAAAATTGCGGGTCAAACGAGACGACATGCAGAGAAGTTTAGAGGACGAGAGATTATAAAATTACGAGACGCTGGTGAGAGCTGAGTAGAGCTCTTGAGACCAGATCTAAGAATTTTTTGGTTGAAGTTTCCACTATTTTGGCCCAAGGCTTCCTCCATGCAGCCAGATCATCAATTAGAGTCAACGAGAGTTGACTTAGCCAGAGCCTTCAAATCGTCAACACAAAGCAGACCGAAGCAAAACGCCACCAGAAAATTCAACTGCAGTCTTCCACGGTATCGTTGATATTGAATTTCATAAGTTCACATTGCCAGACCTATTTTCTATAGAAAACTTAGCTTCTTTTGGTTCACCCCACGGGTGACCTGTTATTAGAGTCAATGCTGTCTTCATTGTATTTTTTTATTCAATTCTCTTGGCCGCACAACTAGAATCTTAATTTTGTTGTTATTAAACGCAAAACCATTAATTAAATCTTTTTCTTACCTCTTTCGACTAATAAATTAAACTTTATTATTATTATTATTACAATTGGCCAACTGTGGAGCAATAATAAATAATTAATAAATAATCCCCACTTTATTTATTCATTTTTTACTTGACTTCCACCTACCTCGGGTTATATTAAATAATAATAATAAATTAGCCCCTCTCGCCTTCTTTGCTTTATACAAATGTCGCTTAACTGTGGAAATATATTAAATAAGAATTAATAATAAAATCTCTATACATTTATTACGAACTTAACAATTATTTGTAGAAAAATTACGAGGTTTTTAAAAGAAAAGCACAGCTGCTGGAGGGAAGATGATTGATGTTACGACACCATTTGTTGAACATGAACTTTAAATCATGAGTTTCAAAACGTTTAAACAAGTACAGTAGTAGGCCAGGAGCACATCCAAATTTTCAGATCCAGTTCTTGAACTCATCAATCAAAATACAATTCTGTTTGTAAAATCGTCAACCATGCAGTTACGATTTGCATAACTTGCGGTGGTCCTTTTGTAGTTAAATAGAACACTGAAATTCTTAACTGTCTGCTACTTTTTCTGTGTAAATCTGTCTTCATGAAATGAGTGTGTTTCAGAAAGGTAAAACCGCTCATACACTATTCCGAACACATGCAGTGTAGAGTATTACATGTTTATTATGCACTGGAGAACACAATAGGACAAGGGTAGACGAACAGCGGTTGTGGCGCAATTGAAAGCGGCGGATAGACGGACAATGGCGGCCGCGGCGGCAGCTCAGGACTGACGCACAATTTGTAATTAGGCTGTAGAGCGGTCAGCGGTCGGCATTCCTTTGTGCCAGTGATTGGTGCGCGATAGCCATTAAGATTACAGCATAGACAGGTTCGAGTGCTCTCCCTGCTACTGTGTTCTCAGGGGTGTCCACTAAATCATCAACGATACTCAAGCTTCTGTTTCGCCATGACTTAATTCTGAGGTGAATCAGACTTAACTTACTCGTTGCGAAAGAGAAAATATTAGCCTTTAACCAATACAAACCTTTAATGTCACTAGCAGTAAATTACATAAATACATTTAAAATCGTTAAAATATAAATAATATTCTTAATTTTTATTTTAAAAAAACCTGTTAAATATCGTCTGTAAGCTTAAAAAATCTACGTGGTATAACAAAAGAGGGGCAGTAACTGTTGAAATTTTAATTAAGCTACATTTCTGATTAGTTATGCATTACATTAAGGTATCATAAAAATAAAACATTTCAACAATAATAAATTTAAGTAAAATTAGAATCAATTACTATTTAGTTTTCATCGAGTCCGAGAAGGTATGTTAAAGTCCCTGAGGAATAACAGGTAATAAAGAAAAAAAATATGATTTACTGTTGTTATAACATATATTATCGTATAATTAAAATAATTGGGAGAAATGAAAGAGCTTCTCTGTTTACTATAGAAAGGTTGTAATGTTTATTTTGTGGAATTTATGGTTTATTTATATGATTAGGCCAAACTGCTGTGGTATTTTAGTTTATTTATCAAGGCAACTTGGATACAAGTTTAATATAATTTTTTAGGTGAATAAAATATTTCTCTCAAGGTACTGTTGCGTGTGTGTTCATACTGTGTATAGGCACAAGTTTGAGTGGCAAAAAGCGACCAAGTTTCTGTAATCAAAAGTTTATTTCGACTTATCTGTAGTTCATAATGTAATTCAATTTATTCCATTCCATCGCCTTCCGGAGATGACTTACACAGACACACGCAATAAAAAATAAAACACTTTGGTCTGCTTTTAATTTCACTTCACTTGTATTTCCTCCCTCCATTAGTCGTATGAAACTTTCAAGTAGCTCCAAAATAAACTTTAAAATTTTCATACAATTTCCTCCCTCCTCGGCCACGTTCCTACAGCTACTAGTGTCGCTTTCCCAACAATTTTTTTCTCAATTCTTTCATATTAAAAATTTAATTCATCCGTTCTTCGTGTACAGCATGTCACGGCTCTCGAAACCTTAAAATCGTATGTGTTGTTCGATGTCCTCTCTGCTTCTGTTTCATTTTCAATGCTCACTCGATAAAAGGGTCGCCTTGCCATAAATTACGCCAAACTACTCCTTTTCGACCTTCGGACAACTCTCTTTACCATGACAGTTCCCGCTACTTTAAAATACAAATATTCTGTGCCCTTTCGATATTATCTCATTACAAGGTTTAGCATTAAATATCAAAATGGCAAAAATGTTATTAATGTGACAACTAACCTTTGGGCTCTCATTTACGAAATGATATACTATATAAAATATAGAGTATTAATTTGAATAGGAATTTATTTAATACAGCATTTACGAAAAATAACACAGGTCTGTGTAATGAATGGTGTTCAATATGTATTTCCGGGTGCTGAGTACGGAAAAATGCTTATAAAACTCCACCACTTAGGATTTCGCAGCAATAAACGGATTAACCAGATTAAGGCGCACCAGAATGTAATAGCCTGAAATCCTTATTCTTACATTCCAATTTATTCCAAAATCAGGATTTATTGTAAAAAATTTAAACTAAGATACAAATTAATATAATGTAAGAAAGTCCACTTGTTTAGGCATAGCCAAACTGAAACAAAACTGAAGGATGAAAACTTTGGAAACTTTGGAAATGAGAAATGAATCATTGAATTCCTTCAAATATGATGTAACAGAGTTTTTTGGGGGGAAACAAATCTTCTAGCTTTAAAAGAATGTAAACAACATGCTGAGAAGTTTTAAAGACCTGGGATGCTCAATGAGCTTAAAACTACTCTTCCCGAACTAACATCTGGACTATTTTCCCGACAATCTTGGTGCTGTGAGTGCAGAGCAAGGAGAGAGGAAATGGAGTGGAGATACCAAGGACAGTGGAATGTAAATATGATCATTGACTACTGTTGGATGTTGCACAGAGAAGACCCACACGCAGTACAAAGGCGAAAAAGTTCCAAACGAACTTTCGAGGGATAAAATGTAGAAATAACAAACATTTATAAAACTATTTATGTATTTTATTTTTTATTGTACTAAGACCAATGTCAAAATATGACGTGGTATAAAATTTCAATTAAATATTGGTATTTTCCCATATGTATTGCTGGTTTTGCACCCATTTTAATTGGGGAAAAACCTTACATGATGGCATGCTATGTTTTAATTCAGAGCATCGAAAACTATAAGCAACATCCGAAAAAAGTGTTAATTTGCAGGCCTGTGTAATATAAACACTGGGATGTCTCACATGTAACTTCCATAGATTATTATTGTTTAAATTAAATTCGGCCTACAATATGTCTTAGGGAATAGATACAAACATGTGTCGTTCATGTTAATGAACCTTAGATATTAAAAAAAGCTTTAAACTAATGGGAACACAAATTTAAAACTTGCAGATTTATAATAAATAATGAATTTGATAACTTTGGAATCATCCAAGCATTCAACGAAAGTTAGCTTCAAAGTTCTTTACTTTTTTGCCAAATCTTTGCAGCCATAACCATTGGTTCACTGTGATGACGGAAAACTAATTAACACAATTCTCAGAGTTGTCCACTTTTAAAACAGTAATATATCCGTATTTATGCTTTATTATCAAATGAACCTTAAATTATTTCCGTCAATCTGTTCTCTTCGCCCTGAATAATTTAATTGTTAAACCATAAATTAATTATAGACATTTAGGCTGTATAGTTATTTCGACGGTAACTGAATGTAAGACAATCTCAGTCATTTTATACATTTATGGTCGTAACGAATGGATAAGATACGAGCGAAAATGAAAATTAAAGGCTTGCGTACCAGCTGTAACCCTTTTTACAATAGAAAACGTTCCTTGATATGACAAACTAGGATCTGATTTCTTGTTAATAAAAATAATCTGTCTGTATAGTAGGATTATTAAGGAAATGGTGGAGAAGATTTTAAATTAGTTTATCAGAAAACCGTGTTTGAATTTAAAATTTTAACAGTAGTAAAAGATATATTTAAAAATTAGAATGTATGGAGCGTCAAAATGAACGTAGATGGTGGTCGTAAAACTAAAGATAAAAATAGAGTAAAAATTTGGTAAATATTCGACCATGACAAATACGTACATTTAGGAAAGGGTAAACAGAAGCGAGAAGAAATTTAAAAACGGAACCTTGGCGAAAAGAAGAGCCATAAATTGGCCCATTTGGGAATGGTATAAGAGAAATCTTCAAAGAAAAACCACCACCCTGAGAAAGATATTTGCTGGAACGATATTGCTGTATAAAGTAGAAATAATTTTCATTCAATAATTATTTTATTTTTTTCCGAATGGTAGTACTCGAATACTGAAATGTTCGGGATTGAATCCATGGTCAAATCCGTTCGTTTAAACAAAATATGGGCATCTTTATGTGTCATAATCTCTGATTTAGAGAAATTACTTCGATATAATAGCGGTGAAAATATATGGAATGTAAAAAGATTAGGATATCGGCATGGAATAGAAATGAATTGGAGTTCGGCAACGGACCAGGCATAATTGAAACACATATTTATAATCATCTGGTACATTTTCCTGCTGACGAAAGTACGTATTTGGGACGCACTACAGTTTCCACGATATAGAGAGAGGTTGGATTTTGGGCTTACTGCGGCCACAATGGTCGAGTCGCTAATTCCGGAGTAACAATGAAACGGCCGTGATACGGAGACTCGAGACAATGGCGGCAACGCAGATAAGTCGAGTATAATGAGCGCCCGCTTGGATGTGAATGAAACAGGTGCTCAAACAGCTCATTAAGGCGGCGGCAATTTGCTACGAATCTTATCTCGCTCTCGTTACAGACAAAATTTCAATCGCCACCTGCGGGGAGACTTCTCATTAAATTAGGGACGCCGCCATTCAGGACACTTCCACGCACATTGTTCCAGAGCAATTTGCTGCACTCTATGCTACGAAAAGGCGATCGACAAAATCTGTACGGTCTGTGTTCCGTAAAGAAGGGTTCCGAATAAACGGAAATTAATTATAGTAACCACGGTTCTTCTGTGAAAAACGTTATAATTGGGATTCATCTAACGAGAATTTGATTCTATTGTGCTCTTTGAAAAATACCAAATAAAGCATCCATACGAGCGAAAGTTTTATGGGTATCAAATATGAAAAGCTTACTAATGGGAATCTGTCTATGTATTTAAAATAAGTTGGAGGTAAATGCTTTTTTTAGAGCCGTAATATAAATGTAATCTAAAGCGCAACGTATTAAAATGTAGCGCGTACTTTCACCTATAATGTTTTATTACGTTATATACCGCAAAGCTGAATTTGCGGCGAGTTTTGGGACGGACGCTTCTTTCACTTCTCTCACCCCGAAGACTGGCTATAGGCAGTATCTGTTCCATAGCGAAGGTTACCAGCCAGCCGTGAAAGAAAGCGAGAGCGTGGGATGCTGGATGATTCACTAGCATTATAGGAGAATAGAAGGCTCCGTTTCAAACAGGAATTATGTTTCCTTGAGAAGGCAACGGCCCTGCGAGAACGTACGAGAGCCATGGAAATTTAATATATATATATAAATTATTATGACCATCTGACAGGGTCACAGTACTGCTACAAGAGGGCGAGATAGCTGTAATATGGGAATGCAGGAGAGACGAATCATCAGTTGCACAGTGTTGTACGCGAAGATAAGAGCAAAAGACGTGATTTAACTGAATTTGAACGCGGGATGACCGTAGGCACTCAAAGCGTCCAAACCAGTATTAGCAAACAGCTGCACTTGTGATGTCTTCGATATCTATAACACTTAAATACGACAACAAAAATGTAAATGAAACTTCCTCTGTTAAATTCTTAGGTCTCTTAGTATTAAATTGGACTGATCAGATTAATCAATTACTTAAGAAACTCAGCTCAGCTACATATGCTGCAAGTGATCTAAAAACAAGAAAATTAGTATACTTTGCATATTTCCATTCTGTTTTATCATATGGTATTATATTTTGGGGCAACTCAGCAGGCATAGATAAGATTTTTATTAGTCCAAAACGTGTTATTAGAGCAATATGTCAGGTTACCTCACGAACTTCTTGCAGAACTCTGTTCAAAACGTTGGGTATTTTCACTTTAACGTACCAATACATTTATTCACTGATGTTATTTGTAATCACAAATAGGCACTTATTTTTGAATAATTCTGATATTCATCCCTTCAATACAAGAAACAAAAATAATCTGTACAAAAAATGTAAAACATCAGTTTCACAGAAAGGTGTGCATTATTGTGGGATATCCATCTTCAACAGACTGCCGCATAGAATTAAACAGTTGTCCGATAACCAAGGTAAATTTAAGTCTGAATTGTCCTCATTTTTGCTTAGCCACTCCTATTCAGTAAAGGAATTTATAGAAGAATCGGAGACGAGTAATCAGTTTATAATGTTGGAATCGCCTTTCTATTTGGTTACAAAAATTTGATATAAGTATATTTATCTTTTATATAATAAAATAATGTAATAAATGTACACCCTGACTCATTCCACATCCTTGAAGCTTAGCTTCTTTACAGGATCTACGGAATATGATTATTATTATTATATTTTATCAGCAGTCATAAATGTTTACAGAGAGTTGTGGTGGGGGAAATTATAACTGTTGGTTGGAAATTCAACCTTAACTCAATACACCACATTTAAATTTTGGTTTAGGGTTAACTTTTTGATAATATTAAAATCTGGTTCCCTTTTTATAAAATATATAATATCCAGGTTTATACAGTCAACTATTTACAATATTATAAAATCATTTATAATCAATTTGCTACTAAAAATAATAATATGACCTATTAGCAAAATTTACTATCACTTTTAAACTTGCTCCGATTAGCCGCATGACTTACAGGTTGGCCGTGGTGGTTAGGAAAATTACAACATTTACATGTCGAAAATAGAGAAAACAAACCGCGCCGTTTAATTTAACCCCAATTTTGCAAAGAAAAGAAATCATTTATGTCCCCAAAATTTAGAAATTATATAAAATAAAACGAAATTGCCGCGTGAACGTAAGAGCATGTAACGAACAAATACAGCTGCTCGGGCTTTGGCGACGGAATCAAAACAAAGGAGACAGCGGTTGATACTTGGGCTATAAAACCTAGACTCGGAGTCTCGGCTCGGGAGTTTCCCAAAATTGTGTGAGAATCGGCGACCGGGCGGCATGTTTTCCCCAAGTGTAATCATGGATATTATTGGAGAAGATCCATCCCTGCCACCTTGGTGATAGGTGTCGAAGAAGTGGGGAAGAAGTTTTAAAGAGGCAGGCGGAGACATTTTTGGATCAGATTGGTGGTAGAGTGATAATTTGAGAGATGTTGAGATTGAGTAGATTGGTGGAGAGACAGATTTGTAATAAGTAACTTAGAGAGACAGATTTTGAAGGAGATTGTTGGAGAGCGGTGACGATCTGGAGAAATGATGAGGGAGCAGATGGAACCTGCACTAAGCCGATTAGGTAAACTACTGCATTAGTAACTCTTTGTAATTTTCTGTTTGCTGCCAGATCCGAGTGGATTAGTGTAATAAAAGATCTGTTCTATGAGAAGGCCCATGTAGTGTTAGTGTTTAAGTAATTAATATAAATCATTTTGTAAATATATGTGGAGTTATTATTGAAAATAAGTGCCGGCGTAAATATTAAACATGAAAAAGTTGTAACTAATATTGTAAATATCTTATGTTTTATTAAAGTAAATTGCTCATTGATATTATAATAAAATATTATCATTTATTCAATTATTAAAATTAGTATCCCCCATATTCATTATAAACATTTTGTAATTAATCTGGTTGGGGTCCTACTTTGGCTGAGCTGTGGGCTGCTCCGTCTCGCATGACTCGACTCCACACCAAACGTATTCTATCCCTACCTTCTCCGTCATACGTCATTTTCTCTTTTCATATTCACCACCAATAGTTTTAAATTTTGGAATTACACGTCCCGAATTGCCACGCATTTGGTCAATCCTCGCCATTTTGACCCTTGGCGGGAAGAAATTATTTTTGCGGCGGCACGCGCTGTCAGGTATACGCAGAGTTTAACACCTCATTGTCCTGGCAAATATGACACCTACCCCACAAAAGTCTCCAGATCCATGTTCTCACGTTATTTTTCTCATCACCTCCGCACATGGAACAAACATCGTGTATTTCATTCTGTCAGCGGATACTAAAAACAAGGATCTATCTATTTTATTATTAACTTAATAACTAATATCTTAACTTCTAGTACATATCTATCTTAACAACTACTTAATATCAATATCCACTACATGTGGTTTACTACAGAGTAGACTACAAAGAAAAAACCTGGTCACAACGTCAGGCTTGTGATCTTCACGATTTACTCAATGCTTGCCAGAGTTGTCCAGTGCAACAGAAAAGCAATAGTGCTTCAAATCGCGGACAATCTTCAACAACGACTAACTGTGAACGTCCCTGAACTAACTATTTGCCTCACAATACAATGTATGGGCATTAGAAGCCGACGATCTATTCCAAAGTCTTTACTGTCTGCCTTGATCGAGAGGAGACGTTTTCAGTTCCCAAGGGAACACGATGATTGGACAGTACATGACTGAAAAAGAGTCATGTGACCTGATAAATCGCGATCTGAAATTGACCATGCAGATGACAGGCTTCGAATATGGAGAAGGCAACGCGAAAGTATGGACCCAAACTGTATCACCTCAACAATTCAAGCTGATGGTGACAATATTATGGTTTGGGGAGTTCCTGCGATACAACGTGAGAATGCCCAAGGGTATTATCGCAGATCAAGTACATCCTGTTATGTTAACGGTGTCCTCTGCCAGGGATGGATACTTTCAGCAGGACATGAAGATTCGAAGAGCACGACGAAAACTTAACTTTGCTTCGTTCGCCTGCACAATCACCAGTTCTCAATCTAATTGAAGATTTGTGGGATGAGATCGAACGGGTCATCAAATCTTAAGGAATTGCCAAGTGCAGTTCATCAGATATGGTCTCAAATTTCTCCTATCACCTACTAAGATCATATAGAATTCGTGCCCACAAGAATTAAAAAGTATTAAGAGCAAAAGGTGGCCCAACACCGTATTGAGAAGGCGGTAACAATAATTTGGCCATATACTATATATATATATATATATATATGAGTCTGTTTCAAAACATTTATGGATTATACCTAGTTATTTTTCCTTATTTGTGAGACTCTCTCGCATCGGCACAGTTTCGTATTATATTTTATTTTATTGAACGCGTACAACTGTAACACTTGTTAGTGGATTTAGAGCTGTGTACATGTAGAGAAGTCTGTAGGGAGGATTTCGGTGGCCTGTGCTAACTCTGGCGACCCGGCGCACATTAGCGACGCACTTCCTTTTCAATTAGCAGGCGCCAGACGGCTTTACGACGCCGGTCTTTCTGCGACCGCGTCTCCTCGACGCCATAAAACTGTCACCACAGGATTACGTGGTCTCGGGGGTCTGTTAAACGCTAACGGACTTACTGCGGGGGTCGTCCTAGGCGCGTCGTTATAGGAATTCGCGCCCTCATTAACGACGTCACCGCTTTTATTTTGGTTACTCCGCATCTTCCTGAGCCTTCAAGAGGTCCTTAGTCTTGCTTGTCTGAATCTTCAGATTTATAGCCTCCCCAATAATATTAATCTCCTTAACGGCGACAGACGTCTATTGAGTCTTAATTTGGCGGAATACCAGATTCAGTGAGACATTTATGTCTACAGCCCGTCCATTACTCGATCGTTTATTTGCATTTGTCTTTTCATTAGAGGAATTTAAAGAATGCTAAGTATTTTATTCAAAAATTTAAACTAGGATTTTTGTGAAATCCCTATCAATAATACAGTGTTGAGACAAATTATAACTTCTTATATTCATTTAATTGTGTACATGTTTTCTCAAAGCATCTAATTAATGGCATCGATTTTTAATATCACGCTTGGTTTGAATCGTTATTAAAAGAAGAAAATAAATTATAATTTCCTTATATATAACAGGAAAATATTTCTGGGAACGAAATTAAGTTTATTTCAGCTTATTGCTACCTAAATTCACACACACGCAATATATATATATATATATATATATATATATTGTAATATTCGAAATGGGCAACGATCAAATAAAAAAATTATGACCTGACTAGAACAGAAAAGTATCAATTAGTCTTCTTTAAGTGTGTGTAGCTGCTGTGATAATATAGTCTGAAAAGATTTACATGTTAAAAGCCAAAAAGATCTCCAATGGCGTGAAAAATTGTATGAAAGTTTTTCTAAAGATGAATTTAACCATTTTAGCACGAGCGACCAAGATTGTATGTCCGAGATCAACTAGTGGGATGCAGGGATCCCAAAGTAACACAACATAAACGAAGGCGTTGGTCATCAATAACGCAGCCAGCGGTAAAAACCATCCGGGTATCGTTGTTGGAAAGCTACATCTTGTAAAACTTCCCTAATTAACTATTTAAAAACTTTGCCTAAGTAATTTCAACTTAATATTTTTTCGTATTCCTACATGTTCATTCTCGAGAGCGTCGAGTTGTCCCCTGTAAATAAGATCCATGATAAAATAATATATTTTTATTTCTTTATTTAAAGTTGCATCAACTACAATGCCCATGCCAAGATTCGAACCCGGGACCTTCGTGATGAGAGGCAGCAACGTTATCCACTACACAACGGGAGCTCGGCAAAAATATTTTAAAACGTTTGTTTTTAATATTCCAGAATGGTTAAATGTTTAATTTTTCTTGTAATTTTCTAAGTTCTCATCCATTCAGTGTTATAATATATTGTGTTCAGTGTTTCAATAGTATTGTGTTCAAATTTCAGATAAATTTTAAGTGTTTTATCCCAGTTTAAGTTTCCTTATTTGTACATTCACGCCCTCTGGTTCCAGCAGACTGTCGTGTTCTCACTACGTGTCCTCCATCTCTCTTCTCCAAAGTATAAGTCTGGACACCTTGTCCAGCACCGACTGCTCCCAAATTCTAAAGGATCAGAAAGGACTTCGTCCCCGCCACTGAAGGAAATCAAAAGATGGAGCATTAAGAAGTTGGAAATAAATAGAATGGAGACTGGTAATTGGCAATGATCAATTGGATAATGATGGATGTGGTCTTGAATTGGTTGGTTCAGGAAGAAATATTTGCTCAGGTGCATGGCGGCGTATAAGAAAAATAAATGAGCAAGTTGCTCATGTTTCAACAAGGAAGTCGAGAGGTATCTATGATCAGTACGAGATCTGAGAACAAGCGGCGAGTTCATGTAAAGCAGAAGACGTTTAAGATGTTTTGCCGATTTCCTCGTACTGTCAATTTCCCGTAGTGTTTTCGTTTTAAAATCTGTTTCTATGAGAAGGCCCTTTAATATGACCCAAGAAAACTTATGTGTCTATATGTCAGTTTGTAAGAAATTTAATGTTTGTAAATATTGTATACAATTAAAATTTTTAATTTAAAATGGCGGGCTTCGTAAATTGAATTGATAAGATTATTGTTTATTGTCAATTAATAAATGTAACTTTAATGTATTCTGCCGTCCAAAGTAGAAAGGCAGTAAGCAGTTAAAACTCGATTGCGTGTTTCTCAGTGTGTGCTTGTTTTGTGTTTCCCAGTGTGTGTGTGATATCGTGTGTCCGTGTTGTGTTTATATTGACTTTTGTCTACATACATTTTCTTTGATTAATTTATTTTAAGATTATTTGTCTTTACTTATGTACCTTATTTTGTTCATTTTAATGTATGACGTATCCTATTTCCTCAATCGAGGACTAATGGAAACAATAAATCTAAATCTAATAATTATCGACTTTTGAATATATTTCAGGGGAAAATGTATTGCAATTAATTGAAAAAGGCAAATTGATATTTCTTGGTACGGATAAACCCATGATCAAAGAGATAAGGGGTTTATGTAAATGTCGAAGCTCAAAAACTCTTTTGTAATAAGTGATTTCGCCCTTCAGGCGTGTTATAATTGTTGCCACTTAGAGTTGTGCGCGGTCGGTCGTTGCAGCAACCCACGGGTAAGGACCTATTGTGTACGACGGATCTATTAACAGCAGGTCAGATATTTTGAAGCTGGACGGTCGTTGACCTGGAAGCGGTCTGTGGTCATATGGACCGTAAACGTGGGGGCAGGCCTGGGACAAAATAAATAGAATGGACTGGTGTAGACATGATTATTATTGATTTTTGCTGAGAACGGCGAAGTGGACAGTAGTTTTTTGGAGATTATGAGAGTTCAGATTGAGGTAGTACAGGAGAAGGAGATTATGTTGCTGTGAATGGTGAGGAGGACAGTGATTGTTGGAGAGTACAGTTTTGGAGAGCAGTTATCCTAACTGCCTAATGTAGGATTTGTTGGGGTTGCCCTCCATGTCATTCAGATTCTTAAACTATGTTAAACCTTTTAAGCCTTCTTCTCTCTCTTACACTCCCTCCTCCTAATTATTTATTGCCATTTACTGGATCACACTTATGTAGGTAGCTTATCAACCCTAAATATTTTTAAGTTTTTCTTTTTCAGAATTAAATAAGCACCGCCGGACTTGACTCTTTTCTGCTGTTGTCTTTTGATACTTACTGATCAAAAATTTATACAAAAATATTAGAGAACCGCAAGTCAGTATTATCTCTGAGATGGGAAAAGGGCATCAGGGGTAAAGGACACACAAGAGGAGAAACTATAAGAATAAATCATTTCGCAACGGGTAGACAATTTGCGAGATGGTTATGGTCGCCGACAAAGGGCCACATCGCTTATATCTGAAACCGCATCTCCAGGCCTTGACGGTTGGTACAGAGTCATTTCTCTCTGACTAAGATGGACGATTCTCAGCAACGGGTGTGCATTACTCAGCGTGGGAACAACAAATGAAACAGAAACAAAACATTTAGCTAATAGTCATAATTTAGTTTCAAATAATGTATAATATGCCGGCAGGAATAAGATCATTTCCTGTCAATGACGTTGAGAGAAGAGAAACAATAGAACTTTTGTTCTTTCTAAACGAAGATAACTCGTCAAAACTTAAATAAATATGAAGAATTTTTATTACGATAACTTATATCCGAGGATACTACAGCTGTTTCTATATGTTATATACTATTTATTCGGCGAATAAATAATTAACATGACTACATGATGTATTTGAATGTCCAGTGGCAAACAAATTTATAGCGAGAGAAGTAACTGAGCTGTGTTATTGTGGTTATTAATATTTGTTTAGCTTATTATTGGCGGTGCATATTATCAGAATTTAGGATAGTAGGAGTACCAGATAACAGAGAATTAGAGGAAGAGGTTTATTTTTAGAGTCGGAGAAGTGCTAGCTAACTAGGGGAGAAATTAATATTCGGTTATACCTGAATGAGAGAGTGGAAGGATGTAGCCGATTGGTTGTTTCCGTTTAAGTCTGTGGTTGTGTGGACACGTATGAATGGCATCCTGACTCAACACACAAACTCTGGCAAATTTCTAAATTTCCACAGAAACTCTTAGAAATTGCTTTTTATATCCCAGTGTAGTATAATTATATAAATAATGTTAAATTTTGCATAATTTCTATTTGTGCAATAATAAACACAGCGCATAGTTTTTTAATAACAGAAGAGGGAGGCCAAGGATGGATTAGCAGATTAAGGAGGATGTGGGATGTGCTTGTTGTGTTAAATTGAAAAGGCTTGCGCAAGGTAGATTAGCATAGAGGGTTGCATCAAACCAGTCTTGGGACTGAATACCACAACAACAACAATTTTTTATTTTGTCTTTTGCGTTTTTACGTGGACGACCGTCCTCACACTCTGCAGTGATTCGTTTTGTTTTCCTTGCCTAACATCTTTTGCAAGCCTTTTTATTTCAATATACCTACCACATCCTTTCTAATCTGCGTAGCGTATTCCATCCTTATCTTCTCTCTTCTGTTCTTACCCCACACACTTCCAGCATTTTCCGATAGCACCACATTTCAGAAGCAACTCAATCGTTCACGTTTCGCATCCTTATAACGCCACACTCCACACGAACGTAGAATAATAGAGGTCCACATTATCAGTAGCTTAGGCACAACGTTTATTCCGAACACTTGGATCACAAATAGCTTTCTACAAGTAATCTGTGTTCAGAAATTATTGGCAACACACACGCGCACACACACACAGACACACACACACACACACACACATATATATATATATATATATATATATATACTTAAATTTGCCAACACGATTGAGCGCCAAAAATGTAACGAGTTGGAGGGTGAAAATAAAAATATATATTAAATGGTTTAGGTAATTGAACAAGTTTTATTGATTTTATTATAATCATAAAAGAAACATAACACAATTACTATAATGCTATTTGTATTCATCAGCATGAAACGTTCGTCGATACAATTAATAAACGTTAATACAATTTCTTGTACCTGTACTTGGGCCATCCATTCAAATTCTTGTCCACGCAGCTGAAATGATGAGGGGGAGTGAGACGATGTGGAAACGTTTGTCTATTTCTCTGATAACTCGGTTTAGTGAAGAACCTGCACGTACATACTTTATTACAATTAAAATGAAACGAAATATAATAGAATCTCAGATTAATGTAGGGTGAACTAATTTGTTTTCAACGGCTCGCGTTTTATACAACATTATGTGATTATTTCTATTCAAGGAAGTTTTTGATCTAGACTGACTTATGATCGAGTGAAGGCTTTCCCGGTGTAAGTAATGGACAAAGTTTCCAACCGGTTGGAAGCCCGAGAAAACTTTGTACATAGACTGACTTAGTTGAACATAGAGTATTTATTTTCACAATTCTTATTGATATTAATAAAAAGCTCCCCTTTACAGACTCAGATGTCCTATGTGGCACCAAAGCTCCGTAGATGAGTAATCCAACAGATCCGTCCACGATAGAAGCTCATGCCTTTTCACAAATTGTGACTCATAAATAGATTTTTAAAACCGGTCTAAGCAGCATGCAAGTTTAGAAACAATAAGCCTTTTGGATCACCGAATACAGTTAATGGCAGACTATCTGGTTTCTTCCTGCACGTCTGACAGGCGATTCTTCATTGCGATTGCTTTATGCCCCTTGACAGCGCTAATTACTTTTTGGACAACATAAATGAAAGGAAACAACAAAATTTCACAGAAATAATTTTATAATATAAAAGAATAAAAAATAACACGATAATCCATCTTGCCACAGCTGAGCAATGGCCTCAATTAATTTATGAGCTTCTATTTATTGAACGTCAGGCAAAAAGTAATCAAACAAATAAATCGAGCACTGTTAATTAGGTTTCCTCAGGGTGTGGTTCAGTTCTATGATCACTATTTTAATATTACTTACTCATCGCCAATTCTTTCTCCATATACACTTAATAATATATTTAATTACTCTTCTATCTACTCATTTCCGTTAATGCGGCAATTGGTTACATGGTTTGAGTAACAATTTCTTATTCCTCCAACTTTCTCCGTCCATGTCTAGATTAACATCACGGTTTGGCGCCTAAGGTCATTCGACAAGATTTAGGAATATCAACTGTTACCGAAGAAATATCTAACAGCAGTGTGCGCTACCGTGGCAGACTAATAATTCATCCTAACAAGCTAGTTAAACTCTGGTGATGAAGCCTTCGGATTTAATAAGAAGATTGACGTGAAGTGAAGGAACAAATATTCCATAGTCAAACTATTAATTTTAATTTTGAAAATTTTTCGATGGAATGTTTTTCAGGTTCTGTCACTCTTTACGTCAGATTATAAGTTATAAATAAATAAATAAACATTGCACTTTTGGCAGTAATTTTTCACACACTCGAACACATTCTCCAGTCACGTCTCGTCACGAATAGCTTTCCTATCTTAAACGCTGAAACTCGATTTCATGTTATATATATATGGAAGCAGTAGGTTGTGTCGGCGGGACAACGAGGAATGACCACGCCCTGCAGATATAATTTTTCTCATGCTCTGATTGAAATTAAAACTATTAAATTCATCTTTAGGTATTTTTTTATGAGGGGTCAAGTGTTCCAGTGACCGCTGCGTGGATATCTTCGAGAGGTGTGTGCGTGTGTGTCTGACTAAAAAAGCAGAGTACGGTGTGTATAGAGAAGTGGAAGTAAGAGTAAGAAGACAGGTTCCATAAGTTGGTAGCAAATAAATGTATTTTGCGTAATATTTTGGTTGCGATTTCTGTGTTCTGTGGTGTTTTAAAAATGGAAGAAGTGCAGGAGGGTATTGAGAAGGCAGAGGAGTCTATGCTCAGGAAATTGCCCTGGTTCTTAATAAGATATTTGATGAAAAAAAGGAAGTTCTTGATGACATAGTTAATAGCATTAAGAAAATGCAGGCAGATTTGAAGTCTCGTTTAGGGAGCGTAAATGATACCTTATAAAGAACAGAGGAAAGAATTAATGCACGGGGTAAAAAAGGAGGTGAATCACGCGAGAACTGCCACGACTCCGATCAGCTGATCATGCATATAAGGAATAATGTGTAAATAGTAGTGATAAGCAGATAGAAAATAGGGTAGAATTAAAAAGTGTGATAGATTTTAATGTTAATGGTATACGGAGTGATTTTAAGCTGGCTAAGCATTCATGTGCTAAGAGTGCCAAAGAGAATGTAAAGGTAAAGGATACAGATTTGGTAATGAAACCTTTCTGTATGCAAAATTGTGCTCATTGCCGTAAACGGCGAAATAGAAAGAAAATCCCCCGAACAACACAGAGGAAACAATGTGTGGGAGGAAATGTTAAGCGAAAGAAATTGCGAATTGTCATACGTGCGTATAAAGTTAAGGAAGGTGAAACGGATGTTAATCATAATGTCGAGAGTGGTGGAAGATTGTTAAAATTAATTGGTGTATCTGCGGATAAGTTTAAGAAAAATTGTAAACATTTAATGCGTCAGATGAAAGTTGGTAGATATGAATGTAATGTGAACGCAGTGAATAAGCAGATTAAGGGACAGCGAGAACAGCTGATCATGGTTCTCAACAAAGATGATGTAATTAAATGTTTTGCAAATAGATTTAAGAAAAGCTCCCGAAAAATGTACAAGGAAAAATTACTTGGTATAAAAGGTTGTCGTAAAATTAAGCGAAACTTAATGTTTAGCAGAAAATTTGTTTCCATTGCTCAAAAATATGCATCCTATGGTAACAACAGAGTAGAAGAAATTTTGTATGTGTTAAATAGTTGTGATGATTGTGGATTTCCTTGGAACCCAGGTGGAAAAACCCAATGCGGTATTTTGGTAAATGTAAAAAAAAAAGTGTTACATTAAATGCCAAAAATAGCTGTTCTGCCAGATGTCAAATGACTTTGTAGTAGATGTAAGAAACAGCTGATGGCAGATAAAAAAAATTATGTACTCCAAATGTAATTAGCTGTAAAAAACCATGTGGTCAGTTGACTGTACATCAAAGAGCTGAATGTCAAACTAATAAATGTCATATGATACATTAAAACAGCTGAGAATGAGTAAAATTTTATGTAAACACATTGTAAAGAAACATATGTTCTGTCAAAAACAGCTGATTGAAATTTAAATTGTGAAATGACAAAGATTCAGCCAACTGTCAATAGATGTAAATGTCAAGTGTTTAAATTGATTTACATTTACTTTAAGAAAGTCTCCCAAACAACACATCAGAGAAAATGTGTGGGAAGAAAAAAAATGTAAATGGAAAAATTGTTTGGAAAAATAAAATGTGTAATTAGAATTAAAGTTGGTTAATTGAGTGATTTGTAAATTTACTCAATGTTTGCTCTTATGAAAGAATATGTCAAAGAAAATTGTAATTAGTTCAAAGTGAATTTTTGTAAATATTTTGTGATTATGATTAAGGGCGTTGTTCATTCATATTGTTTACGACTGTGGTTCAGTGAGTGTCATATTAAAAAATTGTACAATTTTTTTAATTCATTGGGGGCGGGGATAATGTAACATGAAAAGTTACACTTAACAATGCAGGCCAGCTTGCGAGTTGCAATTGTTGAGGAACTGACGCAGCCCGGACCAACAATGTAGTCTGGCGAGACTTTAGTGAGTCGTCATGGGGTAATGGAAGCAGTAGGTTGTGTCGGCGGGACGACGAGGAATGACCACGCCCTGCAGATATAATTTTTCTCATGCTCTGATTGAAATTAAAACTATTAAATTCATCTTTTGGTATTTTTTATGAAAAATACCTGGCGCCCTAAAAGAATTATAAATCCTCGAACACGGCAGAACTCCGGATCTTCTACAATATATATATATGAATTGTAAAGAATGGAAGGATGGGTAAGTAAAAAGACCTAACGAAAAGACGTTTTAACTGTCAATGACGAAGAGTATGATATATTGCTGTCCTTTTGAACGGAGTTGTAGGTGATTGAACATTGTGCGATGAAATTTCTGTTCCCTAACTTGTAATTATTTTAATGTTATTTAATATAAGTTACCACAGAAGATATAGAAGGTGATTCTTTTTACCATCCTTCTGCTATTTAGATTTGTCTCTAGCTGAATTTTGCATATGAATTTTCATTATTGAATTTGACGATATTCCATGAATCTCCAATAACCTAATATGAATTGTTTTTTTCAGTTTATAGTCGCACCAACCAATGAGGCCATTAGCTACTTGCTCTTCAGGTATCTAATTTTCGTTTTCTTTGCCGGGTATACTCAGTAAGGGTACTTGAAAACACACAAAAACACCCTGGCCCTAGCCAGGAATCGAGCCCTGGACCTCTGCAACGTGAGTCTGTGATGCTAGCCTCTAGACCACAGAGGCGGCCAATATGAATTTGTTATGTTATATTTTTCAGAATGTAGTACGTACTTGGTAAGTTCGTAATTGTTCTTCGCAGTGATGAATATGTTTCTTTCACACCTAATATGTATTCTACGTTCCAGTTCTTCAACAAATAATATTAAATTCATATATTACTCTTGATGTTTTCTATGTAAGTAATAGGATGAGACAATGGGATGCTTACGAAACATTATTCTTATAGCAGCGTAAAAATATAGATGCTGCCAACAATACCACAGGAAAATGCAGTAACATAGATCTTTGTTATATAGGCATCCGAATAGTTGAATTTAAATGGTAGTTTTAAGCAACCACAGTACGTGTAATAGAATATTCCAAAAGAAAAGAGAAATAAACGGCCTATGAATGCACTCTATCATTTCGGAGACGGCGTTGGAGTTTAGATTGAGTTATGGCGAATGCTCGCTGCAGATGAAATTTACAAGTCTGCCGGCGGGTAGCTAATAAATCTAGCCCTAGCCCTCTCTCGCCGGAAGCTATAATTCACAACACATTTAGCAACGTGACAGTTATGAAATTAAGTATCTGTGTGCGTGGGTGTGTGCGGAGAAAAATCGATGTTGATTGTTTAATTTGCAGGCAGGGAGGCAGTGATCAGCGGCGGCTGTTTGTTGATCAGGGTTGACTTGTTCATCCATCGTGTCAATTAGCTGCGATGACACACGCACACGCACTGGGACAATTAGCGCCGCTGTCGGATTGTAGCGGGTAATTGCACTTGTCAACAGGCATTACCCGTCACTCACAGGGCGCCACTGCTCCCTTCCTCCCTGTTTACCTTCCCCGCGTCCGGCAACATGAAAAAGGAATCTAGCTACCTGATCTATTATAATAATTATAATGCGAGGGGCTAACAACTATGAAACGTTGCCTTTCTAACCCGATGTGGAAATAATTGAAAGCAGAATGGAGTAGAGTATGAGGGGTCCAAATAAGCTACGAGACATGGAATAAAATTGTATGTGCATACTTCACCATCAGGGGTGGGTGAAGAGGGAGAGTGGTTTTGAAAGGCAAGACGTGCCTCATAAATAAATAAATAAAGTAATTCAAATTGCAGTAAAATAGAAATTTAGTCAATATAGATACAACTTTCATTAGAATGAATGGTATAGCCCAAAAAGTTAATAAGTATTTAAATTATTACCGTATTCAATGGGACGATAATGAGATGATAAAAGATTTGATAAAAAAACAATACAAAACTGATATTTAATAAATAAAATTCTTTCAGTCCTCGTGCACGCATTTGCCGCAAGGTGGCTGATGTAAGGAGAGTCACTATTCAGAAGTAATCTTTTTTGTATATTTTATTTCTCTTCTTCATACAACCAGACGATGGAGTCTGCATTTCAACCTAACCGCCAAAGATAATGCCCATAGTTACCTCAGTAACCTGAAAATGATTGATTCAAAATAAATATAGGTAATTTTGAACTCTATACTACTTTCCTCATTATTCCCCAACTCACCCAAGGGAATACGGGTTGAAAATACACTTAGATAATTTCTTAACTGTCACCATCAAGCTAGAGATCTCTAAAAGACGTAAAAGATAGCAATTTAAGCACATTTTTTATTTATATCTAACCCCTTTACACCTCCACCCTCTTTTTCAAGAGCCAGAACTTGGCTTTAAACTTCATAGAAAGTATCACTATTCATAATTATGACACTAGTTATTCTTTATGGCCCTGAGAGAGGGGGAGGGGCTAAATTTCTACTTAGCTTCAGAGTACAACTCTGATTTGATGGTCGGCCTTAGAGTCCTAGTAGAACCTTGCCTTCCACCATTATTACCCATACTCACCCTAAACTACTGATATCATCCGCTATGTCAACTCAGCGATGCAAAAAAACAAAAAGCTACATCGATTTGTATATTTTATTATGAGCCCCATTTCTCCTTCATATTCCGGTAGAGGTTGAAATTTTACAAACACCCATTCCTGCTAACATACATATTCACATACATATTTTTATCGTAGTTAAATGCCATAACACCGGCTGTGCTCAGCAAACTAAATTTTGATATAATAAGTCATATTAATCTTGTATTATCAAATATTCCATGGAGACATGCATAGATGCTTTGTAATGAAAGTTAAATCGCATGGGAATTGTATTGGGTTGGAGCGCACAAATCATAAAATCCATCATACATTCGCTCAGTGATGTCAACTGAGTTCACGTAGGAGATAAAAACCTCTTCTGACATCTGTTCCGATTTCGCGTTGAAGAAATGACTGGCTGGATGAGGAAGACGTAGATTGACAACCCAACTCTCGGCGACAGCTTCGACGTGGGATTAAAAATAAGATATAGTAGACCTAGCCTATATAATATCTTCTTTCCGATTTCTTTGATGTAGTGACTGCAACTTAGCCTTGTATCCAGAGTTACCCCTTGGTAGTTGGGATGGTTTCACCAAAGAGTCGGAGAACGGTGTTTACTGTTCTTCCTCTGGTAATCATCATCAGCGCTTAGCTCTTCGCGGCGATCTTGAGTCTCCATGTTGTGGTCCAACCCTTTATCGTCTCCAGCCCCGTCATCAGACAGACTCCCAGGATGTATTGGTCCTGCGACCAAGAAAAGAGATGGTGTCCGCGTGTTTGGTGATTGCTGCTCCTTTTCCGTAATTACAGAGAGACCAGAAAAACAAATAATTTGAAGGAGTGAATATGAAGAGTGAGAGGGTCGTTACCAATATAGATCAGCAACCACATCTGTGGTGATTCTGGTCATATGCGGGCGTAGATCATCGTGGAATATCATCACAGGTTTACCAAGTGCTTTGTTTTCAATAGCAACAGTGAATCGTCTTAGTTGTTAATTTTCATTTTTGAAAGCGATTCATGTTGAAGAAAGCCAGTTTGGTTCCATCAGCATTATTTGAGGTTGTACACCCAATCTTCCCACGGGGTGTTACGACTTTCGATTTGGCAGAGCCACTCTTTCCTCTTCTTTAACTTCACATACAAGCAACCATTTCTCGTCACCAGTAACAGTGTATTCACAACATTCTCAGATGTGCATAGCTTTGACAACGGAAATAAAAATAATTTACACAAAATAAGGGAATTCTCTCACTATAATACAAAAGGGTGTTCATTATAATGCACTTAACATATTTAATAAACCTCCAGTCTCAATTAAACCGTTGAAGATAAATACAAACAGGGTCAAATATGACTAACTTTTTACTTAACCACTCATTCTACTCTATTGATATAGAACATTGTTAATACACTAGTATAATACACTTGATATAATATATTAGCAATATTTATCAATATCAATATGTCCAGTACAAATTATATATCTTGTCTTCTCTGTAGTATTGATACATGTCTTATTATAACTTAAAAGTAATCATATGAATGTTAATATTAGCATAGAGTTAATAGTAATTTATGTACAATCTCTGACTCGTTCCACAATCCTGAAGTTCTACTTCTCATGGATCAATGGTATATGATTTAATACTAATACTAAATGCTTCCCCTCTACACACACCCCAAATTCTTCGCGCATACTGATTAGGCTTAACAATGTTGACTAAATACAAGCTCCTGTTCGCAACAATTCAACTCCAACAGAAGAAAACCAACTGAATAGCCATTAACGAAGACTTCAAAAAGCTTCAGACGGAAAACGGCACACCCAATGATTCGGAGGCTTTGCGGGATTCGGCTCTCATTCCTGTTCAGAAAGTATCCCGTGGACCCGTCAGCTTTCAACCGAGTAGATCTATGTCTGTGATTTACGTGTCTTTGCTTTGAATTTGTTCTCCTTAGTCACGTTTATCACTTATCTTTTGGTATTTCTCAATTTAGCTCTTATTACTTCTCCAAATCAGGCAATGTATTTAATATTTATTTCTCTCGTCTCTGTCTTCTTTCCGCTGTTAAATTTAGCTATTACCGTTCACTTTTCTGAGTCCCACTTTAATTACCGCACTTGACGATCAGCAACTTCTGTACAAAACCGTTTAATTAGTTTGTAGCAGTGGATGCTCGTGACTTTTTAAAGTTACGTGCTGCATCACCCCCAGGAACAATAATTACGAGAACAATTACATACGATATTAATAATACTACAACAGCTACTGTGTTTATAATACTCCACGACACGTAATATGTAACATTTCTTATTCAGGCCACATAATGTGTGTTAGGAACGAATTATTAAAACCGTAAAAATATAAAATCAAATTGGCACAAATTCCTAATACGAAATTGTATTTACTTCGTACATATTTTGAATAAAGAAAGTTAATGTTAAGAAGATGCTATATAATATGATAATATTGTATGTAGGATCGTGCGGTAATTTGTGAAAGTCTTCGAAATGCCGCGCCTTAAATGTTAATTGTTTTAAATATCTTTTGATTGACTCAAATAACCACAACAAGTTCATAAATAGAAATATTTTTATTGATTCATCAAAAACATTTATAACTGTAGCCTGATGAGACAGCCTACAGCTTCAGCAAAAACGCTGCGCTCATATTCTTCTTAGTTTGTTGGTGTGCGAGGGAGTGAAACAATATACTGCGCATGCGCAATTTCTCATTTGAGAGAGAGAGAGAGAGATCTTGAGCTACAATGCAGGATAGCACAGACACCACAGTATACTACTTTTGCGGAGAGATCACACCGGCAGGCGCCGCAATTTAAAGTCTTAGAAATGGAACCACTCATATTCACACTCATATAAAGTTTCTTAAAACAACGAAACAAATAATTCTTCCTCAATTAATTAATGTGCTGTAGCTCATGAGCATATATGCACCAGCCGCCACTTGTATGTAGGTGGCCTTGTCACTGCCTGCTCCGACTCCTATGGTTCGGACCTGATCACTCACTCATTTAAATGAAGAGAAATATAATTGTGCTGCTCTAAACCTACATGTCGCAATAATTTCAGGTGTATTTGAATCGCTTCAATGGAATTGAATAAGTGGCCACTTGGAAAAGGAAAACTTTGGCCTGCAGTAGCTGCAGACAGAGCAAAACGCTGTCATCAAATGTTTTCTAGATTACTAAATGCATGCTTTTGTATCGAACGTATATGCTAATTTGGAGCAAGCATGCAGAACGCTTCCATATGTGTACGAATGCTACTTGTAATATTTGCCGAGAGATTGGGGAGTGTAAATCTTTGATCGAGCTTTCTCGTGTCGAACAAGACGCTAGTTTGGCCAGGGCTGATCGGAAGCCCGGTAGCAGGTGCACATACACAGGCATTCACTGCTGTTGACGTTGATGTATGCTTTTCGGTTATTCATTTCATACAGACGCTGCATATTGTATACACACACAGCGAGTTCGATTAACAAGCGTGCAGCAGAGCGGCCGACGTTGATTGATTCGACGCTACCGCCGCATCTGTCAACCGTTCCTCCACCCCACCCCCGCCCCCGCCCCCGATGGCGTCTTCATCAAGTGAGGGATGCCAGTTAGCCTCCTCCACGAAGATGGATGCGCTTTGTTTTCGATAAAACTGCGCTGATGGAAAGCTTCGGCGAAAAGGCAATGAATCATGCATACTGAAGTATGCGGAATGTACTCGCCCGGAACATGAATTTGTGGAAGTGGCAGTCTTTGAAGTGCTCATTCTTTACAGCCCAGGACATTTGTGAACCAATTATCTTCATAGTTACCTTCTTTTGAAACAAGTATACCCTGCACCAATCGACATGATGATAAGTTTACTGTATTTGATGGTTTCCCAGCAATGAATGCATGCCCCTTTTCGAATAGGAAGTTTATTTTCCAACGTGAGTAACGGTGTGTCTATGTTTATGTCT
Source organism: Eucriotettix oculatus (assembly GCA_034510155.1). Classification (NCBI taxonomy): domain Eukaryota; kingdom Metazoa; phylum Arthropoda; class Insecta; order Orthoptera; family Tetrigidae; genus Eucriotettix; species Eucriotettix oculatus. The sequence goes on from CM067376.1 coordinate 184,196,464, forward strand.
GCCTTAATGGTAGGCTACAACCAGAAAACTAACGGAAATTGGGAAAAAACACATATTTATATGGAGTCTGGGTCTTTCCATGTCAAGTGCCCTAGGGGTTTCCGCCAAACCATTTCCGATTTTAATGAATTTCAGAAAGCCTGGCTGGCCATTTGCAAAATTTCAGTTCGAAATAGGCATTTCTGGCTAAGATACGGACTGTTTCGTCGGAGTCGACGGCGTTTCAAAAGTACCACTTGTAAGCTTCAATATTGTGGCTGTTATTAGAGAATAACACTGAAAATTCGTTTCTAAGACCTTCCCGTTAATTAATTTTTCCGCATATCTCGGCGTTATCTCGTTGCACCTTTTACGAAAATATATATGGATATTAACGTTATATATGACCTTTAAGTTGGTAGTTTTCCTATAGCAATGAGGAATCTTGATTCAATGACAAGCCCGGAAATGCTGAAGAACGAAATTTATTCTGTGAATCTTTTAGCGTTTCACCACAACGCTTTGTTAATGTGAAAATGTAACAATACCTTCTGGGCAGTGCATGAAGCGCCAAAACACGCGAGTTGATTTAGAATTTGATCTATTAAACCTAAGAAGGGTTTCACCAATCAATAAAGATGGATTTTTTGTTTACTTAAATTGTTAATTTACAATCTGCAATGGTCACAATGTTGTTGTGGTATTCAGTCCTACGACTGGTCTGATGCAACCTATCTTGCGCAAGCATTTTCATTTCCTTACAACTAGCACAACCCACATCCTTCCTAATCTGCTCAGCGTGTTCAATTCTTGGCCTCCCTTTTCTGTTCTTACCCCACACATTTCCCTCTAATGCTAATTTTACAAGACCCTCGTGGCTTAAAATGTGGCCTATTAATCTATCCCTTCTCTTAGTCAACGCCCTCCATATTGTAGACATGTTGATCAAATAGACTGTATGATGAAGTAGAATCAGACGAAAAACCAGAGCAGTGTCATAAATGTATTTATTGTATTTACAACATTTAATGTAGCTTTCGACTTTTTGTCATATTCATCAAGTTGCAACATCATACGATAGTAGTTGACTAGTTTCTGTCTTTCTCCTGCTGAATCAAATCTGTAGGCCACGATCTTCTAAGTCTTCTATGTGCTTCAGGAGGGTAGATTATTTCCGTTATTAGTCTAGTGGTGACTCATGACCCCTACATTGAAGCGGTAAAGCAAAAATAATTTAGTTTTTGGTATTCGCGTACAGCAGGACGAAAAGCGAGGGTGGTTTGGTCAAGGCCGAGAATGCGGGAAACGTCGCCGTTTAAAACATTATTTATTGCCTGTAGTGCATTGTATTTTGACAGTTGGTCCCGGGAGCTGTCCTGAGAAAGTCGGAATGAGAGGGCAGTGGCTGAAGAAGTAACATGCGTAAAAGTTAAATTCGGCATGTTTCGAGAAAGAAGATTCATTTTATGGGAGTACGGAAAACAAAAAGATAACATTCGATGGAGATTTAATCTGAAGAAGAGGCGCTAGAGGATCTAGAAGACGTGATCCAGCAAAGGAAGCTCCGGCAAAGGCAAACCAAGAACGACGTCACCACGCAGAACATCTGGTAACGGCAATTTTACCCGGTTTCCACTTAAACCATTCTCGTTGATTCGCGATTGTTTTTATTTCAATTATATCGTTCGTCACCCGCGTTCCCGGGAGCAGCCGTTTAGAAGCTGCATAGATTCTTTTTGCTTTACCGACTGAGCCAATTTGATAATACATTTTACTCGTAAATTAATATTTTTACTAAAACTTAATTTGAGTTATATTTCTTTTGTAAATTTTATATTGTATTGCCACGATTTAGATCTTTATTATCATCATAATTAAATGCAATGTATTCCAATTAAATATACTGTTTTTATTATTTAACAATTCCTTGTTATAATAATACTTTTGCGGTGTAAACAAAGAGTAAACACCACAGTCTATTTTGGTGCACTTCCCTTCGTTCAAAATAGTGTGTTGTTTGTCCTCTTATTTCCTCAGTGTGATGAATGGGATGTTGAGTTCGTTGTGTAATGTGAATTGTAAAAAAACCATGGCGCGTTGGTGATTGTGCGGTAATATGAGAGTTTTTGGATTTCCACAAAAAAAAGTGATGTTTCACCAAGGCGTAAGCAGAAAAGAAAACTGTCTAAAGAAACTGAGGGCTTTTTAAAACGAAACCTCAGGAGTTGAAAAGAGCGCTGGTCTCCAAAAATAATTTCACGTTATTATATTATTTAAACTTGGGGGAGGATTAATTTTTTTTGATAATACCCACAATTCGGCTGCAAACATATTTGTCTAGAGTTGAGAAATTGCATCATCATTAAATTTATATCCTTATATAAATACACCTTTAAAAATCTAATTTGACTCAAGTTGGTCGTTCTCACACATAATGCTGCCCGCTTCTAACTTCAAATGGGCGACTGTAAACGTGTATATTAATGGGTTTCTGAGTGTGCAGATGTCGATCTTAGACGGCGTTATCAGCGAGAATGCTGAACTCTGGTTTAATTCTGCTCAATGCTCACATTCCAAGGCACCTTCACCTACTTTAGGAGATGTATGTACTGGGGTCGAAGAACTTGGGCATACGGTAAGAGCTGTTCGCTGATCCCATTATTAGCATGCAAATATCTGTCGTTTATGTATGTTTTAAATTTACCTTCCACCCCCACCGCAAAGGGTGGTGGTAATGTCTTACCCCTACCGTCCTTCATGCTTCCAAGTTGGAAGAAACGTGTACAAAATTAGGTCGAAGTAGCTCCACGTCTTTAGATTCGTATGTGGCACATGAAATACATACACATTAACTCAAACAATCAGTTATACATATAAAATATATTTGAAACATCTCTCCTGTCTGACTACCGTGAAATAATGTATATAGATATGCATATTCATTACTAGGAAAAATAAAATTCAGGGTAAGTGACCCTAGTTAATATAATCAATCTGCACTGCGAATTATAAAACATTTTGCATATATTGAAACTAATTATTATTGTATTGCTGTTAAGTTAAAATAACATTTTATTTAAATATTTTCAATTGTTTTTCGCGATAGTCGCATATGATAAGCGACGATTAGTTCCAGAAAAATGCGTCTTGGTCGTCAGAGTCGCCTTCCTGGATAATTGGCATTGCAACTTATAAAACATGTTGCATTATTATTAACTAATTAAAAAGTATAATTACTTTATTAAAATTTTTGTTAAATTTAACCATTCCTTCCCGCTAATCAGCATTTTGATACTTTCCTTTGTCAGGTTTCGTGTTGCACGATCTATATGTTTTAAGGATTGGACGTTTTAGCCTAGATGTTGGGAAGGAAGGAACCAAATTTTTAAGGTAAACTTAATCACTCTCGGTGTGTTAGAGCATGCCCGGTATATGACCTCTAGAGCGCACCGCTAATTGTTAATAATTTTCGGAGGATGTATGTTTCAGGGGTCTCAGCGCTTAGGCTTACGATAAGTTATTCTTTGTTCCCATCGGCTAGCTGCCCTTTTCCTATCCACACCCCTCCATCCCCACCCCAAAAGTTTGGTCGAGGTAGGGAGACGCGCTTGTTGCGGCCCCAAAACAAGCTGTCTACTATGAGAAGGGTGTGGAGGTAGTACCAAATGCCCGACCTACCTGATGCAGGTTTCTCTAAGGATCTTCCTGGATCACATTCAGGTCAATCACCGGTTAGCATTCTTGAAGTACATCCCGAATGCATTAGTCAACCTTAAGCTATCTAACTCTACATTCCACATGTATGCTATTATATGGGAGACCCATCAAAGCAGATAACATTCACGTAGCCTGTCTTTCTTAAATGCTTACTTGACTTATTTTATATAGAGTAGAATACTTGTAACAATAAGGTGACAGATATAAGCGTCTAAATATTTAATTTGAGAACCTCAAATTATTACGATAGCGACTATTATGGGAAGGATGTTTTTATTAAATATCCAATAAAGTACGTGTATACAAACCATTAGAAATTATATGCTTCATCTATTCAAATTTCTCCAAAATGACTTCCATAAATTCATAACTTTTAACGTTTCAATACAAAATATTTAAAGAATTATGAAACAAATGATTTTAACACTACAAATGTAATATTTGTTTATATATCGAGAAGTGTTATTTCAATTATGTACAAGAAATTCACCTCTGGTCTTTAAAATACCAGCATGTTTTTACGTAATTTCTAAGGGCAACGATTAACTACAAGATAAAATTGGTAATATCTAACAACAAAATACAAGTATAAGAATAATGTGTTAAATCAGATATGAGTTCGATATGCCGATGGGTTTAACTGACAATGAAGAGTACGTGATTCCTACAGTTTCGGCATTGAAACAATTTACGAATAAATTATGTAGACGAAGAAAGAAATAGGAAGTAACAAAAATAAATGGAAATTTTGGAGATGAAATAGATGATAAATGTGGAAATATTAATTAATTAATTTCTGGGCGAGAAAAGGGAAGGAAAGAAACGAAGACCGGGTAAGGAAACACATTGCAAAAATGTTACATAGAAGAATAAAACTGAATGTTGGGGAAATGAGATAATTTCAATAAGGAAAGCGTATTATCTGAGACCAAAGCGGCATCAACGCTTCTGTATTTAGTGAGTAATGAATTTCCCTCCTACCGCGAGTTGTAGAATAGTTTTCACAGAAATGTGCCCTCACGATCACATTGTACACATTTAAGTGGTTTAGCGTCATATTACTGTTAAGTGCAATAAAATAGTCTGAAAACCTTGAGTCAAAAAACGTGTAATTAACGCATTAGTTTTTTTAAATCAAATGAATCTTAGTGTATAGAGAGGAATTCCCAATCAGCCAAAATGTTTCATTTGTGTTACGAGTCTACTCACACTACTTCTCCACATATTCAACACCGTTATTGCGTAACGGAAACCCAGTTCTTGAATGTCCTCGTCTAAGAAAGGTGCCACCTGTGATGAAAATCAAGTCTGCATTTCCTGTTTAACGTCACGACATAACTATCTAATCCACTTCAACACTATCAAACCACTGAATATTGCTTCACCATGCACCTCAAATGATTGACGATGAACGTCTACTTGCATATAATTATTTGTATTTAAGGAACGAATCACTGACCTGATTTCACAGTTCGCGGACAGTTCAATTGTTTTGAACATTTAGATACGTTTAAACAAAATGAAAGTTCAAAGTGGCAATGCTTTTACTATGTGGAGAAGTTGTCTGAAGATTCAGGTAATTATTGATAATAATAATATATCTGGAAAATAATATTCTCATATTTATCAAATAAATATAAATACTGTCTTTTAAGAAAGCCTCTGTATATTGAGGGCTGTCACAACCCCCTGATTTCTTAATTGAATTTGAATCAACAGACGTGACTTGCCATGTTTTCTTCATTTGTCTTTAACCTTACAGCCGTAACTTCAGAATATATCGAGAGTATCACATTAACAATGAGCTTCATTCGTAAAATGAATAATTTGGTTATTGGACGTCATTACTGAGCAAATTTATGTCCGCTCAAGAGATAATTTAGAAGAAATGAATGCAAATTTAGGGATGTGGCATCTCTTCGTAAAGTCAGTCTGACTGTTGAGGACAAAGATTTTACAACTGATAAATAAATATTGTGCATAATTAGTTTATCTGACATTTAAATACATTTTAAAAGAGTTATAACAACCTCTTTGTCAGCTTTTATTTTAACTAAATTATAAACCATTATAGCGCACATTTAATTTTATTTGTCTTTTATATAGCACACGTCTCAATTTACTTTATTTTATTTGTTTTATATATATATATATATATATATATATATATATAACTTAATCACATTGAGTGTGTTCCGAATAAAATGTGTTGCTACCCCAATTATCGAATAAATCTTTTTTTGAATTTTTAAATAGCCTAAATGTCTGTGCTAAATGTGCGACTGGTACAAGCATAGCCAAGAACGGGTAAACAGTTGTAGGAAGAAGCTTCCGTTTAAACGTAGCCAGGTTCCCGAAAAATGCCTTCGCCCCCGTAGATCCAACAAACTAGGAAACATTTCATAGATTTGGCTGAGGATGCTGAGGCCATTTCCACCAATTAGGGGAGATGTAATAAAAAAACAAGGAGAGGGGAGAGGAGCTAGGCAAAAATATTGCACAAAGTCAGAAAGGACATTCTCTTCTGAGATTTGGAGGAGAAAGGGTCGGTGAAGGGCGACTAGAAAAGCAGAAGACCATGTGGCAGAAAGAATCTAGTCATTGCTTCAATTCTTTGGACTGCGATCTTTACTGGTAAGCCGTCGGAAGTTTTTTTATGGAAGTGTTACAACAATACATTTTAATTTTTGTCTTTTTGGCAAAATTTTTGTTTATTTGAGTTTCCAGCCCAAACATGGTTAATTTGGGAGGAAAAGTAACACGCTGAGTAGCCGGCAATATATTTTTTAAACTTAAATTATTTATTTTATATTTTTTCCATTTAGTTTTTAATAAATGTAATGAAAATTTATTTAATTTAATGAATACCTGAGGTGCCACACTATATTACTTTTTTTGACCGAAGAAGTCGTGGAGTGAGGTACCTGAAGAAGTCTCAAATAAAAGAATAAATGTATTAAAGTTCGTTATTTAAATTAAATAAAAACTAAATGTTAATAAATTAATAAATATTACAACTAATAACCTCGTATGTGTTAACAGTTAATCTTTTTAGGTAATCCACGTAATTAATTAACGACGGTCTTTGAACTATAAACATTTTCTATATTTGATATTAACAAATGTAAATGTAAATATGCTAATGTTCCGCCTAAATATAGATCTGTTCGAGTAGTCTACAGACTGTCCCGACATTAACAATACTTAAGCCATTCTACAGTAGACGTTGATCTGGCTATTATAATGTTTCGTGACATAATATCCAATCAATGAGACGCCATTTTATTTCTGTTTCATTGAGATTCCTATTATTGCCATCAGAAATAAGAGGGTAGAATTTTAATCTTTATTGATCGAGCCTGCAATAAAATATGTTAGTCATGAGTTTGCATATAAGAGTTCTCTGTAATTAATTAACAATTAATAACAAGCGGTTTATTGTTATAATAATTTAGTAAGAGGTGGAGCTGGTTGTTCGCTTCCAGGCCATCCCCCGCAACAAAACTGGCACATAACAGCCCTCACAACTCAAAAGCCAGTCGCCCCCGCAACAGATTTGTCATAACCCCGCCGGTACGGTTAATTAAAACGCGCCAGCATCATCTGACGAAACTGTTGGCTAATGTGATTTGCAGTGAAATAAATTCAATTACGTGTGCGCACATATCAGAGCACACAAATTGAGTTTGGAATTTTATTTTTATTTGCGAACCATCAAGCCCATTGTTTAGTGGCTCTTGTGATCAATAAATATAATTCGTGGATATGCAACCGTGCTCTTTATTCCACCGACCAGTGACATTTTTGCACCAATTTTTCGCCATCGCCAATGGCGCTTATATTTATAGCAAGGTTCCAGTATGCTTCAAAATTAAAACTGATTCACAATGAGCCACACTTTGCAGGATCAACGGCTATTCAATTTAACTTTCATTTCAGGACATTTAAAATCTACCGAGCTCAGCCTTTGCAGACTTATTGCGTACGTTTCCATGAATAACGACATCAACATCAGGTGGAATATATTTCATGAGATTAATACCCTAAATTTTATTATTTTGTCTGGATTACCTTTCCCTAACGGCTCTATCGAAATATATAGGCCTACGTCAAGCGCAGAATAATTATCAATCAATATCAGCCGTAAGGCAAGGTATAATAAAATGCGATTTCATGCACGCGTTATAATTTAAGTAGTAAAATTTTCAAACAAAATAAAATAGTACTTAACAGGCGACTGGAACGTTAACAGTAATATAATATATACAAAGAAGCCAACCATTCATTTTTGTTTCATGCCTAAGTAAAGGACGAATAAGATAAAATGAATGGCCAAAATTCATAAATAGAATAATTGAAATCCCCAACTTTCGAGGTCTCTTCAGTTCATACTACAGAACATTTAATATAATATATTACATAGCTAAATATAAATACATACATTTTCATGATGTAGTTCATACAATTAAAATCTTACAGAAATTTCGTGTTATTACTACAACAGTCAGGGACGAAATGAAAGAAAACAGCACCAAAGAAACAGATCTCATAACTTATATTGTATTCGAATGTTATTTTAAACTATTGTAATTACATTTCTGAGTTTTAAGAATACACAATTAAATCATAATAATACAGAGTCGTATACTGAATTTAAAAGCGACTTATCTGTTTTTACATTTATAGAATTTAAATTTGACCTGAAACATTTCAATGGAGAATAATAATTTCTTTCTACATCTAAAATTTTTACATTACTCCAATCAGTTCTGTGATTTTTTAATTAAATATGTTTAGTTAAAACAGACTGTTTACCTAAAGGTTGAAAATTGTTCCTTAATTATGATTTGAAGCTTGCGTTTTGTCTGCAAACATAACAACCTAGTTCAAGCACTCAATTTTATAAACAACATTCGGTCTATCAAAATATTCATAAGTATTTAAATTTTTGAACTAAATTTAAATTATTAAATCATTTGAATGTTATCCTAACATCGTTTTTGACAAAGAATTTAATAAATTTATATTGTATTTTTTCTAAATATTATAAAACAATGAATCCCGTATCTTACTATTATTGGTTGTGGGTGAATTATTTTTATAAATCAAATAAATCAATGTCTTTCATATATTTATTAATGAAAGTATGTGGATAAAATTGAAAAATCAACTATTATATTTTTTCTTGTGAAATTTGTGGTGAGAAGATTGACCTCTTTTTCTCATAAATTGAAAACAGTAGTATTTATTACGGAAGAAAGAGGTCAAGGATGAAATGCGCTAAGAAGATTAGGGATGATGTGGGATGTGCTAGTTATATGGAAATTAAAAGGCTTGCTCAAATTAGGTTAGCATGGAGGGTTGCATCAGACCAGTCTTAGGACTGAATACCACAACAATAGTATTTATTCGTTTGAGGGTGTGAATTGAATAAAAATATAATATTCTACTCGAATAGGTACATTGTTGAAAAATAATTAAGTTTTTAATTATAATTGTATTTTACATTAGGGCGAAAGTTAAGAAAAGTAATAACAAATTTATTCAATTCAGATTTGGATAGAGCGTTTCCTAAATTAATGCTGAGCAGTACCATTTGTACATTTAATAGAAACGATATTTATAATTATTTTAAATGATGATGTTACACTGAAACAATTTTTTTTCAACTTCTCGTTGTGGAAGTTGAAAGGGTGAAAATCTTTTAGGTACATAATGTAAGTATATATTTTCTAAGTATAATATAATCTATTCAAGAAAATGACATATTTAAAATACCATATTTTAGAAGTAAATAATTTATATATGGCTCCACAAATCTTTTAATACAGGTTTCTAGGGGATTGTAGAAGAAACTTCATAGATAAATTTTCTGCTGAGGAATTCATGCCTGGAAATGTACAATTTAGATGTAAAACAGGTTTGAAAATCGAATCGATTTCAAATTTTTTTGGGGGGAGGGTTAACAGGTTTCATGAGAGTGATTCTGAAACAGGCAACTTCCCTTTAATATCATAAGAGGGGAATTGAAAAGGGTGGATGTGCAAGGTAGCCAAGGGATGAGTAGAGACCCCTAGCTATAGTTTAAGGATCTTACCCGGTGTTTCACCTAAAGAGATGCAGGGAAAACCCTAGAAAACCTGCATCAGGTAGGTTGGGCATTCCCACGCCTTTCCGAATGACGGAAGACGAGTCTGCAGTGGGGTCACAGCAATCCCTTCTCCGTGTCTCCACCAGTTATAGGAGGCAGTCAGCCGACTAATCCAATGGGATCAGCGAACAACTCTTACCGTAAAAACAAGAACATTCCACACTAAACTAGGAGGGTTGACAGTGTTGCTCCACGGACGCGCTACACTTGTACATTTCTGCAATGGGTTCCTTTCAAAACTTTATCTGGTAAGTCCAATCTACAATCCCTAGAAGTACGTAACAATAATTATGAATTACCTTGTATACAATATAATATTCACTGTACATAATTTAACAACTACTACACGTTGTGCGCCATTTGCATTGGAAATGGAAACAATGTTGTTGTTGTTGTGGTCTGATGTAACCCTCCATGTTGATCTACCTTGCGCAAGACATTTTATTTCCACATAATTACCACATCCACATCTTCCCTATTCTCCTTAGCGCATTCCATCCTTGGCCTCCCTCTTCTATTCTTACCTCACACACTTCCCTATAATGCTAATTTTACATGACCCCCATGTTTTAAAACGTGTCCTATTAATATATATATTCTCTTCGTCAACGTCCTCAATATTCTTTGCTCTGTCCCTATTCTGCTTAGAACTTCCTAGTTATTGAATCCACCCATCTGAGTTTCAGCATTTTCCTATAGCACCACATTTCAAAGGCTTCTATTCGTTTCCTTTCTGCAATTCCTACCGTGCACATTTCGCTCCCATATAACGCTACACTCTATACGAACATTTTCAGCAATTATTTCCTACTTTTTACAGTTACGTAAGTAAATTTCTCTTTTTCGCGAAAGCCTTCCTTGCCTGTGCTATTCTACTCATGTCTACTATACTTGTACCATCCCTAGTTATTACAGTGCCCAAGTAGCAGAATACCTAAACCTCCTTCAAAAATACCTTCCCAATCGAACACCGTTTGTTATTCCTCTTATTCCCATACTACACTCCTTCTTGCTTTACCCTTTATCAATCTCCATGTTGTACTCTTCCTCCAGGACCACGTTCAGAAAAACAATATAAAACTTTGAAAATGAATTCTTTTTTATTGTTTTTAATACATCGCTGGCTTAAAAATTCCTCAACTTAGATGGTGTGAACAAGCTTTAGCGACAGCTAAGGTTCCACTAATGCGAGCCGGGCCGTCCGCCATTTTTAATCTAGTTCTGCTAACGCAAGTGTGCTTTGCAATGTAGAACGACGAAAGTGTTTCTCTTTTCTGGCGTCCGCCATCAGCAATATGGTTTGCTGTGCGGCTGTAAACTATTTTATGGAAGGGTAACGTAGTATCCAGTGACAGTTTAGGTAATCATAATTCAGGTGCATTAATCCGAGGCTTGCAAAAGCCATGAAAGCAATTAATTGCACATGAAATCTCTGAGCCTACTACATCAGGGGAGACAATTAAAAATTTTGTTAGTGAAATAGTAGCAAAAATTTATTCAGTTGGGCTAAACATAAAAGCTATCGTATGCGATATGGGGAGTTGCAATAGTTCATTGTGGAAATATTGGTGTGCGTGCTACAAAAAACTTCGTTAATAGTACATTTGAAATGTTAAACAAGGAAATACATGTTCTTGCTGATGTTCCACATCTTTTGACAAATTTAAGAAGCATGTTGTCAGGTGAAGGAAACAATTTTAAAATATTATGTCACAGTTCGTAATATTGGATTAAAGAAACATGAAAATAATAAACACGAATATACTGTATCTATTGAATCTAAGTCTTCTGTAAAAAAGCAGAAATAAAATAAAAAGTCATTTTAATATCTTTGTAATAATTACTTAGTAATTTGATGTTAACTTATTCTAACTAAAAATAAATACCTTTATTTTTATAGAAGTGTTTAGTTCCTTTATTTAAGCAACTAAAAGTATATTTTGTTTACCCTACGTGATGTATATTTTAATCATTTCCTTCCTTCCTCCATGGCTCTACAGCCCACTGAGGGCCCAGACCTACCAAGTCGACTGCGGACTGTCATCTTGCATGACACATTCCGAATTTGGAGTGGCACGTGGTCAGCGTACCGATCCTCCAACAGTCTTAATCCCGGTCTTCTTGACCATGACGACACAAACATCCAAGCCCATGCCAGGATTCGAGCCCGGAACCTCTGGGTTGTGTGTCAGCAACTCTAGCCACTACACCACAGGAGGTCGGCTTTAATGTTTTAAATGTATTAATTAAATTAAAATCTTTAAAACTCATAAGAAAATGAATTGAATCACCACATTTGGACTTCTTTTTCGAGTTTATTGATTAATAAAATTTAAAGTCTTGAGATAAGATAATCACTGAGAAAATAAGTTTATTTACTCTGGCTCAATCTTGCCTTCATTATTTATGTTTATCAATCGGAAAATATTTCATGTTTTTCAACTGGCACGCGCTTCTTATGCCAATGAACTTGATAAAAATTTAAGATAAAAAATGGTGGACGACCCGGCCTTAGGCTCTAGCGACAGCAAGACTGGACGTCGGCGACCCGAGGGTGTCATATCCACAGTGTGCCGGATTAAAGAACCTGAGTCCAGTTCATTGACACCGGCTATTTTGAAGGACACATCTCCCACCAGAAATTAGGTAGAAAACCGTGGGCCAACCTGGAATTTTGATTGGGGCTGGGGGTCATGTGATTTGCCATTCACCTCAAGGTGGGAGGAATGAGGGAGACCACTTGGGTAGATGGAAGCGAGAAATTGAATAGTTGAGGATGATCTGGAGAGTGTGTGGTGATTTAACCGTAGCACGAGAGTAATTAAACAAAATTAAAGAAGACGGCGGAAGGAGAAATCCCGGTTTCGTCACTTGCAGGTGTCGAGGAGGAAAACCACGGATGCGAGCAGCCGTAATTCTCTGAACTCGGTCCCAGGTACAAACGGCTGAAGCCTACACAAGGAGAAACCGCATATCTTTCTGCTGCGAAAATCGCCACATTTATGACCTTTATTTGAGTGAGTCTCATGCTGAGCTAGTCGTGGTAATTTTTAATGGATCCGAAGTTTTTGTTTTTATTGTTGATTTCAATTAATAAATTAATGTGTTTGAATTCTAACTAAATAGATTGCTTATGATTTAAATTAAAATTCAATCCCTCAAGTAGTTACATTATACAATGATTCTCACACCGACATCCAGAGTCAATATCGAGGATTACCATACGATGACCAGATCTTCGCCAAGAACCAGATTCCTCACTAAACTCTTATAATCGACGAGTTATAAGTGAAACTTTAATTATTTTGCACTTATAAACTTAGTACATCAAACGTGCCCTTTGCACTTCTGTTTGCCATACACAACCTTTAATTCCTATTAGCCCTGTTTCTTAAGAAAAGCTAACATTTGTGCCAATATTTCCGTGTATTTATTTGATCCTTTGCACGAGACTGTGCTTCATGATCAAATTTGCCTCTAATCCTTTAAAAAGGGAAATCAATAAATATTGGAAATTTTTTTGTAATTGTCTTTAGGTTGGCTTTACGGATTTTTTTTTGCTCACTAGCCACTAGATGGTGGCTCTTTTTATTCTTTAGTATGTTCCAGAGTTATCTCATCAGTTCGCTTTGTTTTGTTACGACGTAAAGATGGCCACGCCACGCCACGCTTTGCTTGCACCCAAGAAGAAAAGTGTTCCGTAATTCGTTTCTTTGTATTTTGAATTTGTGTTAGGAGCGACAATCCATAGAAGACTTTCAGCACAATACGGGGAAAATATTTTGGCACAGCGAAGTATTTTTCCACAAAGTCTGTCAAAGACGGTTTCCAAAATAACGCTATGAAGAGCACAAATGCACCCATCAGTCAGCTGCTTCTAGGCCTTCATGCTAACGGAAGTGAAACGTTTCTGACAGGAATCCTCAGTCTTGATGAAACGTGCATTCATCACTACGAACCAGAGAGCAAACGCTAAAGCGTGGAATTTAAGGATAGGTGAAGGTAGCGGAGCGTAACAAAAAAATAACATTTTGTCAGAGGATATCGGAAAGTTTGTGTAACGGTCGAGTAAGTGAACTGTAAAGCACGGTGACTATGTTGAGAAATTATATCATTAAAAATTGTGTACTCTTGTTATAATCTATACCAATAAATAAATTTAAGTGTCTGTCAGTCTCTCTGACTGCCTGTCTGCATGTTTGTCTCGAATAGCCTCCGAAACGGCTCAACAATTTTAAATGAAAATTTAGGGGTTAAAACAATATTCGTGCATATTTAATTTCAATATATTTCAGGTGATATTAATATAATAATATGTATATTATTTATACGCGCATTAAAGTTTCCCATGTGGATGCGTGTTCCCTGTACTCTTGATCGGTTTATGCTCCAAAGCACTCCATCTATTGTTGAAGTAGGATTCGTGCCGTTATTAACCTATTGTTGCCAGAGAGATAACTCCCTGAGAAATAATAAATTTCTTTGGATCCATAATAGGATGTATAAGTAAATTGGTCAGATAAATTTCAATATTTAGTAATTGTTCATTTTATCGGCTCAAAAAGTTTGATAGCGGGACCTGTTCTAAACCAACTGCGAGTTATAAGGTTCATCCTGCAGCGATCATAAATAGATGATACTGTACTTTTTATATATTCAATTAATTCAATTTTTTCAAAATTCTGTAGCTGTTGTTTCGTTTGTATGGCGAAATAAAAAGAACTACTCCGGAGTGAACGAAGTCGCGTGGGTTAGCTGGTAAATAATAACAATTAATGGCAGACATTTCTTGACTGACCCTCGAATGTTCGTTACGAAAACATTTTTCAGATATGACAATCGAGCTAAAAAGTTATGAATACTTTTAAGATATCGGCTGATTCAGAAAATGAAATTAAGTTTAGTTATCATTTATATCAAGATGTTGGAGTTATGTAGGAAATATGAGAAATCATCGAATTTGATTGATCGTGATATGTACTTTTCGACAATATTTCAGTGACTGGTAGTAAAGTATCCGACAGATACCGGATAGTTGTGTTGTTGGTCGCAGTTAGTGTTGAGTACAAAATGAACAATCGTCGGTACTTTACAAGCCCATTTCGCGGTTGGTAGCACTGATTCCCCGTTACTGCCTAAAACACTTTGGATGCACGCCCATTTCCGCGTGTTTATTCTTATGAATTGCGTCACTAAACAGGCCAGCAAACTGGAAATATCGGGCTGTGCTGTAAATTGTTGCATTTATCGGGCGAAATCCCCACAAACACTCATTCACACGCTACGCTTGTCAGTCGGGTTCCTGAAATATTACCAAACGGCCCGGCGCAAAAACTGAGTTACTCAACTCCGTTATTTATTTGACCGCACACAAAACTTTTGCAGCCCCGATATACACATATCGGAGCGTGTTTGCTCTCGAAATGACTGATGGAATTTATTCATGTGATCTATTTTGACGCCCTCCACATTTTATATTTTACTGCCTAGGGAGGGTTACGATCCCCCGAGAAGAACTGAACGTTATAGAGGGGTATTAAATTTTCTACCATTTCCCGTTGTATATGGTGTATACGAGGGCTGGGATAACGTATCTGGAATGTCCCGGAAATGGCTAGGCCTCCATCAAAACAAGACGGTGACAACGGCGTGGCGGTCGACACTGCTTATCGCGCAGTTAACGCGGCCAGCCGCTGACAGAGGGCAGCAGATGTGCACGACCCGCCATCGCTGATCACCGGCCGCACTTCCTAATCATGCCTAAGTAAAAGATTGCACCAACAGAAATAGACTCTAGAGTTGGAGTGAAGGATCGCGTGTACTTCGTTAATTATTGCTGAAGTGAGACAGACTCTCAGAAACGTTTCTAGGACACGAAACTCCAGAAGATAATTCCTCAAAAAGCCGAATTTCAGTCGCTTGCGTGGTGACTCATGTTGCGGTAAAGCAAAAATGCTTTAGTTTAATATTCTACCGAGTCGTGTACAGCAGGACGAAAAGCAAGGAGGGACGTCAAGGTCAGATCTGGGTGAAACCTCGCCGTTAACGACATTATTTATTGCCTGTAGTTTATTGTTTCTGGACAGGGTGCAGGGAGTAACTGCCTGACAGAGAAGCGGAGAGACGAAGCATTGGCAGAACACGCTACATGTATAAAATTTAGTTTCTTCACGTTTAGAGAAAGGAGATTCATTTGGTGTGGGACTACAGAAAATAAAATGATAACATTTGATGCGGCTTTAATCTGAAGGAGAGGCGCTAGAGGAAATCAGAAGGAAAAGGGGCAGCTGGCGTACGAATAGGAACGAAGAACGACGTCAGCAGGTGTCAACATCCGGTAACGACATTTTTACCCGGATTTTCCTTGAAAACCATTCTCTTTTGATTCGCGATTGTTTTTATTTCATTAATATCGTTTTCCACCCGCGTTCCCGGGAGAAGCCGTTTAGGAGCTGCATAGATTCTTTTTACTTTACCGACATAGCCAAATTGATAATACGTTTATTCGTAAATTTATTCTTACTGAAACTTTTAGTTTGAGTTATATTATTCTTTTGTAAATAATTTTATATTGTATTACCACAGCTTCGATGTTATTCCATAATCAAATTAATTATATTAAATTAAATATACTTTTTTATTTAACAATTCCTTGTTATAATACTATATTTGTCGGTGTAAACAAAAGTAACACCATACTTGATAAGTTGAGTGAATGTTTGACAATAAACCGCCTGAAGACAAGGCTGACACATGGACAAAACCAGATGAGCGATATTGCATACAAACTTGTATCGTTATAAATGAGTCATCAGCCCTGTTAAATGCCATGAACGTGATCATAGCGAAAGAGTTCAATATGAGGATTAATAGAGGGAAAGCCAGGATAATGAAGTGTGATATGAGAAACAGTGGTATAACATATGATGTTAGATTGTAAAGGATATTTTGTAGGAAGTTAAGGAATTCTGCTACATGGGAAACGTAATACCTAGGGATGGTAGAAGTATAGTAGACATAAAGAGTAGAATAGCACAGGCAAGGAAGGCCTTCGCTAATAAGAGGAATTTACTTACGGGTTATATAAATGTGATATTAGGAGATCTTTAATAAAAATGTTCCTATGGAGCATAGTATTATATGGGTGCGAAACGTGGACGTTAGGAGTAGCGGAAAGTAAAAGAATAGAAGCCTTTCAAATGTGATGCTATATAAGAATGCAGAAAATCAGATGGGTGGATAGGGTAACTAACGAGGAAGTTCGAAACCGAATAGGGGAAGAGCGAACAATATGGAGAACGTTGACCAAGAGAAGGGATAGATTAATAGGCCACGTTTTGAGACACGAGGGTTTTGTAAAATTAGCATTAGAGAGAAGTGTGTGGGATAAGAACAGAAGAGGGAGGAAGGATGCATACGCTAAGCAGATTAGTGCGGATGTGTTAGTTATGCGGAAAGGAAATGCTTGTGCAAGATAGGATAGCATGGAAGCTTACATCAGACCAGGCTGAAGACTGAATACCACAACAACAACAGTCCAGTTCATTGTTTTCCAATCCTTCTTTTGACCATTCTCCACCTAAATAATCTCATGCCCCTCACGCAACATGTACTTTTTTTTGATATTCAGAAACTGAATTATTCCCAAAATGAATTCTGTGTTTATAGTCGCACTAACATCAAAAGTCATTAGCGACTATCTAATTGAGTATATTATTAACTGTTTTTAGTACAGTTTGCTAAGTGAAAACAAACACATGCCGGGAATCGGACCCGGGATCTCTGTGATGTGAGGCTGTGACGCTAGTCACTAGCCACAGAGGCGAACGAAGTTATAACTTGTTCGGTACCAAAACTGAAGTTATTGGAAGAAATGATTAGGAGCTTATTAATTATAGATTTCAAAACATAAAATATGAAAATATAATTCAAATACAAAATAATTTAAATGAAAAATTTCCTTATAAAACATTAAGTTTTTGTAATTATTGCTTTTATTGTTTATTAATCTTAACTTTAAATGTGAAGTCAATCACTTCTGTTTTAATGTACTAAATTTAGTGAAACACTTGAGTTTGATGCTTCTTATATTGTTCTCAGATTTACTCAGTTCCAGTGACTATTCATAAAGGTGAGATGCAACAGAAATCCTCCTTAATTTAGCATCGTAAACATTACTCTTAAATTGAGTTTTATATTACTCCAGATTCAAGTGCTGCTCTGTATAACAGCTACAACAATTCTTTCCTTTGTGTAAGTATAATTGTAGCAGGCGCTTGGTTTTTAAATTTTAGGCGAGCTCATTTTCAAATTATGTCCCCCAGAACAATGCAATTGCCCCCATGTGGATCGTGGGATCTAAGTTGGGAAACACCGACCTAGTTAGTCAGAATTAAATGTACTAAGAAAAATTTAGTACACCACTTTAGGTGCAATAAATATTACTATAGGGCAAAGTCAAGAGATACAAAGTGTGTTAAAATGGACTTACTTTGTGGCCGATAATTTTATGAGTTTATATCTGTTGAGTGTATTTATAGTAGTGAATATTACCTTTAAAGTGCTAACAATGAAAGGAACGCAACGTCGTGATGTACTCAATTTTTCCTGTTCAATTTAATTTTATTTCTGAATAACTAAGCAGTTAAATTTATTTAGTTATTCGCTTCACATTGTGTCACAAAAGTTGAAATGAGTTTTAATTCGGCTTCATGGTTACATTTTAAGGAGATGGTTATGCTAAATCTGCATTTGACATTAGTCACAATTTAACACTTCTTCAACTTTTTACATTTCATGATTTTTAAAAACATCAAGAAACTCAATTGTTACAAAATTACTGATAATTGAAGAGGTAAGATAGTTTTGACACTTAAAATATATCTTGAAGAACAGCAGTGTCAATAATTAATCATGGCAGATCGAAGGTTTCCAAGGTTTGAACGATTTAATAACGCACTAGGAGCGAGGAATACGGATCACCGAGGAAGGGGGTCGAGGCGGTTAACAGTACTCTGAATGTGATATTAGGAGCTCGAAGTGTTGCTAACTGCGTCAAGGTAAATGATAAAAACAAAGGAAATTTGAGGCTGACAAATGATCTGACTGTAACGAATTTTGTGTGTGTTGTTCTCAATCGAATGCAAATTTCCTTGAATAATATAACTTCACTGCTGTAATAGAACCCTTTGATATAAATGAAAAAAGTAAATTATACGCCGAATGAAGTAGAGAGTACCCCAGTGCCTTTTATCTATGGATGAGTCCACACTTGACGTTGTAGCGCAGTAGAACCCACGTCCAAATTTTTATTATAATATACGGGAACTTAAATACCAAATATTCCGGCATGAGCAAGTTGTTTGCCAGGAAGAAGGGGTTTTTCCGCCCGCCGTCTCGCCTTTCGGAATAAACAACAAAGGGACTGCGGCTGACACCTGGACCATAAAGCTCGGACACAACGTCGTCATTTCGGAATGTCTTAATCTGCCTGGGAATTTGGTGACCGGGTGGCGTGTGTTCCCCAAATGAAACAAGGGATATGATTGGAGGATATCCATCCCTGCCACCTAAGTGATAGGTGTCGGATAAGTGGGGAAAAGGCTTTAAAGAGGCTGGCGGAGACAATTTTGGGGAGATTGGAGAGATTTTTGCAGTGGATAGAGAGAGGAGATTGAAGGAGAGTGGAGAAACAGATTTGACAGATTTGGGAGAAAGAGATTTCTGGTGATACAAGGTGGTGGTGAAAGGAGATGGCAGCAGAGTGGTGGAGAGAGGAGATTGGTGAGGTAGCAGCGGCGACCATGCTTTGATCAGTCCAGGAAGCAGGGAAGAAAGGAAGAAAGGTCTTAGCAACAAGGGAAAGAAGACTTCGTGTTATTCTCGACCGGCCGCTTCAAGTTCCACAACACGGAAATTACAGCGAGACGCCTATGAAGACAACTCAGGTTCGTCAACGAACACGTGATCACCCAAACCATTAATACCCTGAGATTATAATTAATAAATATATATATTTAAACTCAATTATTAAATTCATTAAATAATATCCCCCCCTCATTTACAACGTATACTGCATAAGAGTAAGGTTATCCAAATTAATAAAGGACAAAGGAACCTGGCCATCGCCTCTGTTTCATGAGTAACTCATTTAGGATATTTGTCATAGGATTTATAATCTGAAAATTATTTAGGGATGCCTGAATTGTTTCTTTGAGGTCAACTTTCTTCTCCCTCGTACTTTAACTTTTATTGAGATTCATTTTGGCTTCTTAGGTGACATCAGCTAAATGAAAGGAAATAGGTCAATATTACTACATATTATTTGTAACCTAAAGGACGGAATAAGAATAGAATACAGTGAATATACAAAGTACTTAACACAATCCCTGATTCAATCAAATAAAACCTCTATTAATAGCGTTTTAACAAGCATACATCTGAAGTCGCTCTGGTAACACTATAGTAATTATATTATTATATTGTTTACAATTTCTAGGTAGAACCCCTTTGCCATTAAACTTTTCTTTAAGTAACAGGGAATAATATGTTTATATAGAAATCCTGTTCCTGGCCATTTACAAACACTTTAGGAAATCCAGATTAGTATTGGAAATTCTTGCTCGTTCCATTTATTTAAAAATCCTTACTCAATTTCCTTTCACTAAGGTGTTTACTTGCTGAATCACATCTCAAGTTAAAGTGTTTACAAATCCTTGTTTTGAAATGTTTCCTCAGAAGCAACATAGATGGGAAGGAATCGATTGGGATTAACCTTGTAATGAGGGTTAGCTTGACATATGATTTCTGATACTTCTGTTATTTGACTGAAGTGACTTGAGGATCTATTTTATGGTGGTTAGTTTTCTACTAGCGTCTACCCTCGTTTAGTCGTCTTGCAACCGGGGTAGTTCATATGCATCCTATCATAATTCTCAGAGCTTCATTGTGGATTGTTTCGAGTTAATTTAGAGCGTATTAAGATGCAGTTGGCTACTTGCTCTACCTTCCACATCCCCCCTCTTCAATACCCTTCCTATGCTATTAGAGGGGAGTTACCTGTTTCAGGATCACCCTCATTAGTACGCCCACTTATGGAATATGGTGCAGCATGCTGGGATCCGTACAGGATAGGTCAAATAGAATCCTTAGAAAGGGTGCAAAGAAGGGCCGCAAAATTCGTACAAATAGGACCTGGGCATGGGAACGAAAAGGTAAAGCGACTAGGGTGGGACACGCTACAGACAAGAAGAGAAAGAGCTAGGCTACACATTTTCTTCAGAGCTTTTGCAGGTCAAAAACCTTGGCAGGGTATCCGAGATAGAATGAAAGAATCGACTCAGAACGGGAGGAGTGATCACCTGTTTAAATTACAAGCAAGGAACCAAAAAAACAGACGTTGGAAAATACTCATTCCTAAATAGGACAATTAATGACTGGAACAATCTGCCTGCAGGAGTGTTTGGGGAACTTCCTCTAACAGAAAGAAAATTTCGACTCAATCAAGTTTAGTGTAGTGTAGTGCAGTTAGTGAAGTGATCAGTGCTGCGAAATCTCTACAGTGAATTATATTTCCAGTTTTTTTTTTCAGGGAAAACAATACTATTCTTTTTTTAATAATTCATTTCTAATAATATGATTCCACACTTATTTATTTATATTGAATATAATTATACATTCAACTATAGGTTAAATGTGGTCCTTACGACCAGTTTATTAATTGTTGTTTAATTTCTATGTATCTGCCACCGGGCATCTGCCCATTTGTAGATTTAATAAATACATACATTTTGCCTGTTAACACCCCCCCTCCAAAAAAGGCCCAGAACCATATGTGTGATCCATAGTTAAATTATCAGTGGCTGCTATGGTATCAATCATGAGGGAAATTTCTACGATCAAGCCATAAATTTACCGTTGGAGTTAAGTTGATTTTTTTACTGAAAATCCTTTTGACCGTTTTCAAATAAAATCTGATGAATTTAATGTAATCGAGCCAATAAAGAGCTTTTGAATTATTTTGCAACACAGCGGAAGATATGCGCACAAAATGCGTCAAGTCTTCCGAAATTGCCGCGTCAGCCAAGCCATAGTTGACGATAGTTAGATTACAAGTGACGCAATTACTCGGCCACACAGTGTATGTGTGTGCGCGTGTGTACGTGGGTGCTCAAAGCGTATGTGCGTATGTGTGGTTAGCCCCACAGCGTTGATTGAATATCCGCGAGCCCCGGACGATAAGCGACTTGTACATAAACAGAATGCAATTCAAAACTCGCGATAAATTACAACATCGACGAGAGGAATGTCAGAGAGGAGGAAGGGGGAGAGGAAATTTCTGTGTGCACGTAAACACTGTCATAATATCGATCAATCAGGCCGGAATGATTAATGAGCTCGCGGATAAAAGGCCCGTTACAAAATGTCATATATTACTTTTTGCAGCATAAATTTTGCATTCATTAATTTTTTCTGCCAAAGGCCTCGCTTTTCTGTCATATCTGGGCCGACCTTGCAAACTACAAGCTGTCATGTAATATATATTACAGAATGGGACGCGATACCGTATCTGATGTTGGCTGGCGTCGCGCGTGTTAATAAAACTTGCAGGCCCTGCGTGCTACAACGCACAACTGTTCACTTATTTAATACACTCTTTTCGGCGAATAATGCCAATAGTTCCAATATTCAAGAAAAAGTAATTAACGAAAGTTAAATATGTCTTTTCTTAAATGAGCTACTTCATTACAGATACAAAATTATCGTAAGTAACTCTATTTGGAGATTCCGAGTTTGATTTTCCATAGATTCGACTGTTTTTAAATAAAAGAAAAACGCTGTTTGCTGTCATATCGCCTTAAATAGAAGAATAATTATGCAACAACAAAAAAAATGGAAATTATTTTAATTTAAAACAGTGATTCAAAGACCCCTCTATAAAGTACTATTGAAACAAAAAACCAGAAGAAAAGTCTTATATTGATCAATTTTATTGTGACTAAGTCATCAGACAGAAATAAAGTAAAGTATGAATCACAGCAGTAACTTCGCCTTGTTTCGCGATATTCATCTGTAATAAAATACAAAATATCAAACATTTTATAGTCAACTATACAAATGATTACTTAATTGCTAATCTGTTTTCATAAAACATCGTCAAATATTCAAAGGAAACAGCTGTAAACAACCAATCTCACATTAATCGTGAAGTAGTATAAATAAACTCGAGCATCAATTATATTTGAAAGAAATAATACTCTTCTATAAACAACAATAACTGGAATCACAAAAACTATCATGATTTATTTTATTTGTTCAAGATAAATGCCGAAGAAATTTTCCTTATGAATCCACTTCTCAGATCATTAACATTCGAGTTGCTTAACAAACATCTTAACTTTTTATCAATAAATTTATATTTGGAAAGTTTATCAAGATAATAAATAATCCTTTTGCTAATATTAGCTCTTGGTGAAGTCCTCAAACTCTTATACTTAATGTTATCACTCAATAACTTCATCATTTTAAATCATACATAGTCTAATCCAGTATAACTGATTTTCTACCGTTACCTGATTTTAGTTGTTTTAAACTTTTATTTTGGTCAAAACATCTTTTTACAGAAAGTTTGGCATCATATATTACTTTTAAATTTTATAAACCTTAAAATTATCACTAGTATTGATAAATTTCATAAAAAGTTCACTTAATCCGTTCCTAATACAGATTTATGTCCATCAGTAGTATGTAAGACTTTAATAACGTATTGTAATTTTACTAAAATGTTACTTATAGTCTTAACATTATGACGTTTTAATGTACAATAATATACACCAAAATTTAGAAAACTAATTACATTCTTTTGGAATGACAACACTACAATTCAAACCCCCAGCTTATGAAACACTGATAATTCTTGTTTTGAACAGGTCAATGCTATTAATATACATATTGTAGAGGTTATTCTACCATTTAGTCCTTTTTCTTATATGGGTTTACAAATTTAACTTTACAACTTCTGCCTTTTTTCAAAGATAATATTAAAACGATCAAGTAGTTTCCATTCAAATTGAAATATTATTCAACACAGCTGCTTCTAATATAAACTTTTCCCATTTATTCATATCAGTTCTCTTTAATCACAAAGCTTGTTTAAGATATAATTTCAACATATTCAAAGCTATATCATTAAATAAATTGAAATTTTTATAAAAAAACTAAAATATTCTTCTCAAGTTTGATCAAATTGGACAACAAATGTCTCGTTGTTGTGGTATTTAGTTCTAAGCCTGGTATAATGCAACCCTCTATGTTGACATAGCCTTTTCACAACCCACATCCTCCCTAATCTGTTTAACGTATTCCATCCTTGGCCTCCCTCTTCTGCTCTTACCCCATACACTTCCCTATAATGCTGATTTTAAAAGACCCTCAGCTCTCAAAATGTGACTTATTAATCTATCCCTTCTCTTGGTCGAAGTCATCCAAATTGTTCTCTCTTCTCCTATTCTGCTTAGAAATTCATAGTTAGTAATTCTTATCCACCCATCTGTTTTTCCACATTCTTCTATAGGGCACAATATTACAGTACATACATTTTATGAAGTAAGAAACCCCAATTAATTTCTCATCACTTATACTTACCTACATTAAATTGACCCTTATGTAACGTTGCTGTTAATGATTGTAAAATATTTCTCAACATAAAAATACAAACAGTTAGGGTTTATTGACTCAACCTGGATTAATGTAAAACACAAAATGTTTCAAATCATAAATCTGCTAACAGTGTTTGTCCTGTTTATGTGTATTTTTTAAAAAAACTTACAATTAGAATGTAAGAAATTATTATCAATAATAATAATTAAATACTGTCACGCTAATTTATATGAATTAAGGCGTGAGGAAAAACATAATAAAGTAATTGTAAATAATAGTGTAAATAAGAAAGTATATCTCAAAACAAATATCGAAATACAAGACTATCGGCTGGCAATAAAAAATGTACGTCAAATTTTATTTCGCAGGTGAGTGCAGCTACGAGTCACGCGCCATTATTTGTGTTATGAAAATATTCATGATTATCTAAAACGAATATTGACACCATTATTTTTTAGAGGTTAATAACTGTTTACAGCTCTGTCACATTAACGAAGAAAAATTACGACAGCTTTTTCTATTCATTAAGAGTGCATTTTTCCAACATAATTAAAATAATGGAGCTACCTTCGATTCACATTAACAGGAACATGTAATAGTCTGCATACGCTCAAGCTATATACGATGAATAAAACTTCACAGCGGAACTGAGTTGGTTACGGAATATTTATAACAAAAGGTAACAACTAGGGAATTTGAATATTTGAAATAAAAAGGAGAATATGTATGTAACCTGTTAATAAAGCATCAATTCATTTTAAATCATTGTTATTCATATGTATTTTGATTATTTTTATCATATAATTATTAATATTTTAAAGCAAAAAAGGGCCTCTGTATATAATTAACATTCAATTAATTACAAAATTGAACGTACGGTTTTTGGCTACTTTATTATTTAACTTACTTTACTTCGATTATATTCATGATATATTGGACTATATGAGTATTAGTCAATTTCTGTAGTTTCATGCCTTATATAGTCACTTTCTGAAGCCATCCAAATTATCTGTAGGTTTCTGATGACGTAGAGTAGGTTACAGTTGAGTCTTTAGATAGTTATTTAGCTTTGATTGGCGGTGCACATTACCTAAGCTTTGAAGTGATGTTAATTAATGGCCACAGAGCGGATGGGCATTTACAAATAGCAGTTGCAGAGGCAACCATAATGTGTGTACAGAGACACGTTTATGCAAACAGTTGCGGCTTGTTAGCTCAATGCACAATCGTCCTCTGACTGAATATTCAATCAGTCTCTGGTAAATGTTAGTATATCTATTTCAAGCGCACATTTGTGTTTTGAATTTCGCAGAATGTTACCCCAAACACATACACTACTTCATTGATCACGATTTTCTTTTACGATCTTCAACAACTAAATATAATTTCCAGGTATCTCAAGAACATAAATAAAAAATATATAAAAAATGATTTCTACACATACTACAATTCATTGTATGAGCAAAATATATTGTTATATAATATATATCATGATAAGTGTAGCATTTGGCTTTGAAAAACTAAAACCTAGCAATTAAATAACATGTGGAATTTTTATTCTTGTAATCTGCAGAATTCACGATTGAACGTTTATTATATGAATTCCAGAAATTTTAAATTATTCTGAGCTAAAATTTGTATGCCTACTTTAAACACCTTTTCGTATTCACGGAAAGTTGTGTTCACCCCGCAATATTACATATTTTTGCCATACAACCCATTACTTCAAGAATTACAAATGAAATATGACATATAAATTTGGTATTTATGACATATATCTCCACAGGTTTTTAAGATCACAATAATTAATTTTAACTTTCAGTTGATAATATTACCATATTCATCTCTGCTATAAAATATATTTATTAAAAACATTTATAATATTCTTTATATAATCTTTCAACATAAAAACTTTCTATCAAAATGACAATACTATTGGTTTGTTATAATAAATTGATATACATTGAATTTCTTACTAATTTATTTTCTATAGTTATCAACGTCATCTAATTTATCGCCGTGTTCCTATATATGGAACGGATCCTGTTTAGAAATAATTGACTACGAATCTATGATACACATATCCTTTCTCCTGTCATAAAATACCATAAAAATCAAAACATTTAATTTTACTCAAATCTTCTAAAAAGATCTCTCCATTAACGACATAAGCGGTACGTCGATCTTGTAATTATCGACCTTTAAACTCAATAATTATCCAGTTTTAAAAGTG
This sequence comes from Eucriotettix oculatus, assembly GCA_034510155.1. Taxonomy (NCBI): domain Eukaryota; kingdom Metazoa; phylum Arthropoda; class Insecta; order Orthoptera; family Tetrigidae; genus Eucriotettix; species Eucriotettix oculatus. Next base: position 184,223,202 of record CM067376.1, read on the forward strand.
AAAATTGTCATAAAATTTCTTAATCTTTTAGTATTCTACAGTTTTTGCTTAGTTTTTCATGATATCAAAACATTCTTTCATTGAATTCTTATGTCACAATCTTCACAAACAGTTTTAAAAATGACGTCAGTATGTCATTTACTACAAGTTTGTCTTTTACTTTTTGTCAGTAATTTTTATTGCTATTAACATTTTTTATATAAAATGTATTTAATTCATCCCAGTATTTTTAAAAATATTAACTACTTTCGGTGCCAGTTATCTCTACTTAATAAGAAAATTATTTTATACTTTTACAATGATAATATTTTAATTTGGTTATTCGTTTTTATTTCATTATTACTGATATATATGATTGAGAATTTATTATTTATTAATAATCTAATATTTTATGTCGGTGTCTCTATTATTGACATATCGTCTAGTCTCTGTTTTATATTCAAATTATTTTTATTCTCTCCAAGTTTCTGTTGGGTTTCAATTTCTTTACATTAGAATAAAGCTATTAATTAATATTTGTGGTAGAAATTGTTAAATAATAGTTGTTTTCTTTTCTCTTAAGAATTATATATCCGTTTATGTTGAAGCCTTATCCATTAAATTTTTGGCCACATTTCTTTAATAATTACGGCAAAATTTTTCTGCATGTGATAAGTTCAACAAATATGGTCGAAACGTTTTAGAAGTCTAATAAACATCAATGTTGTTTCCTGACAAATCGGTTGGATTTTGTGTTTACAATTAAAGATAATGCCAGATTATTGACTCATTGAATGTTTTTTTACACAAATGAAGCAGCATTTTTTTTAATTTGTCATGTGAACATTCAATCAATGAGAATAATCCTTGAACTCACGACATGAGAGGAGAAATGGGTAGGTAGAAAATATGGTCTAAAAAATATATAATTCATAAAATCAACTAAAACTGAGTTAGAGAAAATGAATTATTCATAGATCCAATATGGACTATTAATATTGGAACTGTAAATTCCGCAGCATTCTGTCATTACGAAAGACTATGAAGGCTTTATTGTTTTAAATACTGACCGGTTTCTTGATATCATTTTTATGCTAATATTTCGTGTAACGATTAATATTTTTTTTAAAAAGTAAAAGGTTAAATGAAATACGTAGCTTGTAGACGTAATTCCAGAGATCATTTGTTTACTTTATATTATCTCCATCCAAGGAGAGAGAACCCTTTCAGAATGGATTACAAATTTCGAAAAAGTTGATTGTAGTGAATAAAATCTTATTATAATCAATGTTATTAAAAAGATAAATAAATTCACTTTTTTATCAGTCAAAAGTTATTTTATTTTGTTTAAACTATTTATTGGAGAAGGTTTCTGTCTTAAGCCGTCTTCACATTCAACTATCAAAATTACAATTTATTTTAGGCTTTGGTTAAAATTTATAAATTATATCTGTGATGATGAAAATGGCTAAAGGCTGAACCCTGCTTCAATAAACAGTTTGAAGGTAAAGAAAACGAATTATTTGTGACTATAAATTTTGGTGTTATTCAATTGTTATATCAGCCTACATAATATTATAATAAATATTCATAGGAACGTATCAGCGATAATATATGCGATGATATAAGTTTGGTTGTCTCAAAGAAAAATTATTACATGGGTACAAACAATAACTCGATTCCTTTTCGGATATATTACCCAATAAAAAACAATTGAAGCTCTATAGGAACTTACTTGTCATAATTTATGTGGTATATTCCCTAAATGGATTCCGTTATAGAAACATACAAATACAACACTTGCACCGTATGACTCTCATGCCAAAATGAAACAGTATCTGTTTCCAATGTTGCAGACCGTTAAATAATTTGATTTTGCTAGTACATAAGTTACTAATATTGTTTGTACATATTATTTTGGGAGGGATTTCTCAAGAGAAAATTCTATATTTTATGTAATGTCTAACTAAAACGCTTACTTAATACGAATAATATTTTAAAAGTAAGTTCCTATATTCATTCAAAAATAGCAAAACAATATTTTCGAGGTCTACTTCACACTACTTTACACATAATAAAAGCATCGTTACATTGTGTTTCCCTTTCGTTCGAGCCTTTTAAAATGTTTAAAATATTTGTACCAACTGAGTATTAGGATCAGTGATTCGTTTTTTTTCTTAGAAGTTCTTTAACAATCAAAATTTGTTGTCATATATCAAGATCCTTTTTTATTAATAATTCATTAAAACATTTACTAGTTTAAGATAAAGTTTCAAAGAATTTATTATAATAAGCAAAAATTTCCGACCAATTTCAGACTTTATTTTAACAATTTCCAAAGAGGTAAAACACAACCCTTCGGTACTTAAATTGTCGTATAGCCTCGGAGAGACGTTTTCAAAATTTGTCAAATTGTGGTTATATTCATGAATATTGTTGTACTTAAAATGTGACAGTTGATGTATTGAATATTAGAATAATACCCTGAAGAATGAACAAATAAGTACCGAAACGTTGTGCTTTTCCTCTTTGGAAATTGTTAAAAATAAAGTTTGAAATAGGTCGGAAATTTTTACTTATTATTACAAAATCAGACGTTAAAAGACTACCTTTTATTTATTATGTTTAATGGCTCCTGAAGCGTGAGGCAATTTAAATATTAAATTCATTTCACTTACTACACTGTATATGTGCAAAATAAAGATATAGGAATATTTGTCACGTGTTCCGTGATATAGAATATGATAATGGAGGCGTCATGAAGGATTTAAAGGGAGCCGTGGAAACCCGATAATAGTGATTCACGCGTACAGAATCATCTTTTTCATATTGTTTTCAGATCCTACCAACTTTCTCAACTATATGCCATCCAACGTTTTGCATACATAAGGGTATCCGACACAACTGACTTGCCGCTTATCTGCAACTTAAGAAAAGACTAAAATTGGTGAAATATCTGGATATTAGGTCGCATAATAGTTATGTTACGCCACGCCCGAATTAGAGAATAATACGTAATTGCGTGAGTTGAGAAACGCAAACAGTGCCCATAAATGGAATAGGTGAAAGATTAGCAGCGTGAAATATTAGCGCTGATCGTGTTATTGAGCGCGGCCTGGCCAGGGAGCCCCAATTACCTGAAATATCAGGGTGACGTCAGGCAGGTGAGGCGCGCGATGATGGATGGCGGCCGGCTAATGGTCGCTGCGTCTCCTTCAGCTCGCTCTCCTGTCGTGACGGCGCGGTTATTGATGGGCCCGAATCTCGCCGGCTGTTCATCATCGTCCGTCCCCATCAAACAACACTTCCGTCACACAATCGCGTCCGCCTTGTCATCGGGCCTCGCGGGACCCGACACCGGTAGCCGAGCCGGGTGACGTCCAAAAAGAACCAACACCATAATCACCTCCGCCAGCCCCAACTTTGGCGTCATGGAATTAGACGGACCGACTACCTTAATCCCCAAAACCAACAAGACTGTTAAGAACCTCCTTGTCAATCTGCATCTGGATTTCCAAACCACTTACGAGACCTTTCTTAGATTCGAAGTTGAAATATAATATCGGAGAATATTTCCTTTTTGGGTTTCAGACTTTCTTCTGCATTGAGTCAAGAAAACGGAAAAGTAGTGAGATGCATGAAATAAACTCCAGGTGTTAAGACTTTTCTGACATTCTTATCGATATAGACTGAAAAGAATATGTGGGGGTTATTATTTTTAATATTACAGATGAATATAAAATAAATTAAGTTGAAAACATAATTTTCTGACTTAAAGTTTGAATAAAAAAGACGGCCAATAAGTCAGCAATTATTATTACCGTTTAATTAATCTCTCTTTTCAGACTTCATCAAGTGTAAAGTTTAGCAGTTCATGATCTTCACTTCATGACTCCCTCGGCCAAAATGATTATTAAATGTACTAACGTCGTATTTGGATTATAATTAATTAAATAATGATAAAATTAATTTCTGAATTATTGGCCGTCTTTTTATTGATTTATATTAATTACACATTGATATTATATAATAACTTATTGCCGAAATTCTTTTTACGGAACCGGTTTTTAGTACTAATACTTACACTTTATACGACATTTACAAACTAACTGCAAAGGAGCTTCTCATAGACGTAAATTTAAAACAATGAAAATCCTACTTCTAAATTGGCAGTAGGAGGAAATTGGAAGAAAGGTTACAAACAGAGCCATTTCAAACAGTACCAATTTCTACTTTTTCTGAAAATCTTCCCTGGTCATCAGATCTCATGCCGGTATAACTTTCCAAAAGATTCCTCTCGACTTCCGTGTTGGAAGATCATCACCTTGCTCTTTAAATCTTCCTGGATCATCCAAGTCAGGCCCACTCAACAGATCGAAAAAGTTTATTAATCTTGCACTTAGCCGCCACTGTCTCTCTATCAATCACATTCTCTGTGTTGAATTACAATCTTCATTCATCATCATTATAATAGTGGCATTCTTCGCGTATTTCCTAGAATTAGGATGTGAAGAGTTCATTAGTGAATTGGTAGGCGCGACCTAGCTTAAGTTTACAGGGAATGGAGAGTAGTTGAATCGGTAATTAGATTTCGACTCGGATTAGCTCAGTTGGTAGAGAACCCGGCTGGATATCTGGAGGTCCTGGATTCGAGTCCTTGGTCCGGTTAACATTTTTACATTCTTATATTTCTTCTAAAATTATCTATATGCTTCATTGAAGTGTTTCTACTTCAATAATAGTGCCTTAAATCCATCAGTGTCGCTGTTTAATAACTTTTCCCCATTCCCATATATCAATTCCCTCAAAAGCTGGGACAAATTCCGAGTATTTTCCTCGAGAATCTGGGAGGAGACTTATACCCCAGCTACTACCGATATTTGTGAATGTATAATGCCTAGTCAAAAGCACAGATCTACGCTTCTGAAATCATATGCCGGCGACAGTATAACCCTGTCTGCAACTTCCTTGAATTTCCCTCAAGGCGATTCCCTTTAACTTTGTACCACCAAATTCTGTATTTTGTTGTGTTTTACCATTCCAAGACGTACTCGTACTTAATTCTGCTTATAATACGCAGATCTTCATCACGTACCTATGAATAATGTCTTCAAATCCTCAATAAGAACAGATTTTATTCTTCCTTGAACGACTTCCTTATTTCCCTTTTGCCTCACAATATCGTACAAACGCAACCATATTGGCCTTTTAAATTACTGATTCTATGACGTGAAAGAAAGTGAGAATAAATAAAGAAAAATATAAACCCAAGAAAAGCAACTTTTGAAATGTTTCAGCCTTTGTGCATACTTACGTATTGCAACTCTTAAAGAGTAACAGTTTTCTTTTCCTACACAAAATATGACTTTTCAACTATATTTCTATGTTACTGGCTAATTTAAATAATACTATTCAAAATGACAAGTTAAAATTTCATTAAAATTAAGGTATTTTAATTAATAGTATACTAATACAAATTCCTAGCGACGACAGACGCTGTTACAAATGTATTCATTCCTTCCATTATTACTTGTACCTAGCAGAATGAAAATAAGTTTGCTCCTTGTATTATTACGTTTAAATTGGAAAATAATATGAAAGTAAAACGAAGCAAGAAAATATTTTGCAGAAGGCAGGCTACGTTTTATCTTTTAGGTATGCTCCATTTCAGTTCTTTAAATTTTAATGTTACATTCTTCTCGTTATAATTTCGTATTGTCCCAGATACTAGAAGGTAAAACGGAAAGATTTACAATACTGCATCTTATGAAGATTCTTCAAAGTATTTAATATTGAAACTAAAAAGAGAACAGTATTATTTGGATTATTACTTATATTCCTATAATTTTGTTATCCTTTTTAAAAATTAGTCACATTGTAAATTACACAAAGATCATCACAAACTATAAATCTGGGGAGCTTTCGTTTTTATGGACAGTCAGAAGTGTTACTTGAAAGGATAAATATTTCCGTAAGGACGAAATTTCCCCAAGTTTATAGTTCGTGATGATGTTTGTGAAATTTACAATGTGGCTAATTTTAAAATAGATGACAAAAATAAAGGTGTATAAAGAGTAGTATTACATCTTTTCAAGTACCTTGTTCTGTTTTCCCTTACTCAGTTTTACAAAATAAACTCTCGTCGGTGTGTTTCATAATTGTAGCTTTCTTTCTCTGGCTACGATTTCATTATTTTGCCTTTAATCGGCCAATTATTGCCGTACTCATATAGTTTTGCAAAACGTATCTTGCAGTTTTTGTCTGGGAAATACGTTATACCTCATTCAAAATTTACTAAGTTAACATGTTACAATTGATAACATACGCAATCTTCTTCTATTGAGTTTCTGTTCCTAGCTAACATTTTTACAATTATTTTATTTATGATTTTTAGACTATCACGCTACGTTTACATTTCTGTTCCTAATTTCAAAAAACAAAAAGTAATTATCTTTCGCCTTTAAATGAACATTTTCACTATAGCACATACCACACAATGTGGTAGGCGTGTTTTGAGTCTTCACATATAGTAGTCACTTAGCAATGCTCTGAATCATAGGTAAGAGACTGAGTAACAGTAAATATAGAAAAAGGTCTGCAATACGTTGTCTGATACTTTTCTGTCAAAAATTATTTTATTCGAATTCAAGAAAAGATTAACTGCAACGAGATTGTGTTAGTGAACAGGAAGTCTTTAAATACAGGAAAATGGTCAATGTTCAGGTCCTACATGTAGCTTTTTGGATATCAGAGATATCTGAATCGAGTTTGAAGTGTGACATTTTTATATCTCATATTTCTTTTTGTCTATTCATCTTTGTGAGCAAGATTTGTTATATTTAATTTTTGGAATTATAGTTCCCAATGATCGGGCTGTATTTGTAACTAAGTGGATTGTAGTAAAAGGAGATTCACACTTAGAAGACGAGGTTGATTTTATAATAACTTGGATTGTACATGCGTTTCATTCCAGTGACAAGATTGGTGAAGTCTGGGGCTGACTCAGAACCAGAGATCACAACTATGCCGCGGTAAGTTTGAGTCATGAGGGGAAGAGTCCTGACTTACTGGAAGGGATACGACGTGAAAGAATCACGAATAAGTGTTATTTTGAATCGACAGAGGAAATGTGTATTTTTGGGCGTTTTTTCCGAATGCTTGGGGTTGTGTTTATGGTTTGACGGCAAGTGGAACTGACATCAACTGCCGCGGTAAAATTTTGAGCAGATGACGGCGGCAGAAAATGTCCGCAGAAACATTGTGTGTTTTTAAAAGCCTGACCCGGTTGGTTAACCGTGAAGATTTCATCCAAATTATTCACCGGGAAGTCTACGATCATTAACACACATATAGTGACACGAACATTTCAAATACGCATACATTATAAGAAAAGCTGCAGACATACAAGTAAACATTGTTAAATGAGTCATTATTTTCACATAATTTGTAATAATATCCTGTAAATTAACGTATTAATAGTTTGCTGTGTTAAATGAAGAATGTTTATTTTGATAGTAATATAGTTCATCAAATACGTAAATATAACAGAGGTGGCTTACGAGATTATGGTTTCTTCTTTTTTTATATATCAGACGATGTTCAGCTTTTTAATAGATTATGCATTTACATGTACATGACAATAAAGTACGAAATCTTCAAAGTATGAAATAGTACGAGTCTGTATATTACTTTTGGATGGTAGTGAATCCTTGGTAAACTACTATTATTGTGTTGTTGTGGTATTAAGTACTAAGACTGGTGTGATGTAATCCTCCAAGCTACTCTATCCTGCGTATAAGCCTTTTCATTTCTACTTGGTAACCACATCCTCCCTAAATTACATTTTTAGTAAATACTGATTTAAGACGTAAGTAAATTCCGGTTTTTTACCTGTGCTATCCTACTCTATATGTCTAGACATTGTCCATAAAGCTCGAACACCTCGTCGCCGGTTTGGGAATGTCCTAATCTGCCTGGGAATTTGGTGACCGGGTGGCGTGTGTTCCCCAAATGGAACAAGGGATATTATTGGAGAATATCCATCCCTGCCACCTTAGTGATAGGTGTCGCATAAGTGAGAACGAGGTTTTAAGAGGCTGGCGGAGACGATTTTGAAGGAGATTTCTAGTGATACAAGGTGTTGGCGAGAGGATATTGAAGGAGAGTGGTGGAGAAAGAGATTGCTGGTGATACAAGGTGGTGGTGAAAGGAGATTGGCAGCAGTGAAGTTACGGCGAGAGCAGATTGGTGAGGTGGCAGCCGAGAGATGGATCATGCTTTGATCAGTCGAGGAAGCAGGGAAGAAAGGTCTGAACAACAATGGAAGAAAGAGGAAAAAACGGAGTTTCTTCAATTCCAGCAGCACGACTTTGTGCTATTGTCGACCGGCCGCTTCAAGTTCCACAACATGGAAGTTTCTGCGAGACGCATATGAAAACCACTCAGATTCGTCAATGAACGGAAAATCTGCTATACGTGGTCACCCAAACCATAATTACCGTGAGATCTTTAATATAACTCAATTTTAATTCATTATTTTTGTACATAATATATACACGCACGACCCATTTTAAAATTATTGTGTTTACAATTAATAAATGTATATATTTAAACCCAATTATTAAATTCATTAATTAATATTCCCCCATCATTTACACCATTTTGTAAATTATGCAGTAGAAATGACGCTTTGATTCCAATATAACCTTAAATGCATAACTCCTCATTTTCATATAATTGAAATATTTAAATTTAAATATTATTATAAACCATTTTTATGTATGATGAAGAAATTTTTCACCCTTTAACAAACAAGACAAGGCACCAGCAAGGTTTTTCTGGGAGCAGTAAATTCTATAGTCTTAAAAGTTTTCGAATAATAATATTCAACGTTTCAATTGATACCTAGAAATTTAACGGTAGGCAGTCAAATTTATCTTTCATGCTTTCGATGAGTATGAAGAGTGGAAGGCTACACGACGTGGTTCAGGCAGTTAGCATAATGAGCACCGGATAATGCTTCGCGGTCGGCCATAAATATGGAGGCGGCAGGGCAATATTTATGACTGTTCGCCGATGGCGGTTCATGAATCGCTAACAAGCGACGTAGAAGCTATTGGCAAATGATAATTCAAACCGTCTGCGCCTTGGGCAAGCTACGGTAGATGGTCAACGGTGATAGGATGCAGACTCGACAAGCTGCATCAGTCAGAACTTATCGTGGTGACCAGTGATTTGCAATCAAGAAGTCAGATACTATTAGCTAGGATAGGTGTGAATGTTGCAATCAATGGCTCAAACGAAACTCGATCACGGGTGAGATTTCCTAACATTGCCGTTGGCAAGGAGTACGTAATAGAGTATTCCAAAAAGATATGTTGACGGTATTTACATTATTTTAATATCGAATGGGAATAAGTATACATTCGTTACTAAAAAAAAGTAAAAGGACATGAACAATCACATAATGATGGTGAAGGCGAGATGAAAAGAGAGATTTAAGGTTCCAGGGACTATGAGAACGTTTCGATTATGAAAAATATTATATTACTATTTATGACATGCAACAGAGTTTGTTATTAAATACAATAAATTAAATTTTTTAAAGAAACAACTTTCATTAATTGAAACAACGTTTTGTCAGCACATTTCAACTTCCTCAGGTAATGTCACTAAGGAATTAATCAAAAAGTTTTTACATAAAACATTAAAATATCAAAATATTAATAACATTAATAATAATAATAAACTTAAAATTTTGATTAAAGAAAAAAAGTGAAAACCTAAATTACAATATATTATTAACAAGGTATCAATTTAACAATAAATATAATCAATTATGAAATAATTACACTTAAAAAATAAATTTCTAAAATGTATGCATAAATATTTTAAAAACAATAACGACACTGTTAAAAGTTATAAAACAAATTGAAATGAATTGAAGCGGATAGTTGTAGAATTAATTATATCTCATGGAGCAGAATAGTTACACAATCCTTTCTTCTCCGCTTAGTCTGGAACTTGCTGTTTGAATCGGTCCTTCCGATTGGCCACACCGAACTTCCCCGTTGCTATAATGAGCACCTTGCCCACTAAGTTTTCTTCCTTGGTGCCCTCGAGCATGCCTTCCTACCGTTATTCAATTCCATTGTCCATTGCCAGTACAATCGCCAATTTCTTACTGTCCACTCATAATGTTCACTCTTACTGCTCCTTCTTAATGTTCAATCTTAATGTCTCATTTTAATTTTTCTTGGGTTTATATACCTTGTCTCCACGTTATTTAATTTCCATGGGTGGCGTGATCTGATCCTGTCCTATCAAACTTATTTACCTGTCGTCTGTGAGAGGAGCCATTCACCCCACTCCACCGATGTTTTGGGGAAACTACCATGTCGCACACAACAAAATAACGCCAAATGTGAATTACTTCAGAAAAATTCAAGCTGCGACAGCTTGTCTAGACTTCATAACCCCTTTATCTGTAACCTTCAACTTCCTTCACGCCGCTTGCCTTTTATTCCGTACCTCCAAATTCCTCATCCAGTTGAGTTTTTCGTTTAGAAAATTACATCTAACTATTACTCAATTTAAAGTAATCATTAATAGAATTTAGAGTGTTAATAGTTGGTTTTATAAATATCATTTCACATATATAATTTTTAAATAAAATTTACTCAGCCTAAAATTTCAACATTATCCTAATCAAATTCATGATGTTTTTGCATAGTGACAATATTGTGATTCAAGGTTTTATGATTACTTTTATGGTCTTTCAATCTCTAGAGTACGTATAGTTTGTCCTATATAGCATTTACCACAATTAAGTTGACCACAATTAACTTTATAAATACCATTAAGTAACATTAGTTTTCTATTTTGTCTTTTCCTCTTTTTATAATTTTCAGTCGGTAATTAATTTTAAAGGACCAAAGAATTAATAGTTGTTGAAATATTTTTATAAGTAGAAATGTTTCATACAAATTCCTTTTCAGAGTACCGCGATTATTAATTATCAAAATATACATAAAACTAATATTATTATTATTAAATGTAATAATTTACGGCCAGTTTTGGCAGACGTAATCTTCATTTAGATTAATGGACGTTCCGTCGCCACATTTGGGACTTTTGAGTGTTAAATTTTGATAAATTTCCTGTCGTAGTCCCTCTCCAACAATGGCTGACTTCCCAGTCGCCCCAGCTTCTTCAGGTAATCCGTGAAAATATGGAATTTTCACAGCAGTGCATTGATTATATGCATTCATTACAGTATATCTTCTGTTCCTGATTTGATGGAATTCTAATTTAACAAAATATTCAGGGACATTTGTCTTTCAGGCGTTTTCACCAGCTACGACAACTACTCGGCATGGAGTTGTTTTTTCACTCAAATAATGAAAAAGTTTCCTTAATGTAATCTATTAAGATGATAAACTCACCAAATTATTCATATTTAATGCTAGCTTTCTTAGAAATCATCGAATAATGATTGCTGGCTTCAAAAATTTGAAGTAAATGAAATTTATTTACAGTTCGATCCCTATGTCTATCTTTAATTTCATCTGAACGTAAATTATTCCATTAACGTATAATCTATACCAATAAAGAAAATAATATTGAAGTGTCTGTCTGTCTGTCCTTATGTTTGTTTCGAATAGGACCCGAAACGGTTCAACGGATTTCAATGAAAATTTGAGAGTTTTAAAACAATAATATTAACTTAAATATTGGTGAATATTTAATTTCGATAATGATATAAATATTAATATATACTACGGGGTGGTTTCTCCGTTTCCATTTTTTGAGGTCTCCAAAGGTATTGCGGGTTGTTTATACTCTTGATATGTTTATGCTCCAAAACTGCTTAAAGGATTTCAATGAAAATTTTAGGGATTGAAATAGGATTTTAACTTTTCATGTATGTTTCATTTCGATACCTTCCAGAGTTCAGAAGATATTAATGCAAATATTTATTAATCCATTGAATTGACACGCGAAAGGCGGCGTGAAAACCAACTGCGTGTTATAATTCCTCTATGGCCCCCTATTCTATTCATCCCACTAACTGTGTTATTATAAACGCAGTTTTGGCAGCATGATAGAGGGAGAGGGTGGGCGAGCATTCTCACTCCATCTATTGTTGCAAATGTGTGAAAGCGAGACCTGTTGAAAACGAACTGTGAGTTTCAAGGTTTTCCAAGAAGCGATTATAAATAAATGATACCGTACTTTCATTTTTAGAGCAAAATAAAAAGAGTTATTACCACGTGAACGAAGCCGCGGGCATAGCTAGATAATTAAATATGTCCATAAGGTTCCTTTCTTTAGATCACACGTAACCTGTACTGTATATTATAGTAACCCATGACATTACGGAATATAATAACATTAGATACAATAGTATTGAACTGACAAGCGTTACAAAATAGACTGAGTTAATTAACAAATTTAGATACGGAATGTTCCATGCAAGCTTAGCATCATTATCAAATGGGTCTTAAAGTAAACTGACAATATTTGAAACAGGAAAATGATGTCACAAATCGTGGTTTAATTTAAATTAAAGCTGTGTCTGCAAAAAATTGGTCGCTAATTTATTTCATTAAATGATACAATTATTTGTTTAGATTTTTTCGATAATTAATTACCATGATACTCTTGAAAAGGAATATAGGTATTTGACGTCTATTTTAGATTCTAAAACGTCATTTTGTATTTCGTTTATCAGTAAAAATTTTGTTTAGCAGCATTATAATTGGATGTATTGTTCTCGGGATTCCATCCGGGTATCGACGTTTGTTTCCCTGAAGAAGATGGCAGTGCCAATAATCGAAACGTTGTGGGAAACAATCGTCTATACCAACTACTTCCCCGGGGAAAACTACGTTCATTATTAGCAAATATTATGTGTAAATTTTCGGAATTATTGTGTTATTCAATAATAGATTTAACAATCGAGACTAAGTTTCATTAATTATTTGTAATCGTGCTGATAATAAAATTAAAGAAATCTTAATTGCAAGACTGAGAATGCTAATTAATAACTTTTGAACCGTGACGTATTTAATTTTAGGTAATGGTATTGTGGTACACGAGCCGAGGAATGCTCCAGAGCAAATTTTGGGTAAGTGTTCTTAAGACGTCTTGTAACACAATAATATTTGACATAAGAACTGTGAAGGCATCGTCAAAGGATCGACCGGGGACGCGATGATGGATGGACGCCACACAATCACTTACAGCCTTCTCCTCTGGCAACACATTGACTCCTCGGGCCTATTTTCTTCTCTACTCCCTCCTCTCCCACGTTCTTTTCTTCACTACAATCCGGGGGAGTTAGTCCGGCAGCAGCGGGATAATAAATGGCTTTTCTTTTTCTATCAGTCAGCGGTGATGGATCACGGAGAACGTGCTTGATCTTTAGTAGGTACACAAGCGCGGTGATGAATCATGGCGGAGGTCATTAATACGTGTCAGAGCGAGTATTGGAGCCGCCAGTCAGTGTCTTACCTCGGGGTCAAGATGGATAACCCAGATGTGGCGACAACCCTCCCCTCTCCCTTATATATTTACTAAGACGCAAACTTGCAAAGTCGCCCTCTTTTGCTGCGGTCGTTAACAGTACACTAATGATTAATTCACTTCTCAAACATTTCCCAGTTCTTTGATCTAACTACACAAAGCAGATCATACAGACGAAATTAAAAATGTTTAATTTGTTGCTTCTCGGTCGCATTATTATGCATAATTAATTAAAATCTTCCCCTTTAATGTCATTTGCTTTCATTACACTACTATTCACTTTTAACCTTAATTTTTAATTCGAATTTAAATTAAAAGATAACTGAATGTCATTATACTTTTAATTAAATGAATGCATTAGTTGTTATAAATAGACTTTACAGCCACATACATTTCTTACATATTCTCTTAGAAGTACTAACCTTCAGAACTGTTTCTTGTCTAGTGTTCAAACAAATTATGAAATATAATATTGGCATTTGATTGAAGTCAGAATAAATTTGAAAGGCTAAAGAATATCAGATAGATTCCTGATTCTGAAACCAAAGAAATTAATTTGACTGATTTTACGTTTTTTAGGTGTGTATTCCTTTTTAATGAGACTGCAATACAATAATAAATTGTAATTACTTTCAATTTAAATTAATTATATTTACTTATATTATTTTCTGTTAAAATTATCTTAGCTTTAACAAAATAAATTTGACTGTGAACGGCCCAACGCTTCGTTTTTATATGGCTCAATGTGTGCACCGCACTCGAGAGCTAAACATTTTCGAATATTTTTTAAGCACCTAAAATATATTGTTATTTAAATAAAGCGTTAATTAAATTTAAAATTTATTTTGCATTAAACAGACTAAACAGATGGATCAACTACATTTGTTGTTTGTGATAAAAAATATTTCAAATTTCGTTCGTGTGTTTCTGTTTGTATATTCCGCATACAAATCTAAACGCGTGGAGCAATTTCAACCAAAGTTTTCACACATGTTCTTTGCGACTCAAGGTAAGACATGGCTATCACCCATAGGGGCGGGGGCGAAGGAGGCGTAAATTTTTTAATATGCAAATTCGGCAGATGATTCCCGCGAATAAATACTTTTCGTGCTCAATTACTTTTATGGAGGCACTATGACATACAGAACAGAATATATTATGTACTTATGTTGCCTGCGTGTATGCGACGACGACGACGTTTGCGAGAAACAAAAAGTATCCTAACTTGAGTAAACTGTTTGTTATATTTAAGCATTTATATTCCGGTCATCGCGAGGCACCCAGCTACTGTCGTCGTCAAAATAGTATAGTTTGAAGCCTCGCTGTGTCTATTCGGATTGAACAACGTTATTGTACGCAGAATTTAATGATACTTTTTGATATGCAAATAAAAAAATTTAAAAATAATTTGATACTTGCGTTTTGGTGAAAAAAGTGATTTTCAGACCATTTAAACTATGCGGTGTTAAAGACGAGATATACGAAAAAAAGACAAAAAAAACTTAATTTTTCAGTTTTTTCCTAAACCATATGTATAAAATGTCTTTAAAAAATATTTACATATAAAATGACATTAAATCCTGCGTAAAATGAGACCTTTCACAATAACTTAGGTCATTTCGAATGGGCACAGGAGGCTTCAAACTTGGGGCTCTACTATTTTGACGACGTAGTAGTACTATAAACCAGGGAAGCCATTTCCGAATTTGGAGTGCTACATTTCAGCTGTTTGGCATAAGTTAGCTCTTTTTGATATATTACTTTATAAATATTTTAAATATTCTATGTATTACGTACCATCTAGTGTTTTTTATATTATTATAGGAAATTAATTAATTAATTAAATTATATTACGAATAAAATAGGTGAGTTTTCCTCAACTTTTACTCCGTTACCAGCAATTTCACAAAATTCTAGGTTGTTTTGTATAATTTTTCTTGTAATTGTGAGTAATATTGATATTTCATGAAAAAAAAATTGACTGAAATTAATAGGTAATTGTTGAGGCGCTGATAATGCTTGCCTGGAAAATCATACTAATGATTACTTAGGTCTACGATAGCTCAGCCGCACTCCGTAGTTGATTATACTGTAAATAGGTATTGAAGATATTTTTTCATGAATTGAAGAAAAATAATATAAATGAGAACTACATTTCGAATTTAAATAGTTGTTGCAAATAAATCAACCTGGAGTTAGAGTTCCGTTTAAGTTTCTATCATTAACAGTTTATTTACTGATATATTTTAGTATGACTTCAACTATTTCATATTGTTAACGTAGTGTATTTTTGTGGATCTTGTGTCTATATTTAGTTATACGCTATTGCAAATTACGAATATGCTGTCATCATCTTCATCGTCCGTAAATTCGAAGTAGCTTTTGCACTTTACAATTTCGACTGAAGACAGCACACACTTCAATAAGTTGTAAAATTACTGAGAATTTTTATAACGATTTCTATTTTCAAACACGGTTTTAATGCGACATAATAAATAATTTCTTTTACAGCAAAGTAAACAAGGTATTTATTGATCGGTAATGTTCCTCAATACATATTAATTCCTTGACAATGTACCCATAAACAAATGCTCAATCAGTCCCTCTTTATAATTCGTGAATTGTATTAATTCCCCATTTTATTAACATATATAATTAATGTACACGTTTTGCATACATTTGCAATGTCTCGTAGGCTTGATGAAGTTTCTTTCTCAGAGATGCTTAATGTTCACGTTTTGCCACTAAATTTCCTCCTGTCAAAAATTTGCAAATTCTGACTTCACCTATATATGTTGAAGGGGTAAGTACAGTCAGCTCAGGATACAGGCAGGATCGGGCTTGCGGGTTTTGGTTAGCTGTGGTTGCAGATTGTGACGGCGTGACATCAAAAGATGAGTTCAAGTCCACTGAATATAATTTTCACGTGTAAAATTAAAAATAAATATACGGATTAACGAGTTAGCACTATGCACACAGGTCTATATCCAATACTGCAGTTTTTATGATTGTATCTGTTTGTAAAGACAAAATTTAATACACTCAATTATCAATGTATTATACAGACAATATGCGATTCCTGTCCTCGTTCCACGAAGATTTTATTGTTTTTACCCCGCTCGTAATACTTAATAACAATAATATGTGAATATGTAATCTTCATATAAATTTTGAAACTCACTTCTGCTGTTTCCGTGAATGTATATGAACATTATTATTAAAGCTTATTTAAAATAAGGCTTTTACCTATGATGAATATCACTATCAGCCGCATAACATTTTTATTTGCTTTCAAATTTAGCAACTACTTAATATTAATTTTCATCTGACGCGAAAATAAAAGCAATTTTGTATAAATTGCACAAGTCAACCAAAGAAATTTACTTTTCGTCAGGGAGATGGTTTTCCGCCAGAGATATGCTGATTCTGGTATGAAATAATTGATAATTTAAAAACATAAATTATATGACCCACACTTAACACGTTTCCTCACGTAACAATTATTACTAGATACTTGCTGGGAAAAAAGTACGATATTAGAAAACACGATCCAAAAGTCCCGCGGCGTACGAATCCCACGTAACATTGTAAATAAATGTCACAAATTTATAAGTATTTCATTATTCTTGTCCATATATGCCGAAGAATATTTATTTTTTCCTAAAATTCTTATATTTGGTAGCTTTTTGATCTCCTGTTCGTTACATGTGCGTGGACTTTATTGGAAAATTTAATAAAATTTATAATATTTAAAGTAAATAATTTTATAAAAATTATATACAGTTAAGTATGAAATAACTAACTTATCGATTCTGAATGTATTCTCCGTTGATGTATTATAAAATCGTAAAAAAAAACATTGAATTGTCATTATGTCTCATTACGAAATTGAGTTTTTCTATCACTCTGCGGAAGTTGCTAACTCACCGTAGCAGCACGACCATTGAACAAGATAAATTTTCCATGGAATCACTCAACCGACGCCGTTATAAAGAACTCTCCTCTCTGTGGCGAGGAAACTGTTCACGCCTGTCTATATAATGACATTTTAATTCCGCTATTTGCGCTGATGTCCCCTGTCCGCAAGACCGCAGTTTATTCTCAACTTCCTCCACTTCTGGTCAGTTTTTCCTATTCGCTTTAAGAGAGTGCCTTGTTTCGTCTCAGATCACTAGTTTCCTTTCAGTCCACTCGAGCATCTGCCTTGACTTGCAAGAAGTGGGAACAAAGTGAACCGTGACGTTGAGCTATCGTAGAGTATTGAGCAGGGCGCGCACGATCATTCGTGAAACACCTGGTATGCCTGGTTCAGGGAATTCGATATAATGATGATAACGAAATAAATAACTCAGGCACTTGCTAATGATGGTCATAAAAATTATTAAAGTAATTGAATTCATGATTGAGTGTTATTACTTCGTCCAAATTCATCATATGGGTGCCATAGATCATTATAAAATTGCTGATATAATTTAGCTCTCCCTATTACATACAATAGGAGACTATAAATAAAATTTTAGTTACTTCCTTTCATTTGTGGAATCAGATCAGCGTCTAACATACATCATAGAAAAACATAATCTTGTCAATGAATCACACTATATTTTTTAAATTTCATATGCATATTTGCAGAAAATTGAAATAATCTTTATTAAAGATGTGTTTGTAATAGTTAATATCTTACGTTGAATTTGCAAAGTAATTTCTATCGAAGTCCAGTATAAGCCTACCTATAAAATTAACTTCTCATTTTATGGTTCTTCCTTTACGTATAATCCTGGTTATTAAAATACTGTTCTGACCATCAAAAATTAATTATATTTTTATCCGAGTTCTATTTTAATGATCAAAAGATTAAAAGACACAAACAACATTTTAATTGTTTATTAAATTAAATTCCACAATATTTGGACCCTCAACTGATGAAGATCCACTCATGGATTGAAACATTTTGTGAAATGTAATTTAATAAATCATTTGAAAAGTTATTTCGATATATGATTATTCGTTGATAATATTTCAATAATTAATTAACACTTGTTTAAATACAGCGATGTAAATGTCCTTTTTTGTTTTCTTTGTACTTATATTTACGTTAAGCATACCAATTCAGTTTCAGTATTCCTAAAAATAGCTCAAGTTACTACAAATAAAAGAAACATGAGAATTTCAAAACATAAACTTTATCTATAGAGATTCAGTTTTATAGATTTTCATCAGTAAGATAGCTAACGTGAACGTGGTAATTCGTGTCGTGCTGTTTAAAATTTTTCTTCTGCGTGTAAAATTATAAATACGCTATATATAGTTCAGGAACCAAACCTCGAATTGTGATTCTCAAGTTGACAACAAGGACAGAAATAAGGATTTGGTTATGGCTACCTGGAAAGTTAGAACAATTAAACAAGCGGGGAAAAATGAAGGAAATAACTGATGAAATGATAATATATAAAATAGATATTCTGGCTTTACGAGAAATTCGTAGGCAAGGATGAGGAATGATTTATAAACCAGAATACACAATGGTATATAGTGGAACAGAAAACGAACTGAACAGCTGGGAACAGGGTGTTTGATAAATAAGAAAATAATAAGTATGTTGGAATAAACTATTAATTATAGAATATGTAAACTCCGAATGAAAGGAAAATTTAGGAACATAACAGTAATATGAGCACATTCCCCCACAGATGAGAAAGTCGAGATAGAGAAAGAGGAATTTTATGATAAATTTGATCAAATCTGTGAGGGAACATGTAGGTAGGTATGATATGGTTATCATTCTTGGAGATTTTAATTCCAAAATCGGCAAATATGAAGATCAAAGAGAAATAGCAGGCCCAGTTACATTCCATAATATGAATAATGTAAATGATGTTTGTAGCCCGAACTAGGACGTCTATCAAAAGCACGATGTTCCCGCATACAATTATTCTTCTAGGAACTTGGAAAATGCCCGGTAGCGTGCAAATTGAACATGCTTTAATAACAAAACGGCATCCCTCTCACCTGTAATAGATGTAAGAAGTTATAGGGGCCTAAAGTTGTGCGACACAGATCATTTTCTAGTACAAACAAAAGTGAGAGAACGAATATCAACAATAAAAAATCTCCCAAAAAAGTAAAGGGACACGCTGGAACATCTGCATGCTGGAAAAAAGTGGAACAAGTATACAATAAATAGGGGAATTAAAATAACGGAAGGGATATGACAGTAGATGAACAATGGGAAGTAATACAAACAACATTTAACGTAACCGCTAAAGAAGTTATAGGAGAAAAGTAAAAAAGGAGAAAACCTGAATGGTTCGATAAAGAGTGTGCTGCATAATACAAGAAAGGTATAAAGCCAGAATATACAAAGAGAGGGGAAAATATGAACAGCTGAGAAGAGAAGCTAACAGCTTAATAAAAAATAAGTAAAACCTGTTAATTAAAAAACAGATGGAAGAACAGTTAAGTAAGAAAATGAAAATAGGAAATATTATAAAGCTGTAGATATAATGAATAGAGAGATTCAACCTAGACTGAATGGAGGAAGAGGAAAAGATGGGAAAATTGAGGGAGAGAAAAGTAATGGAAAGATGGTTGACCGGAGTATTTCAAAGGATTACTAAACGGAACTGAAGATATCGAACAAAATGAAGTCTTCTCAGAGAGACAGAATAACAAAGAAGTAGAAAAAGAAAATGATAATACCAATCATAATGTCACCGATTCCTCAACAATGGACGAAATATTGAAAATTTATTGAAGGAAATGCGGAACAATGGAGCACCGGGAGAAGACAACATTACTGCGGAGGTGATCATGAATGGTGGTAAACCAATAGGCCAATCGCTACATAAATTAATTATCTCATATGGGGGAGAAGGAAGTAATGCCTGAAAAATGGAAAACAGGGAAAAACTGTCCCATTTTAAAAAGGGGACAGATTAGAATGCCACCATCATAGAGGCATAACTCTATTGAAAATAGCGTATAAAATTTTGTCAGCAGTGATTAATAGAAGACAAACTGGTAACAGAAACAATAATAGGGGAATATAAATGTGGCCAAGTAGAAGCACAACAGATCAATTATTCGCTATGACACAAATGCTGGAGAAACATTATGAACTTGGGCTGGACCTGCACATGCGGTTTAATAGAGGAGTTAAACAAGGAGATGGCCTATCAACCACTTTATTTGTATTGGTTCTGCACTATGTTATAAAAGAGCTAGATCAAACAGGTACAATTCTAGTCTAAGGAAGTGTAAATACTTCAATTGAAGCACAGTACAATGCCGGATATGGGCATTCGCCCTCATTGTAGCCAGGTCTAAAAATAAAATAAGTATATAAAGAATTATAACAAAAGGCCGAATAAATGGGATTAGAGGTAAGTATTACGAAAACTAAATATATGATTATGTCAGCCACGCAAACACAAAGAAAACTGCAGGCTCCGAGGGTGTAGTTTTATACCTGGGAAATATTACAGATAATGAGGGTCATTTGGATACGACCATAAAGGATAGGATTCATGCAAGGAATAAAGTGTATTTTGCAAACATGAAATTAATAAAAAGTAAACTACTAATCAGGAAATCAAATATATTTATATACAAAACTTAGTAAGGCCTGTGATTACATATGATGCAGAAACCTGGACTATAACTAAAATCATTGTGAAAATCTGAGGAAATTTCAACGCAAAATAATGAGACCTGTAAAGGAGCATGGAGAGGTATAACGGAGAAATTAATGAAATAATTAAGGGATAAGACATAGTAAAATTCATAAAGTCCCAACGGCTACAATGTGCAAAGGATGCGAGATGACAAAATACCAAAAATAATGATAAATGAAAAACTCTATTCTACGAGGAAAAGAGGAAGAAAAGGTTAAGGTGGATGCACTGTGTAATGGAGTATTTGAAAATTAAGAAGGTGAAAGGATGAGGAGAGAAGATAAGGAATAGGGGAAAATGGAGACTGATTGCAAAGGAGGCCAAGGCTCACCAACGGCTGTAGTGCCCTATATACAATATATATATATATATATATATATATGGTTCAGGGAATTCGATTTAATGATATATATAGCTCAGACACTTGTTAATGACGGTCATAGAAAATTTGGAAAGTTATTGCACATACCAATGATAATGTCACTGATTCCCCAACAATGGACGAAAAACTTGTGTTGCCTCAAAGTCGGATCCTAAGACAAAATTCAAAATGAATAAGTAAAACCAGTGATTTCCGAACTTAATCTCGTAGAATTGGCCAGTATTAGTATGAATCGCAAATTAAGAATATTTGCAAGAATATAATTATATTCTCTAGTTCCGCAATCTTCTATTGTTTCTAAATTAATCCTCACCAGGAGAAAAAATGAAAGTATATTCCACACTCGGTTTGAATTTTGAAGGTAAAATATATATTTATTAAAAGAGGTAATTTAATCTAGTGTTTATTTATTAACAATTCTACAATTTACTCAGCGGTGCCATCAAACAATGTTGCATCCCGTGTTAAATTACCGTATCCTTTCTAGAGGCGTAACGGATTTAAGAAAAAGTGTTACCGTTGTTGCGTAAATCTTCTTTTATGTGTTGCATCCTCCTCGTCGACCTCTTTTTAATACTCTTACACGCAAGCTGCTTTTCTAGTTATAATGTTTCTTATCGCGGATTACATTGCTAACTTTACAGACGTCGAAAACTTGGCAAGTAATTTGTTGGACTTCTCACATGAAATCGCATGAGTGCCGTAATTTTGGATCTGAGATGTTCTCATATATCAAACGACTCGCGTGTCTTTCGATCATGTCTCAGCTCTTTGCGCCACTGAACACAAGTAGAAGTTTTAAAGATAATATTATTTAATAATGCATTATAAAACGATATTGAAAATGAATTCGCCATAACGGTACGGAGAGTTGTGAGTATATGTCAAAATAATGAAAAATGTACTAAATTCTCTTGAATAGATCTTGTATGGTCATAATAGACAATCAAGTTTATATAAAAGTTTTCAATCATAAGCCGTTTCCTCTGCCCTTCGGCAGACCTCATCACTTTCTGAAAAGGAATTGAACTAATTTACAAATATGTCAATTACAAAGAGAACAATAAACAATAAAATAAATTACAAATATAAAAGTGTGTCATATATACATGTATATGACGCTATATAATTTATAAATAGGTATATGATTTAGAGTATTAGTATAACAATGAATATTTAAAGCAAAATTATTAGATTTAAACGAATCCTTTCATTAATTGGTGAAATATGATAACTATGCTCAATATTAAAATTTTGACGTAATTACATTAAAAAGATTGGCTACAAGATAAATTATCTTCCGACATAACATTGCATGTAATATGCAAGCTTCAAGTTGGTGCGATGGTCCTTAATCCCCGAGTTTAAGGCACGTTTTCCCTGACCGGGGTAAATAGCATTAAACTTATTAGACATTTCCTTGAATACAAGAAAATGCTAATTACCTACATCTACTCGATTTTTTGTACTCTTAATTATATTTGATAAGGCGTTGGTGGCTTTAAACACAATGGAAATATTATTTAATTTAAAAGCTGAAGATTAAGTATTGGGTATAGCAGTTCAAAAAACAACAGAATAGGTATTTTAGAATTATCTTTACCCACTATCCAGCAAAACATGTAAGTTTGTTAAGTCACATTTTGACACAATGAATAAATTAAGGAGGATGAGGGTTTCCGTCAAGACCGACTTTAAAGTATCAAAATAAAACTTAGGTTCAGAGAAAAAGATCGTCCTCGTATGATTACGTAGATGATTAGAATAATAATTAAGACTTCAGCCCGAGAAATTAGAAATTAGGAATGGATTTCAATTAAGAAACTAAGTGAATAATCAATGTCAGCCTCAAAAGTAAATTGTAAATTGAAGTGGTAGTTGTTGAAAAGATCACCCACGTTAGTAAAAGAAACAAAATAATTCATCTACACGTGTGTGAGTGTAGTAATCAGTCCTTAGACTGGTCTAATGCAAGCCTCCAAGCTAACCTATTCTGCGCAAGCCTTTTCATTTCTACATAACTACCACATCCCATCTGCTTAGCGCATTCCATCCACTCCCTACCTCTTCTGTTCTTACCCCACACACTTCCCTCTAATCAGAGTAACTAACCAGGAAGTATAAGCAGAATAAGAGGACTTTGACCGAAAGTAAGGATAGATTAATATGCCACGTTTTGAGACATGAGAGTCATCAACATATCTATGATAAAAACTAGTGGAAATTCTAAAGAATGACAATTTTCATCTACGTCCCTCATTAATATTTAAAAATATGGGTTAAAGATGGATTTCCATTGGGAATTCAGTGGTAATACTTCTGATTAACGATGAAATTAGGAGATTTCAAGATTAGGCTTAAAGTAATCACGAGTTCTTACAAACTGATGAGATTTGCCGAAAAGGAAAGGAAACGTTTTATGATTGATATAAATCTATAAAAATTTTTCTCAATTCTCATACTAGTAACACTGGTCAACATGATTTTTGTCTCATGAGTACCAATAGTTGTACTTATGCAGTTTTTTATCGTGTTTTCAAAAATGTATTCGGAATTTCTCCATCACACACAATTTTTTTAAAATTTCAATTAATGGACTTAAATATTTTTTAATTAACGACCATTTGTCCATTGTAAAATAAAAACTCCCAGAGCATTGTAAACTTTCAATTTATATTGGCAAAGCTTCAATATGCAATGTATGAATGGAACATTTGTGGGGATTTGAAGGTAATTGCACTTATTCTGGGTCTGCAGCTTCGTTACACAAAGTACTGTTTTTTTTGTGTGTATTTGGGATAGTAGGGACAGAAAAAACATTACATCAGAAAAGAAAGGCCAAACGCGAATCATTCTTTCCTGGACAGAAAAATGTGAAACATGACGCATTGTGTAATCCTACAAATATGTATCTACCTCAGTTACATATCAAACTAGGACTAATGAAGAGTTACCTGAAAGCCATGGGCAATACTCCTGGTTACATGTACTTAAAACAGAAGTTTCCTAAAATTGTTGAAGCAAAAATTAAGAAAGGGATATTTGTGGGTCCACAAATACGATCACTAATGTACGATGAGAAGTTTGAAACCGCTGGAGAAAGCAGCTTGGCAAGCACTCAAAAGACTAACTCACAATTTTTTGGGAAATCTAAAGGCGGAAAATTACCTTGATATTGTAAATGATCTTTTAAAAATTGGGGCTGTAATATGTCCTTAAAAATACACTTCCTGCACTCGCATCGGAAAATCTTGACGCAGTGAGCGATGAGCACGGGGAACGCTTTCATCAGGAGATTTCAGCGATGGAAAAGAGTTATCATCAATGCGAATGGAATCATATTATACGGGAGGGATGCTTCACAGGCGAAATATAGCAGAAATTCGTCATTTCTTAAATTCTAGGCGAGTCCGAATGTTCGAATATAGTGTACTTAAGAATATAGAAAATATTTAAGTGTTTGAACTTATAAATGCCTGCCTCTCGGAAACCTTGCGCGATTGAGAAAAATCGGTATCGAATTTGAGTTCAGGAGAAGAAATGCTATCAGAATCACACATTTTTGTTTATGAGACAAAAAAATGTTTATATTTTTGTTGCCCAGAGTAATTAATGAAACCCACAATGCGTCATGTTTCACATTTTTCCGTCCAGGAATGCATGATTCGCGTTTAGGCCATGTTTTTCTGAAGTAATGGTTTTTTCTGTCCCTACTATCCTAAAGACAAAAAAAACAATAGCACTTTGTGTAACCAAGCTGCAGGCCCAGAATAAGTGCAATTACCTTCAAATCACCACAAATATTCCATTCGTACATTGCATATTGATGATTTTCCATTATAAATTGAAAGATTACAATGCTCTAGGAGTTTTTATTTTACAATTGACAAATGGTCGTTTATTAAAAATTATTTAAGTCCATTAATTGAAATTAAAATTTAAAAAAATTGTGTGTGATGGAGAAATTCCGAATACATATTTGAAAACACGATAAAAAACTGCATTTAGTACAACTATTGGTACTCATGAGACAAAAATCATGTTGACCATTGTTCTAGTATGAGGATTGAGAAGAAACTTTATAGATTTATATCAATCATAAAATGTTTCCTTTCCATTTCGGCAAATCTCATCAGTTTGCAAGAACTCGTGATTACTTTCAGCCTAATCTTGAAATCTCCAAATTTCATCGTTAATCAGAAGTATTACTATTGGATTCCATTGAACAATTAAAGTTATTGGAAGTCAGAATTACTTGATTATTACGTTTTTCGGTTTAATAAATTTGTAACGTTAATATGATTAACCTATTGTGATAAAAAGTGAGATTACTTCATAGGGCATCTCAAAAACATCTCGTTTAGTATGTAGATAAACCGGCAAAGTATATAATAAAATTGCGTCATCAAAGTGTGTTCCTAACCGCCATAGGCAGACTCGATTCATCACGGCACATGCATTCCGACCGACAGTTCTCTGAATACTTTTTATATTGCTTTATTCGTCGAACCTGATAACATACGAGTGTTATCTTGTGACGGTTTCCTCTCACTCTAGTTTAGTGAGCTCCCTTTTTGTTCGTGTCTCCTCGACTCTTTGGGAAAAGTCGTCCGCAGAGTCGACACAAGCAGGTGCTTGAATTGGGCTCTTCCTACTGCCGTTGTTCGCAAACCCTAGGAGGAAGTTGGCGGTTTGCAGGGTGGAGATAACCCACACCCTCGCAGGCAAAATGAAATGGAGCAGCCAGCCAGCTTATCGTAGGCATACGTTGCTACTAAGAGCAGATAACTTTCAGCGCAGCCTCGCTCTAATACTGACAATGTTTACATATTTCGCCGACGAATAAATAATACAGAGAAAGCGCTATCGCCTTCGTACAAGGCTTTTAAAAGCCGCGTTAATATACAGTACCTCAGGAGAGAAAGAGAGCGCTCGGTCTCCATATTTCGAACCCCTCCCTTATCCGAAAAACTCTGCCTATTTTTCGTGTCCCTATTTGCGAGCCCGTTATCTTTAAGGACGGCGCCGAAATGGAAAACGCCGGTTAATAAATGTCATGCCAGCGCCCACAGCGTGTAATGTACAATAGCATTAAAAGCTCTTAAAAAACAGTTGCTTCGGGTGGCAATGCCTGTTGCCATAGTCACAAATAACTTTAAGCACTCCCATTGTCGTTACATGGCCGGGCAGGACTGTTAACTCTATAGGGGACAATATATTGGTCGAGGTATGTACTCACTGTTAAAAGCTATATTCCTCGTGTAGTGCTCACTTGCCTGAACATTTATTGAGCCCGTGAATATGGCAAGCGTGCTAAAACTGTCTGAACCTGTCTAAGCAAGTAAGTAAATATTATATTTTCGAGTTTCTACAATACATTAAAAGGATAACAGCAACATAGGCCTAAGTGTATCTTAACCTCTCTAATTTACATGTCTTCACAACTCACGGCTCCAGCTGGAAGACATTTCGTATAACTTATTTTGAATAATTACAAAACAGCACCTGAACTGATCGAAATGGTAATCATTTATAGATCTTATCATAAAGTGATTTATATTAAGTACTAAAATGACGAAATCAAATTTAAGCTTGGGTGTTTGTGCGCGTCTTTGTGTTTCCAAATCGAGTAACAATTACCCTAAATGGTAAAGTAGTCGCCAATAACCATAGCTGTTTGGCCCGATTTAAAAATAAAACATTCAAGCACCATCAAAAAGTTGGTTTCAAAATAGATAAGACCCCCTACATGGTAAAGTAGTCGCCATAGACCTTAGCTATTGGCACGATTCAAAAATAAAACATTTAAGCACAGTCAAACAAGTTGGTTTCAAAATATATGTAAATCTAGAAACGATCTTTAACTATAATTCAAGCATAAAGCAAGCAACATTAAAAGATTTCTCTAGTAGATTAATTGTTCTCTAAATTTATTCTAAACGGCAAGAAATAAAATATATATTGCTTTCTTTGCTTTATGAGATAAATTCGCGATATAGGTTTAACCGGAGTCGGATCAAGTGTTACATTTAATTAAAATCCGTGTGTAAAATCGGAATCCCCTTTTCAAATTCTTATACTATTCAAGAGGAGTTTCCTCGTGTAGTCTATCATGCTGAAAGAAACCATATTAGATTACAATTCAAACATAAAGCAAGCAACATTAAAAGATTTCTCTAGTAGATTAATTGTTTTGTAATTTATTATAAACGGCAAGAAATAAAATACATATTGCTTTCTTTGCTTTGTGAGATAAATCCGCGATATAGTCTAACTTTTAATTAAATTCCAAACCTCCCTTTTTCAAGTTAGCCTTCCTATTCTATAATAGGGGAGTTTCCTCATCTTGAAAGAAAATATTCTGGCCGATTTATAAAAATCATGTTATTTCAAATGTCTGGAAACAGAATTTTATTACTTGGAATAAATGTAGGTAAAATTACATGTTATTAAAAATGATTGGGAAGTGAAACTTCTACATTAATCGTGACAGCTGATCATTACAGAAACAAATAAGTTTTGGACTTAATGTGTTTCATTGTAATTACATCTTCGATTTTATGGACGATTCAAAAGCTCTGAATATATAATAATATATTATATATTATTTTAATTCACAATTTTATTTGAACAAGTGTACACCAAGTGATGAAAGTTGCAATTTCTGAACAAAATAGACATTAACTCAACGTATACATTAGAAAATCTTAATGAAATTTGTAATATTTGACTAGGTATGCATTTGAGAATCACAATGAAAATTGTAAATTATCAAGTCAACTTATTCATTAAAAAAATCCCAATGAAATTGGTAAATTCCTAACAAGTTTAACAGAAGTCCTATTGTCCATGAGAAAATCTCAAGGAAATAGGTCAATTCTTAAATAAGAATAATTTTCCTGTCCTCTACACTTTCACTTGACAATGGATTTTGAGTTATTGTTTTCGTAGATTAAGAATGTCATTATATTATGAAACCATTCATAATTATGCACTACACTTGTTATATTGTCCAATATCTTCCTATATGAAATACATACCGGTATATTGTACTGAAACTGGGAAGGCCTCTTTGGCGTTCAGTAAATAGAACAAGATTTAAAATTTAGCTAGTATATATTTTTCGTGGAAAATAATTGTTCAAGATAAATTGTCAGATCTCACGTAGTACATATAAATCACTTTATGATAAGATCTATAAAGCTATTGTGAATTATTAACATTTCGATCAATAGTGTAATTATTTAAGGTAGGTTGTACGAAATTTCTTACAGCTATATATATATTGATATCTACTGACTTTTTTTTAGCTGTTTGTGGCAGTCAGTTGGTAACTACGAAATATTTAACTGCTCAGTTACGAAGGCCTTTCACTTCGACCTCGCACCGCACTTATAAAGCGAACAAACACAATCGCACGGCAAACAAATTATTCTGTCTCACAAATCATTTCTTCGATATTTTTACAAGCTGTTTGTTTTTCATGTCTAAGCAATCATGCTTTCAACTTATTCATGCATTGCTCAATTATGATCCAACAGTATTACGTAACGATAGTAATAAATTCTGGTCATCCGTAAGACGTTGGATAATTATTCTCGTTCATAACTAATTAAAAGTCCAGTTTTATAACGCAGCGATTCCCAGACTATGCGCCGCAGATATATTACAACATTAGGCACATTTAGCCCAATAAAAGGTCTCTCAGGGCAATTAAATATTGACGTATTTTCGTGATCCGTTGTGGTACATATATATATATATATATATATATATATATATTATAGTTATGATTCACTTAATGAACGTTTTTCAAAATAAATTATAAAAAGATAAATCAAATTCACAAAAATAATAGAAGTCTTAATCAGTTATTTCTACGTTTCACTCTCACCTTTGGAACATCAGTAGTGAGTGCCCCGTGGTATGTTCGACGTTCTTCTTTCTTTCAGGAATATATTTATTTTTTGGCAGAGTACACAGCAATCTAGTTTGTTGCGACTGTTGCATGTTTTGTTTTTCATTTCTATACAGATATGTTTCTAGAGATAATTTCCGTTTTCGATGACTCTTGTAAGGTCAGTAGTGTATATTTTGTTGCAAACTTCGTTCCCTTCTAAGTGATATTTACACGTGACCTACCTCGGCTGCCTTATATCCATATTGTTGTTTGATCTTAGAGTACGACGATGACGTAAAAGCACAGATTGAATTGCCGACGCGTCAATTGTAGCTTCATCGTCATGATGCATGGAGCTTCATCTTGTATAAATTTATTGACTAGAAATTAACTCCTAGAGATTTAAATTTTTTTAAGAAAACGTTCTATTAATTTTTCCAACTTCAGGCCAAACATTTCATAAACTTTATTCATATTCTCTTACGTTTCAGGACAAAAGCGGCACCAAATCGGCTAACACGTTCACTTGTTACGGCGCATCGAATTGGTCTGATTACTTATTCACGGGGCAAATCGTTGTTACAATTAAGAAAGCAGAGTTTGCAACATTTGGTCAAATGTATTGTAAGGACATTTAGCTGAGATCTTTATGTTAACAAAAATACAAAGTGTATCTCATATAGTTTAACAGAAACAGCATAGAATATAAAAATTATTAACTTTCGGGAAGTAACATTTTGTCACAAAGGTTCAGTCAAGTTTTATAGTGACAAGTTCCTCCACCTCGTTTTTGTATTGCCCATTAACTGATTCATTTATATTTTTAATTCCAGTATCATGAAACACATAACATGAACACTTGCCGATGACACTCCCACCATCTCTAACCATCAAGATCCCAAATTATCATTAATCTACAAAATCATCTACATGATGTAGTAGAATGAGTACAAAAATGGCAGTCCAGAGTAGAAGAAAAAAATTAATACACATAACATTTAATTGACGGCGTTGAATGGGTATCCACCCGATGCTAAAGTCTCTACGTCTTGCGTGTACTCTGTATGATTTAGAAAGATCATCATCTCGGTGCGTTCATCTTTTCTACTTTAGGCCACCTACTCATTCCAGTGTTGACTGCTTAAAGTTTCCTCCTTTTCGAGACCACCTTTACCACGTCTTTCGATCATTCACCGATTAGTTCTGTTCCATCACTAACCTCTTATCATTCTTTATCAATCTATCTCGGGACTCGTTTTAAACACGTTCTCCTTTCAGATCCAAAAAAAATTTGTGACCAATGAAAATTCCATTTTCCCAGCCCCCCAAATACGCGATCAATACGTTTCTTTTCATGAAACGCAAAAAAAACCTCACCTGAAGGATATTCCTGTGGCTAATGTTGTGACTACATCAGGAGACTATACCAGGAAAGAATTTTTAATTACCATGATAAACTTCGGTTAGTGGCGGATACTTAACTCTAACAGAGGACTCAGACGAAATGAGGTTTATTTTGTATGGAACCTCGGTACCTGTGAAAGCCACTATTGAAATTCTGAAATGAAACGTTTAACCATTGTGCAGTTAATTTTGGTACTGGACACCACTTTGCCACTATTTTGGGGGGAAAAGAGAGGGAAATAGAGCCAAAATATACTGCGTAATTAATAACTTGGGCATCAGAAACGCGTTCAACTCGGTCGGTAAGATGAAGTTGTATACTCGAGACACTGCGCAGTATAAAGGTGCCAACATACATAAGGAGATAGTTGCAAATTATCTCTCCCACAGAACTCTTCGTAAGATACAGGAAAAAAACCTGAGGACTAATAAGTAAGTAAATAACAGGTGGCGTTCCCAAAGGTCGGGTTCTTAGGTACCATCGATGATGGACATAATGATTCATAATGTCTGTTAAGACTTTGGATTTCCCCGGAAAACAAGATTATTGGCTTCGCAGACGACATAGCAACAGTCGTCGTGGCTAAGCACCGGGAACAAATAGTTCAGATAGTCAAAGATGCAATTTGTGTGATCGGGCAGTGTCTACGGACAAATGGGACTGCAACTGGCGGAAGAAAAAACGGAGGCAATTCTCATCACTGGGAGAAAGTGTAGAGAATCCATCACCCTTAAGGTTGGAAACTGTGAAATTTATTCTATCAGATATCTTGGTATGATAGATAATATGATGTCTTTCAAACAACACCTTGATTACGTAAGACGTAAAGTAGCTGGGACAGTATCTGCACTGACGCGAATCATGCCAAATGTTGCAGATCCAAGACAATTCCGGCGAAGTGCGATCAGTGATCTTGTATGGTGCCTCGAAATGGTGTAGTGCAATGGTAGTTGAGATGAAACAGGAAAAAGGTAGGTTCCGTTCACAGGCTATGTGCACTACAGGACGCTTTCGGAAAAGGCAAGAGAAAACATATGAAGAATGGCAACGCCGTTGTTATGAGTCCAATAAGGGCTGATGGATCAATTAAAGAATGTATTGATCGGAAACACAGAGAAGAGAATTATTATCCAACTCGACTCTTGATCGGTCATGACTATTTCAAGGCTTACTTCTACAGGTTTTTCGGTGGATAATTCACCTGCATGCCCTGAATGTGGACTTAATGAGACACCAGAGCACATATTTTCTAATTGCTCCAGATTTTCAGATGACAGTCGAGCATTAGAAAGCGACATTGGGACTTCAATAATACCAGACAATTTAATACCCAATATGCTGCTTTCACCTCCTAACTGGAATAAAGTAAGCATATATGCCTCTACAATAATTCATTTCGAAGAAAGGAGGAATGATAACTTTTAAAGGAGACTGTTTCCTGTGAAATGATGTCTAACGACGGTCCCACAGGAAGATACACAAAGTCATCGTTGCAAAGGGAGGTGATTTTAGTAGGTAGAATCCCACACTACTATCCAGTGCGGACCCTGTGATGGTGTTTCCAAGATTTTCACCTGCCCTCGCAAAAAAAACCTCGCTATCTGAAGTGCAATGACCGCAAAAGTTCCGGGGCTCGAAAAATTTGGTTTCACAAAATTATTTAAATTAAAAGAAATCCCCTATTCCTTTATTAGGAGTTCGTAAACAACACTATAGATTATATGATATACAAAAATATTCTAAAAATATTCCAATTGTCAGTGATTCAGTACGAAAATATCATTCATTCTGTTAAGGTCAACAGTATCCTGTTTGATATTAATAAAATTAAGGTTGTTTTTATCTGCGTCACTTAAATATAAACATTTACAATAATTTTAAATATTGTTCCTAGAATTACGAATTTATTACCATCACCAAAAAGCTTTAAACAAGTTTCATAGAGGACATGCACTAGGATAACAAGAAAAAATAATCACAAATTAAATTAGAAAATTTAATTAAATGGCATTAATCTTTCAAAATACGCTGGTCTTCATAAATAAATATAGTTTTTTTAATGTTATAAACACTAATTAGTACTTTCCAAATTTAGCTAGTACCACAGAGACTTGTTCACTTAGCTCACTGAGATAGGGAAGTATGTACGAAGGGGAAATTCTTTCGTGTTACAAGTATGTGCCAACTTGTTATTGAATTTTATGCTTTTAAAAATTTAACATTATTACATGTTATGTAGACGGAGTTGGAAATGTAGCATATATTGGTCCTTGTTGTAGTATTATTAATATTTTACACAATTATCATCATACAAAATGATGCATGGAGTGATGTAGCACATAACTTCATGTCTCGAGCATTACTCATGGAACAAAAACCAGAGTTTAGGAGTTCCAGTTCACTACAAACAAAAAAATATTAATTCAAAGACAGAAAATTTACTTCCAAGTAAATGGTCAGTCATAAAGGACATGAAACGTCTAATGAAAGCAATTTTACTGTATTTGATTAAAACTCATTTACGCTATGTCCATTCTTCAGTGTTATTCTAAAATTTAGGTTGTGAAGAATGTGATGAAGCAAATTATAGAAGCTTCGGAATGCTCGGGTATCGCAGCGGTTGGGAGTTAAGTACGTTAGCTCAGTTGGTGAAGAGATCTGGGATCCCGGTCCGGTTGAGTTTTTTCCATACTGCTCTTCTAAAAACAAATAATATTAAATACAGAGTACAATTTTCTAGAAGGATTAATTAAGGTAAAAAATCTAAACGGTAACAGACGAATGACTTAAAGTCTCATAACATGATAATGTATCAGATGTATTTTACTATGGGGAAGATAGTCAACAATTGAAACCCCACTTTTTATTTTATACGTCTTAATAATAGATATATATCTTTTACGAACAAATGATTATCAATATTTTAAATGTTATCTTATATGGAGTCTTGAGATAGGAAAAGTTTATCTACTTTAAGTGTCTAAAGAATACTTATTTTATCACACCAAAAATATCTGCATAATTATCGCAATCACAGTTTCCTATTGTTTGAATATTTTATATTGAAACAATAGGAATTTCATATTTCAAAATCATTTATTCCCATTGCATGTTTATTGAAAATAAATAATAATAATGAATTGGCAAGACGATCACTGTTCCGAATGTTTTATTTGTGTCCGATACAGTTAACGATTTTTCTTGCTTTTATGGGCGGTCGTTGTAGAGAGCTCTTTACCATCCACTTTTTCCCCCGATATCCTGACGCTCATGAATGCAGCTGTGTACATACTTACATTAAATGACTTGAAATGTTAATGGCCACGTAATATATGACATGTAATTATTTTATGTCCAAGCACCTCAGCTGTTTGATTTACGACGCGGTCGCTCCGTTTTATCACTTCTGCCTCCGTAGTGTTTTTGCGGCAGCCTCGAGGCTACTTATTAATCTAACGACGAGGTTGGCCAACACGGAGAGCGATGATTTATGGCTTGGAGTCAGGCGTCCCCGCTCCTTTCAGGCCTCAATTAGTCCGCTAGCATTGATTTCTTCCAGCAGGGGCTTCCTAGCAGCGTAGCCGTTTGATTTGCGGAATGAAGGGTTGAAACGAAACTGGTGTACCCTTCTTTACCTGGAAACTTGTTTTCGTAACATTTCATCTTCTAAAAGGCGGTTACAGATTCAAGCTACATCCCAAGTTCAGCTCTCTCAGTGATCAGTCAGCGTCACCCACAGAAATACATATATTGCAAATTACAAGTTTCAAAATTACAAAAAAAATTGACGCAAATCAGGAATAATACAGCATTTGAGTTCATTCGTATAAAAGGAACAATATCATTGTCATTATTATTTAAATCACCTTTATCCTGGTCCTCCTTTAAAAAAACAATCAGAATGTAATTTATAGAATGATCATCACCAATTACAAAAGCTGGAGAGCTTTCATCCTTACGAACATAATGATCCCTTCTTCCTCTCGTTACACATCTAACCTAACCACCGGATCCCATAACATAACCACAATCATCTACAATTTCTTCCGCCAGGAGCGCTATACTATAATTTATATAATAACTTGATTGCTTTTTGAAAAAAGGACTGGAATAAACGTGCTATATATAATAAAATAGAAGTATGATTAAACGAATTGTTTATGTTAAAAAATAACTGAAAAGATGTAAATGTTAAAAATTGATTCACCCAACACTATACTAAAACAAACTATATGATGGTTTCTCTTTTATTATCATTACTTATTAGCAAATTTTACAACGTTCAGCGGATATTTATTTATATCAGTCTTGACTGGACTTACAACGGGGAACTGAGGGAAATGTGTTTTTTTTAATTATAACAAATTTATTACGTCAACATTAAAAACTAATTTATAGCATTAAATTACGAGTAATACAAATTAAATTAGCTCAGATTTAAAATTTAGGAAGGAACTCAACCTATTTACAGAATCATTAATATGTGCCGTTGTTGTACAGCAGAAATTTGTCGTACGAATGACACCGACACGCCTTGCTTCCTTCTATGAAACCTGCAATTTGACTAGCGTGAGAAAAGACAGTTGATGCTATTTTCCATCCCTTTCTCTCAATTATTTGTGTAACGAAAACTTGCCTCCAGAGATTAATAGACAAGCTCTCCTTTTCTAATAGTTCTACGGCGACTCCCTGCTTTCCAATGGTTCACTTGTGACTGCCTCCTCTCCGCCTCGTCGCCTGTCACCTTCCTTCTTCAAAAATCCATTCCTGACTGATTTTTTTCCGCTCTCGTATCCTGTGAGATCAGCTATTCCCATAGGGTGGATGCCGGACTATATGACCCCAAGATTCAATCAAATTTCAAAATTGGCCCGCTGTGGTTAATCTGACTTTGCGGTGGAGAAACGTCCTTCTAAATTTCCAAGGGGTTAATGCCCGGGACAAAAAAACATCCTCTAATCTCCTCTTCTTAGGATTTGACACGATTCGGATTGCTCTAAGCCGCATCACCGGCGTCTAAAGCCATGACGCCAGAAATGGAATTAGTCCACTGGAGTGATTCTGATTAATATCACAACTCATTGAATGAAATCGTAATTAGCGCTCTACTTCATTACAAACCTAACTAGAGAAACTTAAAATAATTTTATTAAATCGCGGGAGAACATGTGTTAAGAAAACGTTAGTTCAGGTTAAATTGGAAAATTGAATTTAATGACTTAATCTTATCACAATACGCCGGTCTTTATAATTTCTAATAAAAAGTCAAATAATTTTTATTGACACATATATAAAGATATAATGAGATAGTCCATTTTTTTAAAAAAAAATAGGCTGCCTGAGAGTATTGCTGTAATAGGATCGGATATGATGTGATAGAATCAGCGGTTTCGACTCCACGCATCTACGAGGTTTACGTAATTGTAAAAAAGTTTTACTTTCACATTCGGGAGAAAGTGTAAATGAACAAAGTACAGAGTTATACACGGAAGAACATTGCGACCAAAAACCAATTATGTAGTTGGTAATATGCTGCCGACTTGACTTTTTGATTAAGATCGTTAATACAATTTTTCGTATGAAACAGCATGATGAATATTTATATACTTGTACAAGCAAATTTTTGTATACGGATTTGTGTACAGATTTAAACGCCACTACAAATTGCAGATATTTTGGGTATATATATACTTAAACATTCGGAGAAATCAGGAGGAAGAAATTACAGATGTAAAAATATGAGCAATGCGTAAGTTTATGACTGCGTGCAATATGACACAACTTTCTCGTTGCGTTCTGCGACTGTCACATTTTATCAATTATACCCTGCAATATGAACATAAGGAATGATGATAAAAACAATTTGAAAGATTTTTTTAAATTACGTAAGTTTGTATATTTTAGTTCTATGTAGAATCACCTTTGAACATGATATATTCCACGGAACCGCGACAGTTAATAATACTCGACTTTTCCTAATTATATCCTGCAATACCAATTTAAGTAAGTATAAAAGGACGATTGTATAATAATTACAATTTAATAGGTATTTTTATCAAATATTGAGGAAATAATTTCCGTCTGTGTAGGTAGGTTTGAAAATGAAATTTTTCAAAAAGCCTCGCATTCGTTGTCCGTTAAATCGCCTGCTTGCCAAAAGATAGAATGGAATTATGTCCTGTACCGGGCTAATAGAATACAATAAGTACACGGGCAACGCTGGTCACCCAGCTATCATAAATAAATAAGGACTAGTAGGAACTTTCACACAAATATTGAAGCTAACTATAAATTAATTTGGTAATAGGAGCAACTAAGATTAATAAGAACCGAAAAACAATTACATAAAACATTTTATTTTCAGCGTTCATTTGTTTTATTTCGATTATAGGGAGGTCAAGAGGTAAATTTTCTGCCATATAGTTTATATGGAAAATAATGTAAAAATATCTTAAAGGTAAAAAACTGTAGTGTTTTATATTATTTATTGATTTACGGTATTATTTTCTCAAATCCATCAATATAACTTAAAATGAAGAATGTAGATTAATATATATATATTTGTGTGTGTGTACGCTTAATTTTAAGGACTAGTTTTCGATTTTTTAGTTTTGAAATTTGTCTCACCAAAGACGAATAAAATTAATAAGAATGCTTTACAAATTCACAATGAATTCAGGAACAATATATGCTCGGTTTTTATGCGTCACACTGATTTTGAAAATTTTCGTTATGGCATGCAGCTTGCTTCCTCTCAAACAGCGCATTCAAGCCTCAAGGTAAATAAATAATCATTTTCACCTTGACTTTCTACTCGGTTCTCATTTGTGAGTGTATTTTCTCCGCTTCATTGGCTATTACTTCATCTGCACGGAAACGGTTCAGGGACATATTACAATGTCGAGACGCAGTCTTAATAACGATCTAGCCGTGAAAAATAACACGTCATGTCGCCATAATTTGTTATATGGCGTTTTGAATTACCATCATATTGCTTCAGTTATTAAATGAATGGTCGAGTTGACCTTCTGGTGTAATGATTTCCAACGAACATTTAGAACTATGGGTGGTACGCATAATTGATAATTACAAACTTAATCACAAGAATCTCATTTGTTTTTGATGTAATAGAATCCTTATACTCCTTTTTTTAACTTGCATTATACTGCATGTAATTGTTTGAAGAATCGCTTGCGCACAAGAAAAAGAATATAATTACGAATCATCTCACGTTGACACATATGTGACCTTCCTCACGTTACTTCTAGATGAAGTTATAATAGTAGTGCAGATTCAAGATCTAGCAAAGAATGGCTGCAAAATTTGTACTCCAAGGTTACTGGAATCAAAGAGTGGATCATTCAGGATGAGAATTACTCAGGAAAGGCTGAACTTTCTCTTCTGAGCTTGCATAAGTCTAAGCTAATTATTGTATTTCTTTAAAAAATTATAAAAAACATATATCAAAAATCCAAACTAAAGCCTTGGAAATTTTTCATTCTTAAAAATTTCGTAACAGAAAGCGAAATTATTTCTCGGCATAAATGTGGTTAGTATGAGTAGGAAAATAAATTTCTGATGAATGTAAGGAATATTAGAAATTTATTGTGCAGTCTCTCTAAAAATATTTAATCACTCAAAGAGGATGTTAAAATTCTTAATCGATTTAAAATACTTTGGGCCCAGGTATTCAAACTGCTGCATCACGTACTTTCTGTTAAACGTTTAGAGAAAAATATATAGTCCAAATATCATATTGTATGAATTACATAAATGATATACATGAAACGAAATACAAAATATTACAAATTTATGTGACACAAGTTCATCACTCTATGACCCTATTTTATCTTAACAATTTCCCTTGTACTGTTATGCTTTTACTTCTTTGACGAACTGGCAGTTGTTAATTTTAAGTATTTTACACATTTTTGAACTGGTGTGTAGAATAAAATCCGCATGTTTTCATTTTTAGTCAATTCTACGTCAGTTTTGTGGAGAATTTAATTAGATATTAGAGAAATTATATTAAATAAATACTGGTTTGGGTATAGAAAGCCCAGTGATTGTATCTTTATAACTAAAAAACTGTTACTGATTGGGTCATGTCATTTTCAAAATAGATGGATATTTCCTTTATGAAAATGCATCTTTTGTGAAAAAATGCCTAATATATTTTTGTATATATTTTCCTAATATTTGCTTAATAATAATTCAATTTGATTTACAGATGTTACAAGGTGAGAACAAAGGATAAGAATAGAAGCTTTGGGGTGTTGAAAATCAGATGGATTGATGGAATCACTAACGAGGAATTTCTAAGCAGAATAGGGGAAGAGCGGACAATATGAAGGACGTTGACCAAGAGAATGGATAGATTAATAGGCCACGTTTTAAGAAATGAGGGTCTTGTGAAATTAACATTAGAGGGAAGTGTGTGGGGTAAGAAAAGAAGAGGGAGGCCAAGACGGGATGGAATACGATAAACTGATTACAGAGGATGTTGGATGTGGTCGTTATTCTGAAATGAAAAGGCTTGCATCAGACCAGTCAGTCTTAGGACTGAATACCACAACAACAATAACAACAACGAGAGGTATACCTGTGGGACCTTCCTCTTGCAGATATTTCTCCCCAGGTTGATTGTGGGGCTTACCTTTGGGGATGCCTCGTACTCTCTCTGGTTTCTTCAAGGTTCTCACATGCCAAGGTACCTTCATCTATTTTCGGAGGTGTATCTTGGGCATACGGTAATGGTTGTCCGCTGATCCCATTGATATCACTTACGGAGACATGGAGAAGGTAAAGCTGTGATCCCAGAGAAAACTCATCTACCGTCATTCGGAAGGGCGTTAAAGTAATACTCAATAGTCCGACCTACCTGATGCTGGTTCTCTAGGGTTATCCCTTCTTTTCTTTTAGGTGAAACACCGGGTAGATTTCATAAGTATAACCTTGGAGCCTAATCAAGCCTTCCTACCCAAGGTAACAAAGGTGCCTATGAGAGTTTCTCTCGCAGGCATTTCCCCCAGAGTGACTGTGGGATTCACCTGATTATGTCGGGAATACCTCACACATTCTCTGTGAGTTTTATCAAAATTCTCACATGGCGAAACACCTTCACCTATTTCAGGACGTTTATGTACTGGGATCGAAGACCTTGGACTTATGGCAAGAGTTGTCCGCTGATCCCATTCAATCAGTCGGCCAATTGCCTCCTAAAACTGGTGGAGATACGGAGAAGGGAATGCTGCGACCCCAACCAACAAAACTCGTTCTCACTCATTTTCGGAAGGGTTATGTTGTGAGAATAGTACTCAATGCATGACCTACCTTTTATAGGGATTTCCCTGCATCTTTCTAGGTGAATCACCCGGTAGGATCCTTAAAACACAGCCCGGGGGCCCTAGTCAACCCTTGGCTACCTTGCTCTACCTTCCGCATCCCCCTTTTCAATTACTTTCCTATGCTATTAAAGGGGAGTTGCCTGTTTCAGGAACACCCTCATGTAGCCTATTAACCCAATATATATATATATATATATATATATATAGTCAACCCTTGGCTATTTTGCTCTACGTTCAAAATCCAACCTTTTCAATTCCGTTCCTATACTTAGGGGAGTTGCTTGTTTCAGGATCACTGTCATGTAGCCTGTTACCCTCTCCCCCCCATAAAAAGATAAATTTCACCTTGAATATGATGGTTGTTGGGAATAAAATATTAATTTTAACGAAAATTTAGAACCATTATATTGAATGACAAATTATTATTTTTAAATTATTGTGAATCTGATTTATGTCACGTAAAATCATTTAGGAACAGAATTAGGGGCATGGTTTAACTTACTTTATTCAAGCTTAAAATTAGTGATAATGTATTTGTATATTCAATATTTATAGTAGAATTAATTATTGTTTAACTTATATTCCTTTATTGGAATTTTAAATGTATGTTGCCACAGGTCTCAGCCCATTGCAATGTAATAAATCTATCTATCTAATAGATATTGTTTCTATATATAGATTTAGTGTAAAGCGATTATTAAATATGTAATTATTAAAATTTTCTAACATAACCGTGATTAAGCACAATGAAGTTATCATAAATATAAATACTATAATAAAATTACTAGGATAAAATTCTTTAACAACAATATTATCGTGAAATAATTGACACATGACTTTTTGGCAACCGAAGTTGTAAAAAAATTAAATTGAGGACATATGAAATTGTTGTTGTTGTGGTATTCAGGCCCACGACTTGTCTGATGATACCCTCCATGCTAACCGTTCTTCCGCTATCCTTTTCACTTCCGCATAACTACCACACCCCACATCCTCCCTAATCTACTTAGCGTAT
Source organism: Eucriotettix oculatus (assembly GCA_034510155.1). Classification (NCBI taxonomy): domain Eukaryota; kingdom Metazoa; phylum Arthropoda; class Insecta; order Orthoptera; family Tetrigidae; genus Eucriotettix; species Eucriotettix oculatus. Next base: position 184,264,430 of record CM067376.1, read on the forward strand.
TCCAACCTACCTCCATCTTCTGTTCTTACCCCACACACCTCTCCCCCTAATGCTAATTTTACAATACCCACATTAATCTATCCATTTTCTTGGTCAACGTTCTCCATATTGTTCGTTCTTCCACTATTCTGTTTAGAACACGTCAAATTAATTTAATTTATTTTGAAAAATGCGTTATCTTTTGACCACATGTACAGAAAATTTTGTTTATAAACAATTCATTAGATTCAGTTGGCTTTCATCTAATTTCAGAAACAAATTTGATTGCCTTTTCACTGAAAAGTTTCAACATTTTTATTTAAATAACGATTTTGAAGCCAATAAGTGGTTAAAAATCAATTATATTCCAAAAGGGATAGTAGGAAAGAATTTTTTGCATCCAAGTTAAAATTTTAGTGAAAACGACATTATTAGGTTTTTCTTTTTGCCAGTGTATTCCTATATTAATAAAATTTAATTTTATTGGATGCTCTGATTATTAAATTTCTGAACTTATCCACGGTCGTTGCAAAATAGGCGATGATCCTTACAGTGAGAAAACCGAGCATTACTAGAATGTGGAATCATATTCGTGACAGATCCTTACCAAATCAGCTATACAGAGCACGATAGCACGGGATTCTAGTATTTTTACAACTGTGTCAAAGTTAAATAAGCTATGGTCTTTGTAGAGAAATATTTAAGAGATTGCGCGCCCGCCTGACAGGAGAGTAACGTTGACAGCCTTAAGTGGACAGTTACACACAGTGGCTATAAATTTTGTTTGGAACGTTAATAGATACGGCTAATATTTGGCTATCACGTCGAGGTAATTACGGGCGATTACCGGACAGAATCACTGCCGCCCACGTCGGACTTTTGTCAGTCGCCCACGCCAAGGCCCACCTGGTGCGGCCACACATCACGACGCCAGAGAGAGCAATTGCTCAAGTGTTGGCAAGACTGATAGTGCGCGCACTTGTAAACAAGCGAGTTCCATTGTGGCGCAACAAAGAACGTGGCCCCACTGCTTAAATAAATTGCCGTGGGACACCCCACAACAATAGCAAGGTGCCAACTTTTAATGGCGGAAGGGACGGGGAATTCTTGGAAACTGGGTCGGGATCAGCTTTCAGTGGCAACATTTTATACCTTTTTCTGGTAGGACGGGTGAAAATACTTTCTATTATTGACGTACAAAATCGTCAAATTTAACGGTTAGTCTGCGAATAGGAACAGGTTTAGTCGACAGACGTTCTACGAAGTTGCAGCTTGACTCTCAAGTGAGAAAAGTTTAAATTTAACGTCTGTTATATATAATAAAACAAATAATGACTTTTACAGGCTTTATTCTTTCAATTTAATTAGTTTTGGCCAATTTGTTATGCCTTATTCAGGTTTTCTACCTATAGAGGAAATAGTTACAGCAAATTAAACCAAGAAAGGTGAAAATAAGACAAAAACTTAAAAAATATACGGAAACTAAATCAAACTTACTACAACAGTGTCAAAACATAACAATAGAATCATATACAAGTCCAACAATTGTTTTAAAACTTGGCCTTTTAATCTATCACTTCTCTTGGTTAACATAATGCATGTTGTTCGCTCTTCCCCTATTCTGTTTAAAACATCCTCTTTAGTGATTCTGTCCACCCATCTGATTTTCAGCATTCACCTATAGCTCCACATTTCAAAGGCGTCTATTATTTTCCTTTCCCTAACTCCTATCGTCCACGTTTCGCACAAATAACACCACGCTCACTACGACCATTTTTAGCAACGATTTCCTAATATTCACACTTATTACCCGTAAGTAAATCCCTCTTTTTCGCGAAAGCCTTCCTTGTCTGTGCTATCCTACTCTTTATGTCTAGTATACTAGTTATAACGGTTCCCCAAGTAGCAGGATTTCTTAACTTCCTCCAAATATCCATTTCCAATCTAACACCCTTTGTTATTCCACTATTTCCCATACTACACTCCATTATCTTGGTTTGACCTCTATTATTACACATACTGAACTCTTTCTCCAGGACTAGGTTCATGCCATTTATTATGGTTTCCAGGTCTTCTGACTCCCCTAATACTACAATATGTACGCAAAGCGTAAGGTTTTTATTTCATCTTCTTGCAGTATGATTCCTTTTAAGACAAAAATTAATATGGAAACTGAATCACACTTATCACAACAGTTTCAAAACATAACAATAGAATCACATATGAAGTCCAACAATAGTGCTCGAGATCCGAGGCAACACGTAACACTTAATCTCCTTTCACAATTAGTTATATCCATACTGAATACAGAAGTTGAAGTGGGTTAGAGAATTTTTGATCTGGAATTTTGGGAACCATAATAAATGGCATGAACACGTTCCTGGAGAAAGAGTTCAATACAGGGATTAATAGAGGGGAAACCAAGGTAATGGATTGTAGTATGGGAAACAGTGGAATAACAAAGGGTGTTTGATTGGAAATGGATATTTGGAAGAAGTTAAGGATTCTGCTACTTGGGGCGCGTAATAACTAGTATAGTATTGGATTTCCAAAATTCCCTCCCAGTGGCCTTGGAGTAACAATGTGAACGGGAAGCATCTTATCTCAAAATATATTGAAGTGACAACAAAGAAAAAAGAATTACAACTTAACAAAAGTTGGTAAATGGACACAGGTAAACTTAAATGAAAATTAAGAAAACAACTTATTGTAAGTATTACTTATATTATTTGTTTCACTGTGAATTGAGCGTGTTTTCAGTGGTCCTAATGTGTATCATTTCTGATAGATTCCCTTTGTTCAAATTTTGTTCGAAATCTATGATTTCAACCTTTTCCCAAATTCATGTTTCCCGTCGAGGTTTTGTGTGGTGACTATATTATGTATGGTCGTTTTGTATTTGTTCTTATATTCATTCAGTCTTGTTCACAACGCACTTTTTGTTTCATTAATATGACAGTTTTGGAAATTTGGCGCACCGCAATTAATTTTATAGATCTAGTTATGTTGCGAGTAATTTTCCAAATCGTCTTTTTTTTTGGGTTAACAGGCTACATGAGGGTGATCCTGAAACAGGCCACTCCCCTCTAATAGTATCGGAAGAGAATTGAAAAGGGGGGATGAAAGGTAGCCAAGGGTTAACTAGGGCCCCCAGGCTTTAGTTTAAGGATCCTACCGGGTGTTTCACCTATACAGATGTAGGGAAAACCCTAGAAAACCGGCAACAGGTAGGTCGGGCATTGGGCTTGGCCTTTTTGATAAATTTATTGAATTTATTATTTAGTTTTAAATGTAACAGAGAACCCAAACTTAATGACTTATTTCTTTAATTTCTCTCTAATATTTACACACGCTATGCGGTGTTACCTTATTATACATAGTTGCGTGTTGATACCGAACAATACAACAAACAATTATACTTTAACCAACATGGAAAACCAAAATATTAGATCAAATAATCTTATAAAGAGAAAGAAATTCCAATCTGAATTTAAAGGGACAATTTTGTGTTAACTACTAATGGTTAGGATAGGAACTGTTTAAATTCTTGGAAAAAGTGCTTTGACTACGGTTAAAATTCCCAACAAGAGAAATATTTATTACATACATACTGAACATGTATTAAGATAAATACTTCAGTCCACTTCCGAAATTTTTTAAACTCAATTCGAGAAGCGAAATTCACGAGTATATTATTTAAATTAATAGATAAATTTACGATTGCATAAAAGAAGTGTTTGATTACCGTAATATTTAATGACATATAGTTTAAATATTTGTTCCTGCGGCGAGAATATAACCGGGTGAATTTAAGAGTTATGACTTGAATTGAGTTAATCTATATATTTTTTAATTTAGGAGATTGAAAGGCCAGTCAAACGAAAAAGTTTTCAGAATTAAATAATGTTAAAATAAAGTAAAATATATTTATTCTGTAAAATGGAGCGAGTTCATTCAGCGCTTCAATTTATTATTGGTAATACTTTCCCCGGCGCAGTTTTACCCAGTTGGCAAGAAAATTTATACTCATTGAATATTAAAATTTTCGTTAGGAAGCATAGCGACCACGAGCGAACCGGGCGGAGAAAACATCAAATGCAATATTCTGCGAGCAAGAAGGGAATAGTCTCAAACAATGAATATTTATTACGGAAGAACTTTCAAGAGTCGTGTTTATGGAAATGAAACACACACGATTGGATATCCGTTGACTGGAACAAAGGTCAAAATGTCTATAATTCTCTCTTTGTTTATGCGAATTTGTAATTGGTGGTAAAGGTATTGACATCTAGAGCTGAAAAAAATTGAAAACTGCAGTTGATTGGAAGGTTTTCCACCGCGAACTTGAAAATATAATGAATTGTATATACTCGTATATAATATTTCCGTGAACGTCTATATTACCGTCATTTTGTTTTACGGCACTTTCTGCATACTCAAAAATTTTAAATTGAATGTAATGAATATATTTTAATTATGATTTTAAAAGTTATCACCATGCAATTATTATCTTATTTTCTTTTCTATTCTATCTCAGATATTCGTACGAATGGATATTATACAACAACTATTACTATTTAATTTTTTCTTTGTAATAGAACGCAAACAACCAATCAAACTCGAGTATTCCATTGATTATATCAGAGAAGAACCAAAGTAAGTTCATCTCTCTACTTTGTTCTACATCTCTGACAGGCATTTTAATACCCAAAAACTGTGTTTACCAGCTTTATCACACCTATGTCCATGAATTTCAAATTCACATTGAGCTTTCAATCAATCTGAAGATTCACAACATTTTCTACAATTAATGTAGAAAGTATATTAACACACAAGCAATGACTGAATTAAAAGTCAATTTATTTATCTGTTTTATTAGATTTTAGTAAGGTCTGTATATTGTAGTGACTATGATCTTTGGAGACAGCTGAACGAATCCGATTTTGCGGATAATAAATTTGAGAATTTTCATTATTTTTAAAGTGAAATTATCTGGAAAGGCGACGGTGGTTTCTGAGCGAAACCTTGCTGTTCGACATTGAGAAGAAAACTAAGAGAGGTATCAACATCTATATCAAATAAACCAGGGGCGGCCAACCTTTTGCACACCAAGCGCCAATTTTTTAGACGAGTTCAGACTCACCATATAATGCTATCACATTTTATAGCGTCTTACGTTCATGATTAGGGACTGGTAATTTTATATGTGGATAGAATATGCTTCGCTACGGGGACGCAGAGGAATAAGTTTGACGCAGTTAAATTAATTAATTTACGCCACTTCAATGAAGCACCAATCTACAGAAGTCAAGAATGATGTTTCTGTACGAGAGGTTGATAGCTTCATGATGCTGACAGAGAGTCTCGTTTGTTGAATATAATTCGGGACTATAATTGTTGGCACTCAGACCGAGATCAGCTTGGAATTTGGAATTATCTGTTCTTTCTGTTTGCCAGAAAAACTTTCGGCCATTCATTGTATTTATTTATAATACATGTATAACTGTACAATGCTTTTTAACAAGGTAAAGGGACGTCTCGTCCGAAATACAAACAGGTTCAAGGTTGCAATGCACCACGTTTAATCGTCCAAGGCGCCACATTTGGTCACCTCTGCAATTAATCATGGCAGCATTTTATCTTAAAAAATCTTGCACAGGAAAGATTAAATTTTTTATGGGTTTATTTATTCTTAAATGTCCTACGGTTAGCCTGGGTTTGAGAGTTTACGACGGGCAGGATGCTAAATAAAGGAAAATCTGTGAGCAAAAGTGATCTATCGAAACAATCGTCGCCAGTTTTTTATATCCTGGAAAAACACTGGAATGCAATTGAAATATTGGTTCAGGTGTAGACTGTATACCAGCGGGAAAGGATTGAAGAGGAAACTGCCTAACGGTAAATTTATTATTATTTTTTTCAAACATAACGGTAAATTTTTTTTTCAAACACTTTGGTGGAAAATAATTTTTTAATTGCAAATCGGTTAGTGGTTTTTCAGGTTTCTTCCCTAATTTTTTCATAATTTATTTATAAAAGTCGCATCGACTGTCTGGTCATTAGCGACCACAGTGACAATTATTTTCATATTATTATACAATTGTTTATTTACATATTATTTACAATTATGAATTTACGAAATACTGATCATGTATAATGTCCATTTTTCTGTTCGTTAACCGCTAATTATTCTCTCCCAATTTATTAAAGGGTTGTTGTCTGGCCAAAAATTGAAATATGACGAGAACAGGTTTCCAAATTTCAGTTTGAATGTTAAAATTATCGCGATCAACTTACGCTATTAAGTTTATTCAGAAAATATGTTTACACATGAACCAATATGGTGAATTTAAAAGTCAGATAGAATGAATTTCTTACAAAAGACGCCGGCACTCATTTCACCAGCCTGAGATTGACAGGCCAAGAAGTATTAAGCCTTGCGTTAATGGAGCCTAGAGGTGAAAGTCTAACTTTCTTGCAGACTTTGTCTCCTTGACGAGAAGCCGCCCCTCCCACGCCTAAGATTTACCGCAAAGCGACGTGGCTGGGGCGAATCCGAATTTGTGGTCCATTGAGCGGTCTGAGTTATGGCTTGCCCTCCTCCCAATTTGTCGAAGGGCCGACGACGGCTTCGCCCTTTCTGGACGGGTTCTGCTATTATCCCCGTGGCCGACGCATTCCTCATATTAGATGCGGTGCGGTGGTGTAATGATACGCAGACACGGAACAACCATTAGGCCGCGAGGGAAGTCGATTCCTGACGAGACAGCCGAAGAGAATTTACGAGCCCGGTTTCCCCGCGGGCCGCCATTTCAATAGCCTGCCATTACAGTTTTCCAAATACACTCGGTTCAGCAATTCTATCAGATCGACATCGCCACATCCTGACCTGTGTCCGAGATGCAAACTTGCCGCTCATTCCACCATTGCACACAGCAACTTCACTCTGGATTTTCTTCCCTCAGGGACAGTGATTAGGATTTTACAAAGACGGACTCATAACTTCTAATACAGAATTAATTTTTGTTTGCATAATCATTAGAGAAATTTAAATACGTTGGCAAATAGGAACAAAATTTGGTAATCGTTTTCTTATAAACCAGGAAAATCAAAGGTTGAGGGTGAGAAGCCCCAAACATAACGGAATTTTGTGACACTGTGCTGGAATCTTGTGCTCACATAGTAATAAATTGCCTTCATAAAGAAAGATACCCAAAGATTTAAATTGAATTAAAAGTATGCATCTCTTAAAAGACTCCAGGAATTATTATGAGTACTTTAAACCTATATGAGTTATAAACCGTGAGACGATATGATCATATATCAAAATTAGAAAAACTGGCATATTTCAGTACATGGGATCAAATAAACGAAGCCAAAAAGTCGAAATCAATTCACAGACGTAGGAAAATATTCGCTTGTTAATGGATCCATCGTACAATGGATTAAGTTACTTGCAGTTTGGTAGTCGAGTGAAAGTAGAGTTAAAATTAACGATAATCTACAAATTTGTTCCAATATTGTGAAGGGAAGTGGATAATTTTCTTTTCGTCCCTAGACTTAACCCTATTTTTCTTCCTTAAATTAAACAGTGCAGTGATCTCTTTACTTATTAATTAGAAATTTTTTTTAAGTGTGGTTTACTTTTTTGTTGGACAGCTAAAGCCTTACTACTTCTCTTTGTACATTATTTGCTTCTGTAGTTGTTCATAAGCTGCCATCGGAATCTATTCAAATCACTGTTAACTACTTATCCGATTATTATTTATTATAAAAACAAAATTTCCGCGAATAAATACGAATGCAGCTGCCCAGGTAAAGCTTGTAAAAATCCATAAATATGTTAATTCAACAGTGTTTGTAGTTTATTTTATTATAATAATTGGAATAATTGATATGGTTGATTTTAATTTGATGCGCAAGGAGTGAGGCGAGAGGCGTCGGAACGTTTTTCTGTTTGTAATTTCAAATCCATGGATTTTATGGGCGTCGTGCTTCCAGCGGACGTGGTCCGTAGAGGACAAATTCGGACCCTCCCCTCCCCTCTTCAACATTACCCACCTGTATCAGGTAGTTGGTTGGAACTTCGTAAACATAACAGTCCCTGTGACGTCGCAAGTGATCTTCTTCTGTTGAAGTTGTAAATGTAGGCTGAAATGAAGGAAAATCCATTGCTAACTAACCTAAACGGCGAAATAGTTAGAAAAATGTGCAAAATTGGACAGCCAAAATAACAACAACAAGCATTTAAGTAAACTTTAATCAAAGTACAACAAATATCGGTTCTGATGCAGACCTTCGACAGACATTATGGACTAATCTATTAATTTAGTCACATGAGAAATAAAATTATTATAGATTTTACTAAGTAAGGTTGAAGTTAATTAAATTTTAAAAATAAGCTATCTGAACAATTTTTTTTAAACTAGATCATATATCTTGAATTATAAGACTGTTAATATTGGGAAAATAAACTGTCTTGGTTTTAATATTAAGTGAACGAACAATGTATAACAGTTCAGAAACTAATATGAATTTATAATTACTATTATATTTGATAAATAAAAAAGTTTATCTCTTATTTTGTCTTATAGTTACGTACAACGTGTATTGACTATACTATATAAGTTATGTACTGAATTTCATATTATAGCACTCCCTCTTACCATTAATTTTATCATTACTATTTGTTATTTATTTTATCCTCACTATTGTCATTCTCAGGAAGGTGGCTATTTGGATTATTTTCTTTTTTCCTTGGGCTTTAAAACTACGTTCACACGTCTTATATCCATTAATTTGTTAAATTTTTTTTCTATAATCCTAATTTCCTCGATAAATGACGCTATAAAAATGTTAAAAAGTTAGGGTTTGGTGTGTTTTAGAAAGTTATGGAAAATAAATTCCCAGCGAGAAGGTACACGGCGAAAAAACATTAAAATTTGCGGATTTTTAGGTAATTTATTGCCACAACTATGATCTAAATTACCTTTATGATATATCAGTATATAAATACTACTATCTTTTATTAAAAAAACATTTACAATAAATGGAAATTTTAAATGTTTTCTTATAATATCCTATTTTTACTAAAATTTTATTTTAAGGTTTTATAAAATGTTCTTTAAAATTATTAATGACATGTCTTGACGAAAGTTGTATTCAATAAATCAATCACATATCTCTTTTTTATATTTGAAAGTTACATTTTTGACCAAGAATGTATTAATATTACACATTACCTATATTTTTACCTAATTGTTGGTTTCCTTTTTTCACTATCTTAGAACTGATGTTAAGTTCTTAATGTTTGTAGTTGTAATTCTTCCAGAATAAAAAATTATATTTATTTATGTAATTTGACTCATTACTATGACAATACTATTAAGACTGAATATGTTAAATAAATTTGGGTTCCTAATTGCTTATTTCAAAGATCATACATACTAAACACTTGGACTTGGTAAAAGACGCACGTCCGCAGGATATACCACATGGATTTTATGAGCTACTAGATAATTTACGACATTCAAATAATTTAATGAGATAGTGTTTCATTTTTATGTTTCATGCAGTCCAAGAATATTGGGAATATATTACTTTCAGAATTCATTTCCGAGGAAAAACAATTTATATTCTTCTCCAACATTTACGAATAGAAGATATAGTTTTTCAACATTTCTTGGAGAAGTATGATCATATGATTTCGTATCCAACTGACACTATTATCTTTAAAACGTGGTCACTTTTCTTAATCTTCCGTATAAATTTATATTTGTACATTACATATCTGAAAATATTTAGTTAATGTGTAAATAAATAATCCACCTTAATTTCTATTTAGTTGCATTAAGATAGATCTCAAACTGGAGGAAGTTCAAGAAAGAACTTGAACTTTGTGAATTTAATCTGAACTTACTTTAATAAAGTGTTTTTTTTGTTGGGTTAACAGGCTACATGAGGGTGATCCTGAAACAAGTAACTCCCCTTAAGTAGCGTAGGAAGTAAATTGAAAAGGGGGGATGCGGAAGGTAGAGCAAGGTTGCCAAGGGTTAACTAGGGACCCCGGGCTATGGTTTAAGGATACTACCCGGTGTTTCACCTAAAGAAATGCAGGGAAAACCCTAGAAAACCTCCATGAGGTAGGTCGGGCATTGGGTACTATTTTCACGCCCTTCCGAATGACGGGAGACGAGTTTGCTGTGGTGTCGCAGCATTCCCTTCTCCATCTTCGCACCAGTTTCAGAAGGCAGTTGGCCGACTGAACCAATGGGATCAGCGGATAACTCTTGTCATATGCCCAAGGTCTTCGACCCCAGTACATATACCTCCTAAAATAGGCATTTGAGAACTTTGATTAAAAAAAATACAGAGAGAGCGCGAGGCATTCCCGACATAATCAGGTGAGCCCCGCAGTCACTCTGAGGTGAAGCACCTGCGAGAAAACTCCCACAGCGTCTATTATATTTAATAAAGTGTATTTTATTAGTCATAAAGTATATTTTATTCTGTGTGATTAAAAACAGTCGTAAAATCTATTCGCAAATTAAATTTAATGTTATGTAACTTTTCTTCTTAAAAAGTTAAACGTCAAGAATGTTAATCAGTCATGAAATGTACAAATGGGAATGAAATAGCTATTTGGCTACTTCTTGATTTTTAACTGTCACGTCATTGCCTTCCTTTTAGTATTTAATTATGTCTGTATTTGTTATACACGTATATATACAACTTTGTCTCGTCCGCTGAAATTGTTGTTTCTTGTATTAAAATCTAAAATTAAAAGCAAGGTACTAATTTGCATTACTTTGCAACCGAGGAAATTCGATCAAACTTTTGCTATAACTGTTAAATACTTTCGCATGACTCACAAATGGTAAATACCATCGCGGAAAATGCCAATCTATGGCCAATCTATGTGTCACCTTTGGAGATAATACTGAAACTAACTTTGCTGGTTGAAATAAAAATATGAGGAGAGAGAGGATTTTTCAATAGTAGATAATTTGATTGTGAAACATAGAACAGTGAATACTGGATAACTTTTACCTTACCACGGGAAAAGACTTAGGATCGGTAAATTTATTCGACTGTGTTTAATATACCTCTAAAACTTTACGTAAACTGTATTTGGTAGTATAGAAGTTTATTTGGTCCCTGAGAGAAGGAGATTTCATAAAATTTCGACAACGTAATTGCGTCATCATTTTTTTTTCTCATAATATTTAAAGGTAATTTAATTTTTAAATTGGCGTAGGATATTAAATTTCCAGCTTAAATTAATTGTAGCCTAAATCAGATATTTACTCTATATTAACTCAACAATGGAAATGGAAACGTACTGTATAAAATTAAAGAGTGTTTTTTCTTACACGCGCGCGCACACCCACACACGAGTGCGTGCCAAACACCTATCTGTTTTCACATCTTGTTTTTTTTATTTTACTTTTTAAAGAGATATATATCCTTCAAAACAGTTTAATTATCATCTCTCGTATTAATGTCGGTCGGACGGGGAACTAATGTACAACACACAATTTGGCTCTATTTTCTTAATTAAAATTTTTTTCCAAACACAATGACTTGTCATGTCTCTTCCAAAATAACTTTCAACGTCCGTTACGTACACTCACCATCACAAAATGTACTCTTTCTTGATACCACCCGTGGTGCATAGTTGCCAGGTGTAAATGAGCCTTTTATAATTTAGTGTCTGTCAAAGGCAAGTGTTCTTCTTTTTTAACCTTCCTAACCAGTATTACTGTTTTACAGTGAATATTGAGTATGTTTTAGCAATCTACAATAAACATTTCTCATTCGGAAAATATTCATAATTATATCGGATCCGGAAGTAGTAACTCCTAATATCCTATCTGAGCGTCCAACACGGATACTTTTCCTCGGAAAGTATAAGTAACGAGTTTGTGTGGAAAGTTGCAGTGGTATAATGTATCTCATTAATTCTCATGAGGTGCTTCAGGAAACATCAACCACTAATTTTGCTAACAGTGATGTTGTGTATATAATGAAAACAGAACTAGTAATCCAGGCAAATAGTAATGCTTTTTATTTCAGGTACAAATGACACTATGAATAGAACATAACGATTTACAGGTGTTAAATAATGTAACACAAAATTCCATAAAAATTTACGTGTCATAGATAAAATTTGACTTTTATAAGAAATTCTTGACCGAATGAAAGCGACAGTGCTCATTAAATTGATAACAATTGACGAATATATTCTATTTTTGAAAGTAATTAAATTAATATGAATTTTATTGTAGATAAAACAAAGAACGGCTAAAAGTAAAAAAAGGAATAATTTTATTTAAAACGTTTCCTTCCTAAACTTTCGGGACCTCCTGATTTATTTTATTTCAAATAAAATTATTCCATTTCTGACTTTCCGCCATTCTTTATGTTTATTCTATTTTTCTTTGTGAACAACTTGGAATTGGAATTTCCATCCACTGGAATTATGGATCCAAGAAACGACTCTCTCTATCGTCAAAAACCTTGCATGTCACATAAAATTGTTTTTACGAGTCATATCTTCGCAACTATACACATTCTGAATCATTTCAAAATTGAAGTGGCACCTTTACCCAATTTTTTAAAAAAACGTATTGTTAGCATGTTGTTCCATTGCCTCTTTCACGACTGTCTGCCAGAATTTTTCAATTTTTCGGTGGTGTGACGAATGCCTTACCAAGATCTACTACGTGGATAGTTTGGGTTGGGAGAAATATGGCACCCGGCACCGATAAAAATAATTGGATTTTTTTCTTTTTTTGGGAAGGTGGGGGGAGGGAGAACGAGCTACGTGAAGGTGATCCTGAAAAAGCAAATTCCTTTTGATAGATTAGACAGGGAATTGAAAAGGGGTGATGTGGAAGGTAGAGCAAAGTAGCCAAGGGTTGACTAGGGCTCTTGCATTATAGTTTAAACATCATATTCGGTGATTTACCTTAAAGAGATGCATGGGAAACCCTAGAAAACCTGCATTCGGTAGGTCCGGCTATTGACACTATTCTCACGCTCTCACAATGACAGGAGAGGAGTTTGCTGCGGGGGCGCTGCATTCTTTTCTCCATGTCCCAATTATTTCTAAGATTCAGTTGTCCGACTGATGCAATGAGATCAACAGACAACTCTTACCATACGCCCAAAGTCTTCGACTCCAGTACATACACCTCCTAAAATTGATGAAGGTACCTCGGAATGTGCGAACCTCAAAACCAGAATGAGAACGAGGCACAACCGAGAGAAAGCTCCCACTGGCATACCATACCCATAAATGCACTCGAGTGGAGACACATTGTTAAGAAGGCAAGTTTCTAGACGAGAGGGACAGACACTGGATATCTGGAGTATGACATTCTCTTTGGAGATCACTTTTGGTTGCATAGCTCCTGGTCTGGATGTCTGGCTGCTATTAATTCTGAATTTGTCTGTTTTATGAGAAGACCTTAAATAAGTACGACCCTGCCATGACGTGTCATCACTCTGCATTCTATTAAACAAACTACCTCCCATATATATTGTAACATGAAATTATGGCTCCGTCCCGAAGAGCAATTATCCGCTACAGACTATTATTGTCGGCTTCGTTTGAGACTCGCCGATAGAAGAAGCCGGCAATTGTTGAGACTGCGCTACGAGAGCGGGATAGTGCAGGTGCACGGAAATATTGGCCATCGTCAACTAGCCACGATGGTGTAAGGGTGGAATAGGGTCCGTGAAACGTCGTGACAACAGGTTGACGTGCCTGGTCTCGGACACGCTAGCCGAATAAAGGTAGTGAGACGCCACCCCGGATTAGTGATTGTAATTTGATAGTTCTCGTAAGATAAAAGTACCCGCTTGTTCCATTTATGTGTTTTAATATGAGAGAGTTCATGGTGAGGTGCTGAAGTTTAAAATCATAGGGATTTTGTTATTCTTATTCCTCGAATAAATGGACAGTTGTTTTAAAATAAAACTCTTTTTTTCTTGATAAAATTACCTGGCGCGCAGTTAATATAAGGAAACAAGTAACCGAAGTCGGAGCATAGCCGAGGAAAGTAACAGAGGCCGCCGCCGGGCTGTTACAAGCTATATGTTCCATTTTAAAATATATTTACCTCCATAAAAGTACATAATCCCATCTATTATCATTATACGATCTTAGATGTTATTAATAACTACACTATTATAAAAAGAGTCATATATCCTGTGGTACGGACTGTGTAGGTATCGCACATTTCCTATTGTCAAGGTATCGATAATGTTTCTTTCTCTGCGTTCAATAGGAAATTCACTCGATTCTAGGAAATAACTACTTATCTTCGTGATGAATAATAAAGTATAATGAGTGGCCTCCTTACAGTCTTCGGTATGACTTGTTTTAAATGAAAATGTAATGAACGTTTCGAATAGTAATTGGACATGTCAATGTGCATCTACCGAGTCAGAGGCGCTGAGGCTTGGAGGTGTCATGTCTCCCGAGCCCGAGAGCTGTCAGTGTCGAGGCGGGACTTGCTGGGCACCCTGTGAGGACTGTTTATTGCGTGGCTGTCCGAGCAGTGCGCCATTAGCCGCCAGTGGTAATGACGGCGGACCCCCACATTACCAGGCAATAAAGCAGGTGGAAAATAAGTGGTCTGTGACAGCCATTACGGTAAGCAGCTGAGTGAGTTGGCAAGTCTGGCATTCTGGCTCGCGGTACCTTGACGTCCAAAAGTCTTGCAACCAGTTCGCCCTTCACCGTCAATCCCGCAGACGCTCCAATGTTTCAATTTACAGGACAGGTGCAGTGTAATATTTCATTCGCTGTCTCAAATAATCGCTCGGGACACGTCAATTAGTTTTGCGGGTTTATGTGGCAACGCGATGACGTTATCATTACAAGTTTTTGAATTTATACTGGTCTATAGTGGCGCACACGTTGGTCACGAAACCACATTCATACTTGTTTAACTTATCTTCGTGAAGGTGAGGGCAATATTATTTATTTGATGTATGTTGAATCACTGCGCCCCTCCCACACACAAAGGAAAATCTCGGTAACCTGGAGTTTCTCAGAACTGCCACGTCCCCGTAATTCCAAATCTTCTCAGTTCATTCTAACAGATACGATTACATGGACTCATAATAATAATATACTAGACGGATACCTCTGGTGCTTCTATTTATAAAGTCTTAACGCCCCCACTCAGCTGTGTCTCATATTTCTTTTAAATTACTCGAATACATTTAGGTCAGTATCGGAATGAATTCCACAATCATTTATCATTCATTAGGAATTGTGCACATTTTGTAAATTCAGTTTATTATATGATTAATTTAATACAAGCGATTCATTGTACATAAGCACTCATTTATGTTCATACTAATACATGTTACTAATTAAAATTATTTGATTTTTGAGATAAAATTTATATATTTAATTAGTTCATGCTAGTTATTTAAATTTAAGCCCACTTCTATGTCTCAAACGTGCAATTCAGATTTGCCCATAAATTCATTTAGTTAATAGGAGTGTCTAATGAGAATTAAAGTTCTTGTTATTCACTTGATAAAGTCTACCAGTTGGTAGAGGAAACGTTGTTTTTTCAGATTAGTATTGTCTGTTAAGATTAAGGCCATTTTATATCATTCGTACGAATTAAAGTTAGTTCATCATTAAATTGACTTTGGTTATTAGACTGTTTAATTCTTTGTGCCCATTTGATAAATGAAGAAATACATTAATAATGGACACAATTCTGTGTTACTGACAATGAATCACATGTTTTGTGCAGAGTTTTTACATTTATTGTATTTAAGTAGTGGAAATCAGAGTTGATAAGTGGTGAAAATCATTGTTTGATAAATGTAGAAATACATTAATATGTTTGTGACTACAAACAGGCACTTATTTATTAACAACTCTGATTTACACCACTTAAATACAAGAAATGTACAAACTACACAAAATATGTTAATCTTTGTCAATAGTACAGAATTTTGCCCATTATTAATGTATTTCTACATTTATCAAACTCTAATTTCCACCTCTTAAATACAAGAACTGTACAAAATCTACACAAAACATGTAATCATTGTCAATAACACAGTATTGTGTTAATTATTAATGTCTTATACATTTATCAAAGAATTAAACAGCCTAATAACTTGTAGAGATCGAAAATTGTTAATTGTAAGAAAATTAACTATTTGTATTATTTTTTGTACGTATAGTTGTTGTGGTTCTTATAAAGAAAGGCCTGCTATTCAAATTAAACCTTTATGCAATCCGTGTTCATTAATAATAAATAAATTTTAAAAATTAATAATTTACATTGCTCACTATGTTTTATTACATTATAAAATAAATGAGATTCCCCCTATTCATTTCAAATGTATTATTACATTTTGTTACCATTCTCGTTCCTTCCCTTTGTTTGAGTTACTCCATTAATTTAGTTCCCTTGATTTCTTTCGTCACCGATGGTGACATTGTCCGTTTTAAACCATTATTTCAATCTTTCTTTACAAATGTGAGCTCTACATACTCATCCAGTACATATGAGATTGTGAGGTACGTGCTTCAATTTTCGAGCTGTTAAGGGAACTCGTAAGGGTATAGTAACATTGCCATCCATTTTTTCTTCAAACAATTGGCCCAAACTGACGAAAGGAAGTGAGTTTGCTGTCGCGGATATTAAGTTTGTTTGCAATAACCGGCTTCTAAATATTGCAAAGTTGGTTGTTGAAAATCGGCATTGGGCGTTAAAAGTGTAAGAACATCGGCGGATTTAGAGAAATATGGGTAAACCGAGGTTTGTTGGCACAGAGAGGGACGGATCATTGTTGGTGATGAATAAGCGACTATTATTAAGATATTTACAATCTGTTCAAAAGAACATTTAGCAAATTATAATTCATTCTACAAATAAAAGTATTATTTTGACTTATAAAATATAAGTCACGTAATTGTATATGCATCTATACCAGACGTGAGAATTGACGTGGCAGTTGCATCCACGCAATACAAAGCTCATTAATGAGATAAGAAATCAGATAACTGCAAAATAAATCGTTAGATTGCCCATCCCATTTGATATTTGAAAGGTCCATTAATGTCAACCCTGAGAAAAGAGTTAACGGCCGGAGTTGTATGACGCCATAGCGATGTAAGTATTCGTGGTTTATCGCTAACAAATATAAACCACTGGCACCAAGGCTGGTGATGACGTTAAGCGCCGTAATCGTTATTTAGAGAAATGCTGAAATAACACCGAGAGTTATAATTCGGAAGCATAATTTGAGATTTATAAGGTGTTGCGTTGGCATACCTTTACAAGTTAAAGCCAAACTGTGGAAGGGCAGATCGATATTTTATCTGAAGTAAAGTACCTCAAACAAGCTGGTGAATGGCAAAATATTAATTTTTACTCTTTTGGTCGTATGACTTCTCCAAGAACACTGCAACAGTGAAGAACTTGAGCTGATATTACAGCTTCAAAACAAAGCAAATCTGTCACTTATTCCTGCACAAAATGACAATTTGTCAGTTTCTATTGACTGTATAAACGATTTCTGTTAGAAATAAACGATTTCACTACTAGAGATTGGTAGTGGATATTGACGCTAATCTTCCCTTCACGTTCCGTTCTTAACACGAGTTAGAAATGGAAATAATTCAGTAAATAACAACATAGTTTTTACTTTAAAAATTAACAATAAATAAGAAGACGGCCGAAAAGTCAGCATATTTTTAATTTACCACTATTTATTCATAAAAGCGACGTTTCGTCTCCATTTTGAGACTTCCTCAGGCATACTACAAAAATAATATTACAATAAATTAAGTTTTAAATTTATATATAAAAAATGGTTCAAAACTTATTTAGCAATACACAATATACACTCCTTGACTTCCTCAGCCGAAAAGATTATTGATTAAATATGTGAAGAATTTAGTGATTGTTATTTTGATTGAACTGGGGAAATTGTTTGCTAACAAAGGCTCATCAGAAATATTAACATAAGGCCTGAAAAAGTATGTGGTAACAATGAGTGTTTCGGCAGTTAAATTTTAACAATGGAGAAGAATAAAACCGTTGAACTACTACAACAAAAGAGTATCGTAAATTGATTACATGAGGGTTTGGTATACAGCATTTCATTCATAATTCCCGAGAAGTAATTATTTTCTTCGTCTAAAATTTCCACATTTTGCCAATCTAAATTGTGATTATTCATTTGTATGTGTTTGGACATAACGGCGTACTTTTGAATGTCTAATTTGATGTTGTTTTTATGTTCCTTAATGCGAGGTTTTAAATCTCTTTTATTTTGTCCGATATACAATGCTTTATAATCGAAACAATTAATTTTGTAGATAGCATACTACAACAACAACATTATGACTTTCCAGAAAGTTAATTTTGTCTTTAATAATTTGAACGAAATTTAAGTTATTTACTGATTTAAAAACAACATCAATTATGAAACGTCGCTTTTATGAATAAATAGTGATATATTAATGTACTGATTTTTTGGCAGTCTTTTTATTTATTGTTAATTCAGTAAATTATTCCATCAGAATCATAATTTGAGTCTATGAGAAATGAATGGAAATAGTTGTTTATGTACAAGAGCCTATAATTAATTTTTTATTGCCTCAGCGACGTAAGCCATTGAACTGCCCAAGAAACCTGTCAATTAGATAATCACATCTACTCAAATCCCGCAAATAATTATGCAGATTTCAAACATAAAGTAATGTACTTTCTTCAGTAGTAGTTTATTGTGAATTGGCTAGAATCTTTGTATTATTTCAGTGAACAATCAATTTTTACACGAAATTGGTTTGTTTTCCGTTAGTATTATAAAATTTACCTTTACGACAATTGAGTCCCTTGAAACGTTATTACCATAGCATTAACTATGTGAGCTTCATCTTCACGGTGTTATTGACAGGCCAAATTATTTTCCTATTACGAGGAAGAGAAATATTTCTGTTTATTATAAGGGAAGTATGGACTGCTAATAAAATTCTTTTTGTAGCATCTCTCCGTTGTTCTCTCAGAGAAGCGAGAGCGTGTGTGGAATGCAGCTTCCTTAATTATTTTCTAGCTGTAAATCATTTCTGAGAAAAGCTTCTCCGCTTGTTAGCCCCTCGTCAAATTAATTTTATAGCGCCTGGCGTGACAGTTCTTTTCTGACTGTTGTCTAAGAAATGATTTATCGTCGCTGTCCACTCTTCCCCATTATACAAAGGGCCCTTTGTTCTTGCGTATTATAAAATGTCATTAGCTGGCTACCGGTTTTATGGCGCGGCTTGGTAATGGTTATGTAAATCTTGCCTCAGCTGTCGCTATTGATGATTGATCGTTCGAACGTTTGTCCCGCCTGCGAGACTTTTAATGATCCTTCACAGATCATTTGGCTCAAGTGTACGGTCAATGTAAAAATCCATAGACTTGTTCACCGCGTTAGCACCTTGGAAACTCGAACTTGTGAAAGATCTCTTCAAAGGACATGCTACATGTCAGCTTCTTGACGTCAGAGTAATTAATGCTTTTACAGCTTACTGGTTTCCTGAAGTATCCTAACTGAAATTTGTTTTCAAGGAATTTAATTTCTCTTTAAATTATTTAATATTTGTAGCGTAGTCATAATTCCGTTTAATATTTTACAGTGACTTTTTTTCAAAGCAGACCTGATACACTACAAGAATATTAATCAATTTTCAGGATGAATACTCAACCATAAAAATTACAATTTATATATATATATATTGTAATATACCTTTTTGTGTATAAAACATTTATTAATTTAAAGTACAAATATGATCAATTTTAATATTTTCCATTTATTAATTTAAAGTGAAGACACGGGCTTAATCTCAGGGGATTTTGGGTCTCTCAAGAGATGGAGTATGCAGTAGCCACAATTACTGGGCCAACAAACATCCACCTCTCGAATGTTTGTGCGTCTCTTTGGCGTCTTGCAGGATTTGATCACGTCTGCTCACGTCCGTCCACTCGTCTGCCTTCTGCGGGGTCGGACCACCTCCGTCCTCTGCTCCACTCGCCTGCCTTCTGGGGTCGAGCCACGTCCTCTCCTCTCCTTGTTTCACTTCTGCTCGGTCCACGTCCTCTCCTCTCCTCCACTCCCTGTCTTCCGTTCTCTGCTCCACTCGCCCGCCTTCTGCCCTCTGGTCCACTCGCCTGCCTTCTGCCCTCTGGTCGCGAGCCACCCATCGGCTTCCCTTTTAAACCTTCCGACGGGAATTCCCCTATTTCACAACATTTCGGGGTTCCCCGCCCTCATTTTTTAAACTCGTTCGGCGGGGTTCACCATCGTCATTTTTTATACACGCTCGGTGGGCCTCCCCCGCGGGGAACCACCATCTTTCGGCCGACTAGCCATTGTTGTTGGCCGAACTGCGCCTCATAACGCCACAACCTTACAAAATCCGCCTTTTTTATCGACAAAAAGTAGTGAAACATAACAACCTATAATTTAAAATCAACTACATTTTTGGTCCTGATCTGGGCCCTCTTCAGGTTGAATTAAATAACAATGCACAAAAATTATTACATTCCGAATATATTACAGTAGAACCAAAGAATACAGTAATTAAGGAACCAAAAGACAAAATTTTAAAAAGGAAAGACAATAATTATATATTTGATAAATTATAATTAATGAATTAAGACATTATATTTACTACTGAGCAAATCCGCGTCCGTTCTTACATTCAGAGTATCAATGTTGTGTTTAATCTGAAACCAATCGGGATTTGTAATTACTATATCGTTTAGTTTGGCCTATGTAACATAAGGACAGTAATCAGCACCAGAATCAAGGAACACAGATCCAATATTAAGCTTTCATAAGACAAATTATATATTATTTCAAAACATATTTTAGAATATAACCACTTTATTGTCTGGGATAATTTCCAAATTTTAGACAAAGACAGTTCAATCTGAAGAGGATCCAGATAAGGACCGAAACATGCAGTTGATTTTAAATTCTAGTTTGTTATGATTCCCTAATTTTTTTGGCATCTGATGCAGGTTTTCTAGGGTTTTTCCTGCATCTCTTTAGGTGAAACACCGGGTAGGATCCTTAAACCATAGCCTGGGGGCCCTAGTCAACCCTTGGCTACCTTGCTCTACCTTCCGCATCCCCCCTTTTCAATTCCCTTCCTATGCTATTAAAGGGAAGTTGCCTGTTTCCGGATCACCCTCATGTAGCCTGTTAACCAAAAAAAAATGGCATTATTTAAACTTACAGACATTCACTATTATATTTAATATATATAATCGTTTCTTTATTGAGTTTTCATGAATATTTACCAGTATTATTGTGCAAATTATTATACATTTAAACATAAAAGATACATTTTCCAAGGAAATGAGGCTTAGCACATTAATTAAAGCATTAGAAAATGATAATAACAAAAATAAACAAGATTTTTAGTTAAAAATACAACTGAAAATTACATCCAGTCATGAAACTGACGGTTTCAATTTTATATGACTTAGTATTAACAATGTTGGACTGATGACCTCCTTTTGTGAAGCGCGGCATGTCTTTCATCATCAGACCAATTGCAGAGCTTCCGCTGTCTAGAGTACGAGGTTCATCTCATCCACGTGGCAGGAATGAGAGGGTATTACAAATAAAAAAACTTTTTATAATAATTATGCAGTAAGAAGACGTAGGGCAGTTGGTAGAAGGAGGTGTGAGTGTCTCTGTCCTCGAAGGATAATTACTGTTCCTGTGACGATATGGAACCAGCTTTTATTAATATGTGGACCTGGTTTAATTAAAAATTCTTACTCTTTTTGCAGTATTGTGCTTGCATCGACACAAAGGATGAAGCTAAGACGTTTCCGCTGGTTAATAGAAATTTGTCATAAAAAATTGCACTATGTAAAACAGGGAAACTAATACAAATCTTGACACTGGATTTTAGAATTTTTAATTGTTAGGTATTGTAAATGAAACACGTGACGGGGGAGAATTTTATTGCGTAAATACTAACAAGATTTAATTGGGTCATATATATTTTAAACACAAATTCCTTGTTGGGTCCTGTACTGCGTATATTACCAACAAATGTAGGGTTTAAAGAGAAATTATATATTGAAATAACAACGAATTTGCCTAGGGTATTTTTCTAAATTTGAGATTTAACCGTGTAAATTAGTGTGGCCAAAACTGGGCAGCAGAGATCTGGTTTATTAAAAAGGAACCTGTTTTTATTCTTGTTTGGGCTACTTGGACTCTCGAGCAAGTACAAAGCGATTCCTTCCTTACGGCAATTTCTGTGTTGACCCTTCTTCTCACAGGGTGTTAATCAACAGGCCGAAATACAGAAGATTTCGCACCGTCGGATAACGAGGAAAAACCGATCTTCCGTTTCGGGAGGTCGTTTACGTCTCAGTAAAATTTTGGCTGGGATATTGTAATTTCGCTATGCATATTACGTGTTAACTTTCTACTAATTATTAAAAGCGTTTTCTTCACTCTTGTTACACACTTCCTCCTTACAACTTTCGAGAAACACTACTCATTCATTCTGTTCTCACTTACTTCCTCTTCCTTTCAACTTCAAACAGGCTCCCTACATTTCTCCTCTTAGTAACTTCTCTTCTTCTCAACTTCCGAGCAACACTGCTCCTTCTCTCGTCTCTTACTTCCTCTTCTTTTCAACTTCAAACACAGACTGCCTCTCTCACCACCTTGTCACTTCCCAGCCAATATCTCCTTTCCTCTTCTCTATAAAAAAAAACGCCACGCACGTAATGTGAACTCGCCAATCGTAATTAATTTTTCGCCAAGCGCAGGATCGGCGCTTAACAAAGGAAGGGGTTGATCTGAGGAAACTTCCATGGGTCAATGTCCCGTGGTAGACAAACATCTTTAATCCCCTGCGTCCAGCTGTCAAACATGTTTCTTTGTGACAGTTAGGTACCTTTCTAATCCTCGGCTTTTCGTAACCTCTCTACCTGTTTCCGAATATTCTTTTCCAATTTTATGAATTTAATTCGTCCTAAAACACTAATTTAATTCGGAAGAGTCCTACTAGACTACAGTGTCGCACATTTGGACTATGGCGGAGAAGGGAGGGAAGGTGATCCCGGGTGGAGATTTTGAAATTTTTTGTATCGTAGAGAAAAGTACAGTTATTGCGGTAAGAAGTTACTAGAAAACTCAGAGTTCAGAAACAACTTTGATGTCAGTCGATATGGTTACCGTCGCTTCCTCACAATACAAAGGTTCCTGTGGCTAGCACTGCGAAAGACTTATTTCAAAATATCTTTATTTCCGTCATTCACACCCAGTGATACTGACAGTGATCGTGTAAGGTGCTTATTATAATCCTCTCATAAATAGATATAAATAAGATCTACAGAGAAATTTAACAAAAGGTGGAGGAATCTTTCATTAAGTAAACCAGGAAAAATCAGTTGGAATGAATAACTGATTTGATGATTATATGGTCCTGCTATTGTTTGCGGTATTCAGTCCTACGACTGGTCTGATGCAATCCTCCATGCTAACTTATCTTGCGCAAGCCTTTTCAATTCTTTCTAACTAGCACAACCCACATCCTCCCTAACGGCTTAGCGTATTCTATCCTTGGCCTCCCTCTTCTGTTCGTACCCCATATACTTCCCTCTAATGTCTTAAAACGTGGCCTAATAATCTATCCCTTCTCTTAGTCAACGTCCTCCATATTGTTCGCTTTTCCCCTATTCTGTTTAGAACTTCCTCGTTTGTGATTCTATCCACCCATCTGATTTTCAGCATTCGCTTATAGCACCACATTTCAAAGGCTTCTATTATTTTCCTTTCTCCAACTCCTTTCGTCCACGTTTCGCACCCATATAACGCCACGTTCCATACCAGCATTTTTAGCAACGATTTCTTAATATCCACACTTATATTACCTGTAAGTAAATCCCTCTTTTTCGAGAAAGCCTTCCTTGCCTGTGCTATCCTGGTCTTTATGTCTACTTTACTTCTAGCAACCCTAGTTGTTATGCTTCCCAAGTAGCGGAATGCCTTAACTTCCGTTAAAATATCCTTCCCAATCTAACAAACTTTGTTATTCCACTGTTTCCCATTCTACATCCCATTAGCTTGGTTTTCCCTCTATTAATTCTCGTATTGAACTCTTCCTCCAGGACTACGTTCATGCCATTTATTATGGTTTCCAAGTCTTCTTCTGACCCCTAATACTACAATATCGTAAGTTTTTATTTCTTCTCCTTGCAATATGATTCCTTTTCCATATTCCGTTTTAACTTTCTTCATCGTCTGTTCTATGTGTAAGTTAAACAGCATGGGCGACAGACTGCATCCTTGCTTACTCCTTTCTTGATTACGGCTTTATTTTCTTGATATTCTATTCTAATTACTGCTGCCTGTCTTTCTCGATATTTTATTTGAGTGGTCTTCAAAATCCTTAATATTTGTTCCCGTTCATATGGTCCTATGCTCTCTCAATCGGATATACTTAATAAATAAACCTGAGCCAGGGCTTTCAACGATAGTTAGAAATTTCGGTATATGGTTCAAATATTAAATTATTATTTAAAAACTGTCTTCGTGCTGCACATAAATATAAATATCACGCTCAGATTGCTTTGAGATTGGATGAGCCACTAATACTAAGCAGGAAATTTGTGATCAATGTGAAAAAAAAAATGGAAAAAGGTATATGAACGGAAGACAAAGAGTGATTTTTTCTAACTTATTTTTTCACTATTTTAAAACGTATTCAGAACTTTGATTTCGTCCACGCTGTCTTCAAAGGTGCAGCTCTTATGGAAACAAAGCAAAAGGCGGTAATGACGACAGGGCGGGCCTTCAGAGAATGATTACTTCCGAGACCCTATTCTCTCCTTGTAGTGGCACTTCCCCTCTACACATGCATCTGTCAGGGTTCTTGATAGGCTCCATACATCAGCCGGCGGGCTCCAGTCCATCAAAAAACGCAGGCCAAGTCGGCTGTCTGCTCGGATCTGAACACGACTTCTCGTTCACTTTGCGTGCCATTGTTGGCCTGCTGGTTTAAGAGAGGTCTTTATTGCCGTGCGAGATTAACACCAGCGATTGGTCGCCTCGCCTCGCCTCGTCTCACGTCACTGAGCCTTATCGTAACGCCAATGCGGCCGCCGCGAAATTTACAACACTCATAAATTTACTAATAACATAATAAATTTAATAACGGTAATAATGCATTTTAATGGTCGTCGAGGATATTTACAGCCATGCTTTAGTAGAGGCGGAAGAGGTTGTTAGAAACGCGGACTCGAGATACACGAGCACTGTGGGCGAAGGAAATTTTAGCAGAATGGAAATCACTAAGTTGAGCCAGATATCGATGTATGATTTATACTGCAAATTTATAAATAGATAGATACTAGGGTTGGGGTAATTAATGTATATATCAAGTTCATTTTATCTCAAATAAACATAAATGGAACTCTCCAAAGAAATAGCTAGTCGTCTCAAAACGGTGCACAGACCATGTGTTATAGTGACTTAAGGTCTTAACACGAATTTTTGTTACGGAAACTTGGTAATGTAAAAGTTATTCTGAAAACAGACTCTTGAAAATATATTGTGTTCAGTCCCTGATATATTGTACGTCAAAAGTTTTATCTGTAAAAGGTAAGAGATGATAAATGCCCAGGTTGTGGTAAAAAGACCATCTCGCTGACAGTACATCATGTTAATGAGAATATAATTAATAGTTGTAAAGTAATATAGTGGTAAGCCAGATAGCCTCAGAGGTGAAGTTAGCACTGACGACAATTCTCCCCATTATCTTCTCCCTACTTCTACGGGGCTCCTAATACAACTTGTTATTTCTCACGACATATACCAGAGGTTGTCAACAGTTTTATACTCACCAGCCACTTTTATGTCCGTGTTTGCAGTAAAATTTTCTAACCGCCCACCAGTTCCTCTGCAATGGTGAAATATAAAATAGAAAAGTAACACTGGTTTATAATAATTATATATCACAAGTACAGGAAATTAAAAGAATAATTACTTGTAATTTACTGTTTTTTTTTACTTTTGCTAAGCTTGGCGGAACTTTATAAAGCAACTCTATTTGGTTAAATCAATATTTTAATTTATCCTTTGCATACGAAGAATCCGTGAAGTGTGATGAAGTTACAATGAATTGGGGGAGGGGAGATGCGCGAGCTATTCTAGGACCAGGTTCTTCTATTTCCGGTCACACTATAGCGCTACTTAATATCATGGAACGTTAAGTAAACTTATTCGCAATCTATGCTGACAGTTTTAGAAATTAATTTGCCACGGGGAATTTTATGAAAATCTTAAGAACATATTTATAAAATACGAACGCTGGAAAAATAAATGCTATGTGATGGATTTATCATGTGAGAATTTATGAGAATTTAAAATAATGTTTATTTTTTTAATTACTAAGCTACTTACTAAGAGATAAATACGAAACACTTTTCAATCATTAAAATTTAATAGATTTATGAAACGATGTGGGAAGACAATAAATAATATCAAGAGAAAGTTTTACAGAATTGACAATATAATTAGTTTATATTTTTAATGAAGAGTTGGCGAATTCATTATTTTTTATTAAGTTTTATACAGTGAACCATGATTCAATTTTTCTACACAGATTGAAAATTCGAGCGCCAAGTGATTTTAAATAATAGGAGGGAACTGTGGAAGCTTAGCTCTGGCAAGTGTTTCTCCCTAGAGTGAGGAGGGCCTTATCTTCGGGGATGCCTCGTTATCTCTGGTTTTCTTACAAAGCGCGGCATTTTGACTTCATTTGGCAGGTGTATGTTCCGGAGTTGCAGACCTCGGAAATACGGGAAGAGTGGATCAGTCTGCCAGGAGTCTCCTAAACTGGTTCAGGCACGGATAGGGGAATGCTGCGACTTCACAGCAAGGAAGGTCGTAAGACCAATAGCCCGACTTGCATGATATAGGTTTCTAGGGTTTTCCCAGCATCCCTATAACTATAAAGGGGGGGCCATAGCAAACCCTTGGCTGCCTTACTCTCCCTTCTGCATCCACCTATTTCAATTCCCTTGCTATACTATTGAAGGAGAGTTGTTAGTATCTAGATTACCTTCATGTGCCCCTGTTTTCCAACAAAGAAAGACGTATTTTAAAGTTACGCAATGTATGTTAAACGGCGGAAAACCATCTGAATAATGGGTACTTTTTATCTTTTCTCTTTAAGATGTAATTTATATTATTATTTGTAACTATTCACTTTCCTTATTTTAAGCTTATTTTTTGTAACTGCCACCGACTGTAACTCAATTGCAGTATCAATAAATTCATTCATTCAAATAAATTGACATGACTAGGTTTCGTATTCTTCAGAAACGCCTTTTAAATTGGTGGACGAAACTGAAGACATGATCACGATTTGTGATTGTCATAGAAAGATTGTGGGAATTAATTAATGGCACAGGAATGTGGAGTATATGTGACTACGTTAATGCATCGGAAGAAATATTTACAATTGCTGTTAACGATTATTTAGTATATGAATGAAACGCATGATTTATATATTTGTAATACATGTGTTTCAGGTGAACATGTTTTGCTATGAGTCGAAAGCGCATCGGCTATTCAATTAAATAATTTTTTTAATCTAATAATGGTTTTAAAGTTTTTAATATTTATTTCCATGTACAGGAAGTAATTTTCACCGCGTGTATTTGAGCCCCTTAATGTTCTGAGAGAATTTTTTACCCTCCTAATGCGCAATAATGTTTTTAGACTCTTTAAAGGAAACGTGTTTATTTACTGTAGTAGGAGATTACTTGATTCGATTTCATTACTGTGATTCATCGTGCTGGTTGTGGTAAAATAAAAATTTTGTCCAGACAGTTAGGCGTGAAGAGATAAATGTTTAAAAATGTAACGCTCTAAATGTCTCATAGGTGAATCACAGGTTGGTCAACTGAGTAGTATTAAATTATATAATTTACCGTGCTAATACGAATAAGGATCCAGGCAACGTCGGGCACATAGGTATTATTTGAATATATGAAATTAAGGTCCACTTTGTAACCATTCGTTATGTTCATATACCACTTAATGGCTGTTTCTAAATAATAATTTGCACGGGAGATATTAAATATTTATAAATTATGGAATATATTTATTTTTTAGCAATCGACTCGACTATATAATTGGTTATTCATTACATAAGATGGATCCACCAGTCACGATTCATTTTTAAGATAAACTACAGTTGTTGCTGTACGCATCTGATCATATAACATTTTCAGACGTACTTCTCAAAATTACCTCTATACATCCCATTAATTATTCACTATTAGTCAACCTTGTTATTCCTGGGTAAAACTAGAGATTACCATAATGATAGCTTAAAGTGCCTCGTAATTACCTGAACGGAGAAGTAAAACAATGATGGTGTCACGGCGTACCTAAAAAATATAATCACGTTGAAACGGACAGCATAATTACTGAAGAATATAAAAGGAGAGTAGTCTGTTTCTTGGAACGTAAATTTAAATGATCTCAGAAGTGCATACGAAATTACTACAAAGAAAATGTAACTTAGAGAACATTCGAATATTCTAATAGTTCGTCAACAATTTGGACTATGTCCCACTGGTTAATGTTAACGTATGAAAAATTTAAAAGCTTGTTCTTCATTAACATATCAGACGCTAAGAGCAATGTATTTAATACGTTTATTCTCATTCTGTTCAGAAGACTGAAGTGAACTGAAGCATTTGAATTAGTAAGAAATTAAATTACATGCTGTGAGAATGTGAAATGAAGTCGTAGAACAACAATGAAAAATAAAGGACGTCATTGGGCTAATTTAGTTCATTAGTAACTAGATATAAGAATTGCTGACTTGATAGCTAAATGCGAAGCTTCGGGCAAAAATAATTACAGGGGCCTTTTTATTAAATCCCAGTCTAATATTTTACTTGTCTACAAGAAGAACTAGCTTCATACACTTACTTGGGGAACAATTACAGTTCACAATAGACTTCCACAAACAATCAACATTCTCGCAATCTCAGCCAACCTGTCCAGAAGACCACAAGTGATACTATCCATAATTAGAACCAACCATACTAATTTCTCCCATAATTTCTTACTTTCCAGATAGCCTTAACCTGCAGTGTTCAGCCCATTATATCTTGCTACATTACCCTTCTCTCATCGTCATCAGAAGAAAACACGTCGGAACCCAATCGCCCTGAGAAATTTCTTCTTTCAGCCAAGCAATCAACAAGCTGTTCAACGTCCTGAAAAACTCAACTTATTAATTTATATCTAGGGGAACTTTAACTGTAATCCATGCCTTAATGTAAATATCCTGGAGTCGCCAATGACTCACTAGTTGACGCGACCTAACATAATTTAAATGTTAGAATAATGTGAAGATGCCGGAATATTGAATAGTTGACTACTGTATATTTAACATACAATGTTTTTAACGGCTACGTATTCTAATCTTGAATATTTCGACCCATGATATAAACTGTTCCTTTTTTTATCATATGTGCTCAGTTTTTTCATTTTTTGACCTTTCTTTGACTAAACCCCTAACTCATTAGTTTTCCCCATACTCCGTATTGTAACTTATCTTCAATATTATTTCTGTTTTAAAAGCTCACATACTATCGAATATTGTTTTTAATACTCTGTCTTCACTAGTATGCATAACTGATAACCTAAATAATAGGATAAACACTTGAGAAAGATGGCATAAATACGCCATCGAAACGCCGTGGCTTACGATTCATTTGACCCGGTTGCAAACTCAAGGAATGTTTATCCAGAATATACATCCGAAATATCTTCGATCTTTGATAATTTAATAATAATTTACAGACTATATGAAATTGCTATATCATGGCTGTTCGGGATAGTTTGCGAAATATACGAAACAGGAAGAATACAAGAAAATTTTAATAAAAACATAATTATACCCATACCGAAGATGCGAACAGCACAGAACAATTAGTTTAGTAGCCAATGCATGCAAAATATTAACGAAAGTAGTATATAGGAGAATGGAACGTCAAATAGAATGCGAGTTAAGAGAAGATCAGTTTGGTTTTAGGAAGAATATAGGGACAAGAGAAGCAATATTGACTTTGCGATTAATTTTAGAAGACAGGATACGAAAAAACCGGTTCATGGCATTTGTAGATTCAGAAAAAGCGTTTGATAACGTGAACCGGAACACACTATTAAGGATTCTGAAGAGCACTGGAATAAAATATCGAGAAAGGAGGGTAATACATAACCTATATTGAAGAAAGGCAGCAGTAATTAGGACAGAAGACCAAGAATAGAAAGCCGTAATCAAGGAAGGAGTAAGTCAAGGATGCAGTCTGTCGCCCATGCTGTTTAACTTATACATAGAACAGGCGATGAAGAAAGTTAAAACGGAATATGGAAAAAGATTAATACTGCATGGAGAAGAAATAAAAACCTTACGCTTTGCGTCAGAAGAAGACTTGGAAACCGTAATATATGGCATGAACGTAGTCCTGGAGAAAGAGTTCAATATGAGGATTAATAGAGGCAAAACCAAGGTAATGGAGTGAAGTATGGGAAACAGTGGAATAACAAAGCGTGTTAGGGATATTTTGACGGAAGTTAAAGAATTCTGCTACTTGTGAAGCGTAATAACTTGGGATGGTAGAAGTATTGTAGACATAAAGAGTAGGATAGCACAGGCAAGGAAGGCTTTCGCGAAAAAGAGGGATTTACTTACGGGTAATAAGTGTGAATATTAGGAAATCGTTGCTTAAAATATTTGTATGGAGCGTGGTGTTATATGGATGCGAAACGTAGTGCTATAGGCGAATGCTGAAAATCAGATGGGTGGATAGAATCACAAACGAGGAAGTTCTAAACAGAATGGGGAAAAAGCGAACAATATGGAGGACGTTGACTAAGAGAAGGGATAGATTAATAGGCTGCGTTTTAAGACACGAGGGTCTTGTAAAATTAGCATTAGGGGGGTAAGAACAGACGAGGGAGGCCAGGGATGGAATACGCTTATTAGATTAGGGTGGATGTGGGTTGTGCTATTTATGAGGCAATGAAAAGTCTAGCGCAAGACAGATCATCATGGAGGGTTGCGTTGGAACAGTCTTAGGACTGAATACCACGACACATAACTGCATTAGAATTGTGAGAGGGTGCATTTTGGACGGCTAATAGAAGGCTCACTAATAAAAGGGGAGCAGACAAAGGGATTAACAACCTAAAATCTCCGCACTGAAACTAAAAGGGGTCTGTGGACGAGATGAAAGCACATCAAAGGAACGCTAGCTATTGTCTGTATAAATAGTTGAGAGGATTGAGAAGCGGGTAGGCTCCAGAAAGTGTTATATATGTAAAAAACTTGCTTGACCGCTGAAAATTTGATTTTAAACTGGGATTTGGAAAGAGCAAAATGTTCGTACTTCTCGGTCGTTTCCGAGAAATCCTAATTATTGGACAGTCTGGTACGGTGTTTTATTCATAAAAAAAACATAAAAGTTATAAAAAACTAATCTAGCAGAACACAGAATTCATAATGGATGGAAACTATAAAGATGACAGATATAAAAGAGTATCTAGAGAGGGTATTGGCAAATAGGTATGAGAAAACTGGTTAGTCCGGCAAATATTTCAAGATAATCCAGGCCACCTTGGTAAATATTAATGTTTATAGACCGACCAACCCCATGAATCTAAATATAACTACTTTAGAAGTTTACTTGAGATATTCTGCATATATTAAATAGTTTTACGAAGGTCAACGAACTAGCACTTTTATTAATTTAAACGGTTTTGTCACTCGTTTTTATGTACCGTAATAATTAACTGTAAGAGAATTGCGATCGATTTATTTTTATTTCCAGTATCTGCATAGTATGGAAATTTAGAGGAACTAAATTTGTCACTATATAAAATCAAATGACGTCACAATTCAATTATTTCATATTTATAATATTTTAAAATTTTAATTACAACGTGTAACGTTTAAAGGGTTTGATTTATTTTAAGTTAAGTGAGCAACGAAAATAAATAATAAGAAAGTTTATAATTTCAAAATTATATTTAACACAAGTGAACAACAAATGAAATAAAATCAAAACTTATCTCCCTGTACTTTTAAAATCAATAATACATTTTGGAAAATGTGTTTACTTTATGAACTAAAATTGAAAGCGAATTGATTCTATCCCTCAGGGGATAGAGGGTCGTCATGTAAAACATTACCTGATAGTGGCAATTGCTACTGTGGCTTTGAGTAGACGGCATTGGTGGATTTATTGTTCATTTGTACTTTACCGACGACGTAAATAAATCTGGCCAGAACCTTTGGAACCATTGAGGACATTGAAATGTCAGCTTCTTGAGTTGGCTGCTACCGCTGCCCTTTGAAGTCTGTTGAATGCCTCGTCCCTGCGACTCCCCAGGTGTTTCCGTTCGATCAACCACCAGTCTTCAACTCCCGTTCAACGACCGCTCTACCACTCCATACTTCCCAACTAACTCCATCAATCTCTCTCACAAATTTAGAAACCTGTGATTTCAACTTCCCGATTCAAATTTTGGCCAAAGGGTAACATTCTTAGATTTTCGAGTTTATAATTCGGGGTTCACACGTCTACCTGAAAGTCATTAAACGTCACTCACCAGACCATTCCAGTTTCTACGCAAAAGTTTGAGATTATTCCATCCGACACATTTATGGTATTGCTGGCCAGTGGCTACTTAATCCCTCAAAGTTCCGTCGCTTCAATAAATGTTTTGGCGACAGCCAGGTTTCCCTGCTACCTGAAGTGCAATGAATACTCAACTTTCGACACTTGTAAAATTTAGTTTAACAAAATTATCCAACAAAATGCTGAACAAAATTATAACACCTTTAATAATTTAGAAAGCATGTGTACACTACAAGCGTACTTGCATGCAAATATGAGATAATACTTGACAATGTTCATAATTACTGTTTTACGTCTAGATTTGTAACATAAATTCGGAACGTTATTAATAATATAATATTCATAATAAATAAATAAAAATTTCAGCCAAATATTTCTAAAAACATATTTAATTAACGTTTAGTTATAATAATAACAACGTTTCATCCATCATAGTACACTTCTTCAAATGATACCTTCACTGGAAATAGTGCGCGACACCAATTTACTTACAAAATTAACCTGAAGAATTCCACAATGATGGGCGAATCGTTGTATTTATAATAACTAAATTTTTTCTGTCATATTTGGACGTAATTATATATATTTATTTTACTTCCTGTCAGAAAATTGATTTCTAAATATTAATAATAATTGAAATTAATTCTAAAAATGACAATAATTTATCTTGTATAATCAATATCTGTAAAAAGTCAGGATTAATATTACTCAATGCATATAGGAATGTAAAACAAAATATTTGTTTTGTAATTGTAATAAGAAGGATGATAACCACCGACAATTTAATTGTTATGCCAACAGGTCTCACAATCAGAAATAACGATGTAGTTATCACGATCTCAACCTATTAAACTTCAGCATAGTTAAAATTGTTCACAATGCAAAATAGCTCACAAGTTTGAAAACAATAGCACATACGTTAACACCTTCAGTTCGCGTGAGTGGCCATAAAAATGATAATTATGAATTAAGTCAAGAAATACATTATCATACAATGATTTAATTCACAAGAAAACATCTGTGTGGCGTAACTTTGACACTAAAAGTGCTCAGAAGAAACACTTGATGAACTAAGTGATATTTTATACCAAAGGACTGCGTAATTCAACTACATCGTGGAGGATGTTAGTATTTTGGAATGTCTAAGCGAAAGACGCCAGCAAATTTATGCAGCACGATAATAGGACTCCAGGATATTTAATTAGAGCGGAGGAAGTAGTTCTGTTTGTTCTTAAATGGAAATACTGGACGGAATTTATTTGAGAATTATATTTTCTTGAAAAAGTTTGACGTGTGTCAATAGAAGTTACATGAAAATAAAACGATATGATTTATTCATCGTTTAGAATGTTTACAATAAAACAGCCTGCAGCGGTTAAAGACAAAAATATTAAGTTCTATAGAAATATAGGAAAGTCTGGTAGAAGTTGGAAAGTAAATGAAATCCAAAAGTCATTCCAGTTTTAATGATTAATCTATATATACTACAGATGAATATGACCAGCGATAAGCCAAAAGCTTCTGTAACCTTGACGGACAATTTTAATTAAATTTGTTATTAATAGTGGACTGTTTTTAGATTTCAACTACATATTACGTTTTTATGTTTAAATAGAAAAAATTGTAAAAAAAATATTGGGACGAGGTTTATTAATTATAATATTATTTAATATTAGTAAACTATATTTTGAAGGAAAATATAAAATAATAATAACAAAGGAGTTTAAAATCAAGAAAAATATCTTATAAAAACACAATTTAATAAATGAAATTTGTAAAATTCAAAAGAGAGCAAAATAAATTTATATGAAAAGGGAGAGCAATAATAAATTTATGATATACACGAAACTCATTAAAATCAGATCACCTGTGGGGTGAACCAAAAGAAGCAACGTTTTATATGGCAAATAGGTCTGGCAATGTGAAATCTTCAAAATAAAGTAAACGATACCGTCGACGACTGCAGCTGCATTCTCTGGCTGCTGATTTGGTGGTACCTGAAGTCAACCGTCATATGCTGCATGTTTATGATCGGTGTATCAAATTTTGCTAACATTTTTCTCTTTTCTCCGTTTCTTTTCTTTCTTAATCTAGTCTGTTTTGGTACATTCTTAAAAGTGATTCATTAGGTTTTTTGCTTTTTTCGTGAGAAACATTACATTTTGCCACCTACAGTAGTATCCTGTTCCGCCCCACACGCTAGTTTCAGTTTAAGGCTTTTCACCTAGCCTTAAAACAGATAGAGTTAAACCTTTCACATGACCTATATGCAAATAAAGACACCCAGTTTACGAATATATACCATTAAAGAGTTAAAAGCGAGGAGTTTTTTAGCTTACTTTCTGTCGAAATGCTGCCAAAATTATAAATTCAAAGATCATTTTGTCTTTATTTAGAGTTGCATCAACTACTATGGTAATTGGCGACTACGGTAGATGAAACTCATGAACTCGTCTTTTTTTCTGTATTTTGACAATGTGGAAACACACACAACTTCCACCCCGATATCCCGTTCCACCCCGAGTTCCCTTATATAAATTAACCCCAAAGAATTGTAATGTTATCGACTGTTTGGAAAATAATTTGGTAGTTTGTGATGAATATTCAATTAACTCAACAAAATCCTACAAGGCGGTTAGGAAATTAAGTATTCATTAAAAAATAAAATTAAGAAAGCATCTTGATGTCAAGCAAGATTAATTTAAAAAAACTAAATCTACGAAACAGGAAGAGTACCAGAAAGTTTAGTAAAAATATAATTATACGCACATCAAAAAAACTTGGGCTGATAGATGCGAACAGCGCAGGACAATTAGTTTAGAATCCCATGCATGTAAAAAATTAAGGAAAATGGTATATAGGAGAATGGAACGTGAAATAGAATGCGAGTTAGAAGAAGATCAATTTGGTTTTAGGAAGACAAGAGAAGCAATATTGACATTGCGATTAATTTTAGAAGAGTGTTTGGAGGAAATACTCTTCAGGAAAATAAATTCAGGACAAATCTGAAAACTGTGAAGTGAAGTGGGTATTTTAAATAATATAAATGTATATTCTAATTTAAAAATTAAAGTCAAGTGTTAAGATAATATAATTCTTCTAGTGTTTCTCTGTTTTCTTTCAGGGATATAGACATTTTAAAGGACTGTGATTATTTTTCTTTAGATTAGGAGTATTTATGTTTAAGAAATTTCATTTTTTATCTGCCACCGGGCTTGCACCCACCTGTAGACTAACAATGAATACAAAATAAAGACAGGATAAGAATTGGATACGACATACGTTAATGGCATTTGTAGATTTATAGAAAAGCGTTTGATGATGTGAACTGGAACGCAATATTAAGGATTTTGAAGAGCACTGGAATAAAATATCCAGAAAGGAGGCTAATACATAAACTCTACAGAAAACAGGGAGCAGTAATTGGAATAGAAAGCAGGAATCAGGATAGGAGTAAGGCAAGGATGCAGTCTGTCGCCCGCGCTGTTTATCTTATATATAGAACAGGCGATGAAGAAAGTGAAAACTGAAAACGGAAAAGGAATCATACTGCAAGGAAAATAAATAAAAACCCTACGCTTTGCCTATAATGTTGTAGTATTAGAGGAGTCAGAAGAAGACTTGGAAACCATAATAAATGGCAAGAACGGGGTCTTTAAGAAAGAATTGAATATAAGGATTAATAGAGGGAAAACCAAGGAAACAGTGGAATAACAAAGGATGTTAGATTGGGAAGGGATATTTTGACGGAAGTTAAGGAATTCGTCTACTTGGCAAGCATAATAACTGGGGATGGTAGGATAGCACAGGAAAGGAAGGTTTTCTAGAAAAAGAGGAATTTACTTACGGGTAATATAAATATGAATATTAGGAAACCGTTGCTAAAAAATGTTCTTATACAGCGAAGCGTTATATGAGTGCGAAACGTGGACGATAGGAGTCGCGGAAAGGATAAGAATATAAGCCTTTGGAATGTAGTGCTATAGGTGAATGCAGAAAATCAGATGGGTGGATAGAATCACTATCGAGCAAGTTCAAAACAGAATAGGGTGAAGAGCGAACAATATGGAGGACGTTGACCAAGAGAAGGGATAGATTAATAGGCCACGTTTTAAAACATGAGGGTGTTGTAAAATTAGCATTAGAGGGAAGTGTGTGGGGTAAGAAAAGAAGAGGGCGGCCAAGGCTGGAATACTCTAAGCAGGTTAGCGAGGATGTGCTAGTCAAGGGTCGCTGGAGTATTTGAAGAAATTAAAGGAGACTGAAGAAACGCCAGTTTGTCCAATCCTTATTTTCATAGAGCCGTAGAAACAGTTATAAGACCTTAAACCAAAAGAGAAAGCGGCCATGTGTTTCCCTGCTGCAAGATTTTGCTTGTACTATCCAGGAATCTGACAGCTCTCTCAACGGACTAATATAATTCAATCTAGAGAGGCGCCTCTTTCTGCCGAGCCCTGCATGCTCCCCCCCCCCTTATTTATAAGGCAACAACGTGTAATTTGCTCCGAGCCCGAGCGCCATTGTTCTGCTGTAATGGGGCCTCTCGAATTCATTCACGATCGGGCCCGTTATTTTGTCCCTTTTTATCTGTCCTATTTACGGCCTGATATATGCTACCAGTAATAAGAGCGAGGTGGAAATTATGCTATCGACGACGTGGCTGATAATGGCTGCATCCATCACGACCATGTGCAGTGTGGGAGGGACGTTGACTTTATTCCTTCGTGTCTTCAGAGCCCGAGGCAATGAGTACCACAGAGAAAAATACAACCCAACTAGGCCATGCTGCATGCAAGCTTACCGTATCACCCACCGTCTATCTGGCCAGCGTTGCACAGATACTCGGCAGCATGAAACTGACGAATGTCCTGCAGACACGGCAGCAGATACATGTCGTCGGTGGTTCATGCTTGAATGCCACCTCACTGCACGAATAAAAATTTTGTGAACTAAATGTAATTTACTGAAACGTGGAAACTGGTAAACCAAATCAAAAGGCCACAATATAATTATTTTAATTTACCCATGTATTATCTTTCGGTAACGTTGAAGTCGGAGCTTACATGTCTAATGAATATTCATATAATTTTAGGTTGTATTTTTACGTCTGATTTTGTAATAATAAGTAAAATTTCAGACCACTTTCAGACTGTATTTTATTTTTTTACAATTTCCAAAGAGGAAAAAACAACGTTATGGTACTTATTCGTACCCGAAGAAGGTAAGAATAGGTACAGAAACGTAATTTTTTCTTTTTTGGAAATTCTTAAAAATACAGTCTGAAAGTGGTTGGAAATTTTACTTATCATATATATTTTTCTTTGAATATAAAAATAACGAAATAATTTTGTTATTACAATTTTTAAAACAAAAATGTAACATGGCATGGGCTCTCAGGGTATTACTGTGGAGAGTTATTATCACAAAACTCAATAAAAAATTTAATGGCATATTACCGAAATTTAGTAACAGCAAGTTTATTTGTTTTTGTCCTTTCTTTGATCGTCTCGAGTATGGTCGTAAAAATCTTTTTACAAAACTTCGTCTTTTCGACAACAATCCGCTTTCCTAAAAAATCACAGATTTATTCTTTCATAAGTCACTTATATTTTTCCATTCACTTGTCGCACTCTTATACTTATCCTTTCGTCGTTTAACGCTTCCATGACGCTACGCCGACGACTTCACTTAGTGCGCTCAACACTGATACTCGTATCCTACTCCGTAAAATCTAAAAAAACAGCTGTTAGGAGACTGACCCTCGTAAACGTTCCACACTGTCTCTGAAATTTTTTTTTCCGGTCAATAGATAGTGTCTGTCAATTCCGCCCCAAGGCGAGTTTGCATTGCCCGTCTTAAAACTCCTAGTAATACGCGATCAAATATTCAAATGTAACAAAATGAGAGACTTCGAAATTTTAATTATTTTAAACACTCCCAAGTCTTTTGATTCATATATTTTGTAAATGAAAATAAAGGGTCTCATGCCGACGCACCTCTATGTCTCTTCTGAGACCTTGGGCATATGGTAAATCAAGACTGTGAGTTTGAACGATGAATCAGAGTGACAGTCCAGGGGTGAACCAGACTGACAGTCTTCAGTTGCCAGTTTGGCTATAATAATGGCAATAATGTAAAAATTAATGTTTGTGGAACCAATAAAAATAGATACGATATTAACAGACAAACCTTGTAAAATAAAGAGAACTAATTAACAGATTTAGATATGCCGCCGTTTCGAAGTTGATTTTGTGTCTTATTCAAATAGCTCTTATAAAGTAAACTGACAAAATTAGAAAAAAACCATGTCTATAATGTCGTATCTATTATAATAATAATGGCAATTGTCACTAAAGGAACAGCAAAGCGTTACGTTGCCTGAAAGAATCGTTAAAATACGCGAAGAGTACACGTATTTATTTATTCTGTAAATTTTAACGACAAATGCTTTATTTCGTAACAAGCAGGGATTCAAGAAATTTCTCTAAATGGTTGAAGTGCATCTGGGCAAAAAAAAAGGATAGTCGAATAAAATAATGGGTCCAGAGCCAAATTGGTGTAATATGATTCTGCATTCATTTGGAGAGATCCGTTAATGTGGTGAAAGTTGATTAGTGTAAAAAATAGGTTGGTAGATGTTGTAAATTGTTACTTCGCCTATTGTAAGTCTTAGTTTGGATATAAATCCCAGCAAAATACTTAATCCTAAGGGCAGGAATAAGCAATAAGCAGGCAATTATTAACATTTATTACGAGTATTTTAACTCTTCAATATGAAATATGAATAAGTTCCTACTACATAAAATTACTGCCGCTAATAATTTAATTAAACGCCTTTTCAAAAATGCTCTGGTCATGAGAATTTTGTCGTTTTATTGTAATTGACATTCGTTTTGCCGATCGAATATTATTGTACCGCTTATCATACTTTTTTTTAAACTCCAAGCACTGCAGCAATATTAATTCAAATAATTACGGTTCAACCACACGCGCCTTTCCCGTGAATGCAGAGTAAATTGAGGACAGTGAATGTGTAGCACGTGACGTAGCATTGTCGGATATTGTTCATTTTGAGACAATTTGTCCGAATCTCTTTATTTGTGGGATCCGCTTTGCGAGAAGTCTGAAACAGAATTGTATAAAATTTTGCAGCTATTGAGAAAGCTTCTTCCTCTGGGCCGCTATAGGGTCATTAACCCCTCAGCAACGGAAAAAACTTGGTAACAGGTATAATTCTTTGTCATGGTCCCACCACTTTGGAGTCGTGGTGTGGGCGGGGCTAAATACCCCGAAGATTGATGTTAAGACATAAAAATAACTACGTATCCGTTATTCACGGTGTCAGTCCACCATTCACACTCAATAATACTGGCAGTTTCTGCTAATACTGACCGTCAGATTAACCGTGTAAGTGCCCCTATTGTATCAGTCAGCCAGTTGCTTCCTAAAATGGTCGCGGCACGGAGAGAGGAATGCTACGACCACTCAGCAACCTCCTCTCCAATCAAGGGCGTGAGACAAGAACTCAATAACCCGACCTTCATGATGCAGGTTTTCTCTGCATTTTTTTCTGGTGAATATCGGGAAGGATCCTAGTCCTAGTCAACCCTTGGTTGCATTCCTCTCCCATCCAAAAATTCACGTTTTATGCTATTAAAAGGGAGTTGACATTTATTGTATCGCCCTCATGTAGCCTGTGACTCTAAGGAAAAAAAGAACACTTACAACAGGAATGAAGAGAGATAAGTTTGGGAGCTTAACTTAGCTCTCGCACGTGAGACGATGGGATTTACCTTCGGGGATGCCCTCTTCTCTTCTATTTTTTAGGTTTCTACGTGCCAAGGTACTTCGACCTCCTTTGGGAGGTGTAGGACGCAGACCTTGGGCATACGTCAAAACATGTCTGCTGATCCTATTGGATTAGGCGGCCATCTGCCTCCCAGCTGGTCGAGGCACAAAGAAAGGAATGCTGTAACACCACAACATACTCCCGTCTCATCGTTCCGAAGTTCACGAGACAAATACCCGGCCTACCTGATGCACGCTTTCAAGGGTTCGTCATTGGGAAGGTCGTGAGAATAGTACCCAATGCCCGACCTACCTGATGCAGATTTTCTAGGGTTTTCCCTGAATCTCTTTAGGTGAAACACCCGGGGGCCATAGTTAACCCTTGGCTACCTTGCTCTACCTTCCGCATCCCCCCTTTTCAATTCCCTTCGTATCCTATTCAAGGGGAGTTGCCTGTTTCAGGATCACCCTCATGTAGCCTGTTAACCCCCCCAAAAATACTTCGTTTATTCTTACTAACTCTTGTTACGTCGTATAAAAAATGTCTTCAATTAAGTCAAATAATTAAATTTTTTAAAGCAATAGTTATACTATACTTTCCTTCAAAATAAGTTTACCGGGTGGCCTAAATTAAATTACACCCATTTTTATGTTCTCCGAAACCTATTTTCAGGAACGCATAAAAAACAAAGCGATGCATTGTAGTCGTTTTATAAAAATGTTCCTCAAACTGCAAATACTATTTAACGGTGAACGTAAATTTGTTTCTTAGAAGGACTCATTCGTAAATAATACAGTTCTATATTAAAGGATTTGTAAAGCAGGTTTCTAGTTTCAATACATATCATTTTTATTAAAACGATATTATACTTTTGTATTTGAAAGACCGCTAAAATATAGTGGGCCGAGACTTTGTAAAAATTATCTTGTTCTCCACATTTATAATTTTGAATCTAGTTGTCAACTACTGAATAAACCAAACAAGTAATACGTAAGAAATTTACAGAACATAGTACATTACACATCATTTAACATAATACTAAATTTAAATAAATCGAAAAACAGAATTTAAAATAAAATGTAAAATATATGGATTAGGATCGAAAATCTAATACCCGAACATTAAGAAATGTTTAATAATTAACAATGCAATTGAGCAATAAAATAATCCTGCGTTTCCTTCTGATTTCGGTCATCATCTGGAAAACAATTGTTGAAAGAAACAAAAAGGGGGACGACACCTTAATGGTTAATTTTTATTAATGCCTTGTACTCAATCATAAAACAAACATTTCTTTGTATTATTTGATGAGAAAGACAAATTTATGCACAATATATAGCATAAATGATTCGTGTATGGAAAAATTATACATATATATAATATAAATATTTGTAATAGAAAATATAGAGTAATATTTATTTTATAATTATATT
Organism: Eucriotettix oculatus; assembly: GCA_034510155.1. Lineage (NCBI taxonomy): Eukaryota > Metazoa > Arthropoda > Insecta > Orthoptera > Tetrigidae > Eucriotettix > Eucriotettix oculatus. The sequence goes on from CM067376.1 coordinate 184,306,372, forward strand.
ATTACAATATCAAAAACTAACTTCTTTTCTCTTAGGGAATTTTGTCCACCTAGCTGAGACGATATTTAGAAATTCTCTGCCTTTAACAATACGAAAACTTCTGACGAACAACGGATTCATAAATATGATAGCCGACTGACGTTGTGGCTGTCATAAAGACAATAACTGTCGGGTTCAGGTCATAGGAACCAAGCGGAAGTAATCGTTATGTTTCAGATGGATGCGCGGAACCTCGGTCTCAAAACGTTAGAACGAACCAATAGAGTTTGCCTCTTAATTAATAAAGCCTTTATCACCAATAAATTTTGCCCATCGGCATACTAAGAAGTATGTAAGCAGAGCGTTCGACTAAAGCACTCTCACTTACGTTAATTTGCCTCCTAATATACTTCCTAAAAGAAAGAATATACTGTGCAGAACGAGTGTCAATGAAAGTGTATCTGACAGAAAGTGATCAACTCTGGTGTACCACAGGGTAGCGTATTCGGCCCTTTCTAACATTTCTGAATTTTCAATAGGTGACAATACTAAAATTAGCTTGTTGTAATGCATTCCACCAATATTGAGCAGCAGAGCACAATAACTAAAACCAAATTGAAGCATGGACAGAAGAGTGGAAATTTAAGATCAATAAAGGAAAAACTTCAATTCCAAGAAAAGACAAGAATTCAATTGTTTAACCAAAGGGAATACAATTATTTACGTCATCATAGGGATGCATTTAGTTATCAACTTTTAATTAAAATTAGTTAAAAAAAGGAAATCAAGTAGACATAAGGGTCAAGGAAGTGTAATGGTTACTTATTTGAGGTCCAAACCACCTCATGGAAATAAGGTCCCAAACTAAAAAACAATCCTTAATCATACATGGGTATTGAACTCTGGGAAATAAATCAGCAATTATAGTATGGCAATAATACAAATAAACCAATGAGAAATATTACTTATGATCTTATGTTCCATGGTATGTCTTTAAAGACACGCTTCAAAAATTATTGAAAGTTCAGTAAGTCAAAGCTGCCATAACAATCCTGAACGCTGTTCAGTAAATACAAAATTCAATAAGGCTCAACGAAAACGGCCAATTGTTGTAATGAATATCTAAGGAGGACCTGTCGCTGGAGAAGACCTCATCATGCCAAATATATACTTATACATTTGTATAGTTATAGTCTGATTGGTAATCCCTATTTCCCTTGGTCACGCCACTTGAGAACGACTTTACCAATTTCATTAATTTTTATAAGCTTTATAGTAAATTAAAAATTAATAAATAAATTAAGAAAATTGGAAAATTTCAGAAAACTTAACTACGAGAAAGCTACTTTCTTTCCGCGCGTTTGAACTTCCATTGTGAATGTGGATTGCCTATCTCCGCCTCCCCGACCTTCCATTTCCCCCTCCATATTGCCCACGTTATATCGATTTTTGATAAGTTTTGATAGACCAACACGTGGTATACATCAGTCGAGGTAAGACTCGGCTACTAAACTTCTTGGGAGGGGGGTGGAGGGGGTGGAAAATTTTAAATAATTAAAAACTTCCAATATTTCTATCATATAAATACATTCTTGGATCAATAGCTGTATAATTTAAATCCCATACATAATCAAAGGGGATATTTCTTAGGGGTAGAAGTGGAAGGGCATCACACAAAAATAACCATAAAACAATCGACATTGGGCTTTAAACGGCTGTAATGTGAGCCACTGAGTTTAATTATCATATAAAAATGCAATATAAGTTACAGATCATCCCTTAAGAGGGGTTGGAAGGGGGTAAAAAGACTTCTGCCAAGTATTTTTAACGGATGGAACAATATCAACCAAATTTTGAACAGGTTGCTCTTGGCGAACCGAACTCAACACAATTAGGGTAATACCCAGCAACAATCACTTGGGGCTGGGGCGGACGGGCGATAATTTTTAAAAATCAATAAACTACCGTTATTTCATTAATTAATTTGATAACGTTTTCGGTTAATTTGTTTGCATATAATTTCAATCCTATTCATCATATGAAAAAAAATGAAAAAGTGAATTTGGTTTCGAAATAGGTTCTATCGGAGTCTTCATTCTGACATTTTGAATGCGAATTAAATTGTAGTTCATCCCCTAACAGGAGGATTGTACGGGGTAAAACACACTTCTGCTTAATACATTTAAAGGACAGAACAACTTTGACTAATTTTTTTCCATATTCCTCGCTACCCAAAACCAAATAATTTTGGAGATAAGACACAGCTACCACCCCTATGGGGAGGGGGTGGATCTTTTATATGTAATATGTAAAAAATTCTTGAGGTTAATAAAATTTTTAGTGTTTCTCCAACAATATTTTCAATTTCAACCCCTTGCAGCATGTGAGGGGTGAGGGTGGAAATGGCTCATATGAAAACTACAAGGAAACTATAAAGTTTGATGTCGGAACTGGTGTAATTCGAGTCACTGAGTTACATTATGACTTTTAATATGCGATTTAAGAAAAAATTCATCCCTTAAATGGGGGAGCCTTAATATTCTGTTAGAGTATTGAAAATATTTTTAACTCTGTTATTGTATAGAGCATTTTTGAATCTCTCGAGATACTGGGAGTGTATTTGAGGTTCATATTGTGACGTTTTCGAAGCCGGTTGAATCATGTGTTGAACAAGAATTAAATAAAATACCGGAATAATATAAATAAATACCCGGGCAACTCCGGGTCCCCAGCTTACTGTACAATAATTTTAAAAAGTAGCTATAACTCTCTACGATTGTTTCCATGCTACAGCTTTATTCGTCCAACAACTTCTCTGGACCTTCCTCTCTTATGTGCTCATAAATTTCTCCTTTCCGTTTCTTGAAGGAAAAAATTCTCACGAACCCAGAATTGAAAAAGTTTTGTTTCGATCCAATATGGAACTAGGAATATTATTTCTTGACGTACGTCTCACAAACCTGACGATGTGGCTGCTGCAACGCAGTATATTGTGCATAAATAGCGTATAAATGGAATAAAATTTATCGTTACATCTATATGTCGTTACGTAGTTTTAATTTATTTAAATAAGAATCAAGACAGAAAATTCACAGGATTACCGTAGTTCATACCATAGTATACGTGTCTGCAGGAGACATCGCTGTAGTAGTTACGAGCTCAGATATGAAATTAAAAAACCAACCAGGAAATAATTAGTACAGAACCTAAGTTGTTTATTACGGCAAATTATAATACCACTACTTTTATAAGCTATAAATAAATAAATTTAGATTCACAACCACTAATAATATGCATGAATCAAGTATCGTGGTTGTTTAATATTTCAAACTATTAAATTTTCAATACTTCATTAGATGAAATGAAAGAAAAATATGGTAATAGGGTGGATTCATTAAGTGCGGCCGTTCGCTACCAAATGGTATATTTTCACATTTTTTAATTTTAATATTTTTAGGTTTCTTTTACAGTGCAGACCAAATCTCCTTTTGTTGAGGAGTTTTAACTCCCTATGGTGATTCAAATTTTTCAGTCTTTACTTCTATATATATTACATTGAGAGAAATGGAATGTCTTAATTACGCAAACGTAAAACAAGAAGAAGGAAATTATAAGTGCGTCACAAAGATCTTTTGAGAAGAACCGCGAAAGTGGAAGCGGGGTTTTGAGATACTCCTGTAATTACGCTTCGAACATGAATCACAGACGATGTCTTGAGTGGCATGGGCTGCGAGATAGAAGCTGATAGCCCTCCCTTAGTCCTTGATGTTCGCGCCCTCCAGCTCGCCCTGCAAAGTGGCAACGACTCTCAGAGAAGCCAGATACGCAAATATCACTCCTGGGGGACGCGTTTATTATTCAAGACGACATCATTGCACTTTACGTCACGCGGATAAGAGTGAAAGAACGGCGTCCCGTACACAACTTCTGAGATACGCGCCCAATGATGTTTTAAAAGTGTGTTGCTTGAGATAGGGATGTCTATTGGAAGGGCTGGCCTGCCGGTGCTATCAGGGAGTTTAAAGAGAGCGCTACTGCTTTTCACTTTAGCTTTTACCTCTGAACGTTTCTTATTCATCTCGCTAAGTAAAGATCGTTTTCGGCAAGGTATGCTAATTCAGTGGCTTGCGTTTCTTTGACATTTTCTGAAATACCGAATTATTTACTCAGTATAACTAGGTTATAATTTAAATAATAATAATTTCTTAAAAATAAAACATCATAATTTCATATATTATAATATACATCTCAAAAAATTTATTTTAATGGAATATTACTAATTGAGAATCAATATTAGGGTGGGGCTACATTGTAACACTCCTGCGGTGCCATTGTTACTTTACTACGATCACTTGTTTACTTGTATTGAATTCGGTGCCAGGTAATTTTACCAAGGAAAATTACCATATGAATTTTATATCAAAAAACTTTCATTCTTCGAGCAATAATGCTATCAAAATCACTCAGGGCGTGGCCATTAATACAATGCAGCTTCCTCCAACTCTCATCCTATATCATACAAACACACTCAAAATATAACAACGGGTACTTTTAACGGCCGTGGATTATCAAATTATAAATTACTAATCCGGGGTGGCGTAGCTGCCTCATAACACAGGGGTCCCGGGTTCGAATCCTGGCATGGGCTTCGATGTTTGTGTCGTCATGGTCGCGAAGAGACTGCTGAAGGATCGATACGCTGACGTGTCATGCAAGATGACAGTCCAAAGTTGACCCGGTAGGCCTAGGCTCTGAATGGGCTGTAGAGCCAAAGAAAAAAAAAGCGGGGTGGTGTCTCACTTCCACTATACCAGTAGTGTATTCGAGACCGAACACCTCAACCTGCGGTCGTGGACCCAATTCCACCCTTACGCCATCGTGGCTCGTCGACGACTGCTAATATTTCTGATATTATTGATCAAATTTGTTTAGAAAACCTACAAACTCAGAAACTTTCATATCACACACCTAACCGAAAGAAAAGTTACGGTGTGCAGTCTTGTGGATAGAGCTTCGAGGGTAACTGGAAAAGTAATACACACTATTTTTATTTAAATGTATTTCTCATTATACATGTTTGTAATTTATGGCGTGCATAGTTACATCACACCCACTTGCGTTTAACTTATTATTTCACCGATAACACGCTAACTGGCGATAGCTAGGTAAGAGGAGTTTTCACGGCGCCAGGCTGGCGGCTGAGAGACATACATGTCTGTGTATTTATAACGTTAAGCTTGTTTTTGGCTGAAAGAGCATTCACTTTCAAAATTTCCAAAGGACACTGTGTCGTGGAAAATATCGCGCGCCGGACGGAGGACTCACGAGGATTGGCAGAAAAACGTAACGTGGGATAGCTGCGAAGGTACGGAGCCGAAAAATTTTCAGTATGGGGAAAGACGTTGAGAACTCGAGGAGGGAGAGGGTATAGTGTAAGACATTGAGAAGGCGAGGAAACAAAATACATTAAGACGGTGAGAGAGCGAGGAAGCAGGAAGGCAGTCAGTGTTGCTCTTTAGTGAGAAGCTGTTAAGAGCAAAGAATAATAGAGGGAAGAAGGAGGAAAAACCGAGCTGTCCTCAATCACCGACAGTACGAGTTCGTTCCATTATCTACAGGTTCAACCCAAGGAAGAAGGAAGTTCGGGTTGCCTAGTAACCTGCATCAATCGCGAATGAAAACAAAACAGGTTCGTCAAGTGAACGAAATCTCTGCTGCACGTGGTCACCCCAATAAGTAATTAACTCTGAGTTTTAAAAATCACCCCCTTAAATTTATTTATTTGTAATAGCGCGTAGGACCCTTTTTTAAAATGATTATTTTTTATATAAATAAAATTATATATATATATCATACCATTAAATTGGTTTAATTAAATAATAATTACCCCTAATCATTTACACACTGATGCTGTCATAACTTGTCTTCAACACGGCGGCTGCACTTGACACTCAACAAAAGAAATTTGCAGTTATAGAATTCCTGTTCTGTAAGAACTAAATAGATGATGGTGCTGCTATCGATCTTAGTACAGTTAGTATGTGGGCAAGCAGATTACGCGGTGAAAGAGGGCACTAACTCCTAACAATGTGCAGACAGTTAACGACATGTTTTCGTCTGGCAAACGCATCACAGTGAAAGAATTAGTCTTCCAAGTTGGGAAGGAGAAGCAAATATTAGTGTAATACTGAAAGAACTGGAGTTGCAGTAGGTTTGTGGCAGGTGAACGAGATCAGGGAACTTCAATGTCCATGTGGTTACCATCTATTTGTTAAACTGGAAGAAACTCTTCGTGGAACGAGGTTTGAAGATGAATCCCTAATTAACGCCGCCAAACAATGGTTCAACCTAGTCCAGACTTTTCCCATGCTATATTTTCAATGGTGACTGTCTCTCAAGTAAAAACAAGAAATGTGTTGGATGAAAATGTTATTTTCAATTAAATATACTGAACTTTTTAGGAGTCACCCTCATATATTAATTTCTGACTTCAAGCTCTTTACACGCAAAACATACTTTAACTTCTATTGAATGCCCCTTAGGCCAAAATTTTTCTGATTCTCCCCATTTAGTAATGTATACATTAAAATATAATCCACGTTATTAAAATAATGTCACATGATCAAAAATTACAAGGATCCAACTGATATCACGAATAACAAGCATTGTTTCGTTATAAAAAGCCTTACTCTTATTGTCTGTCAGTGTGAAGTTCGTCATTGTAAATATGTTCTGTCCGTGCTTAGTGAAGCAAGAAATACAATCAAAGAAAGGGATTATGTAAACCACAAGCTGTTTTCTATGTGAAGTAGGACTTTATATAGGGTTTTTCAATAAAAGAGGATCGATGCTGAACTGGAATAAAACAAGCTGAGTGTGAGGTATTAATGAAATTCTTTTTTATTTGAAAGGCTCATGAATGCTATTTGAAATCAAAAAGAATTTCGTTAATACCCGACACACAGCTCTTTTTTTTCATTTAAACATAGACCCACCTTTATTGAAAAACCCTGTAGTATTTATTAACCAACAAAGGAAGTGTGTAGGTAGGTTAGTAACACATTAGGCATTATATAAAGATTTGCACGAATTATTAAAAAAATTTAAATAAAGGAGAACAGAAAAATGTTTGAATTGCGTTATGCATTAGGGCATTGGATTTTGTTTAATCTAATAAGACCCACTATAACAATCTAAAACAACAATAGCAAACAAGTGTAGTTTACAAAACCCCTTGATCCGATTGAAATTTCTGATACCTAGGGCAAACTAAAATATTACTTTAAATCCGTATAAAAGAACATATATTTACTGTCAAACTTCACATTTTTAAAGTCGGTATTCTTCAAAAATATTATTAATTTCAAAAACCTTTTGATTGGCAAACTTACAAATTTTAGATTTTTACACCAGGTAGTGTGCTATAATTATATCCGAAATTATTTGTAATAAATTTTAGACTACTGCAATTAATGAACAATCCAATATTATTAAACTCAGCAATAATTACAATATCATTCCTTTGTGTTGTTACCTTCTTTGCTTTTTTATTAATACCATTACGTTAATTTACGTCGGTTGTATTGTTCTCAAATTAAGTACAACAGTATGGGACAAAACGTCATTACAGACTTCAACAATTAATCGCATAGCTTTGCTTTCCATATAATAAACAATGTGTGAGTTTATTCCAGATAGCTGTTTGGCCGAATCAAGGAAAAATTGATAAAAATGTGCGTAACTCTAGCTAATTAGCCTATATCTTATTATTAAAAGTTAAAAATTATCTCCAAGAAGTTTACTTGAGATTAACTGTAGCGTAAAACTCAGCGAGAAGGAAGTTATAAATTAACCGCTGATTAGGTCTACAATTATTGTACAGGGAGCGCTGAGTTTATAATTTCTCATGTCTTTCAGTGTAGGTGAAGAATTTTTATAATTAGCCATTAGGTGTAGCGATAAATTTGTAATGCTGGCGGAAAAATATACAAAAAACGCTGTTTAGTTTGAAACGAAGTAAGTTGAGGTCAAATCCTTGAATCATAAGTTTATGTTAATACAAGTAATTTATCGAATCAAACTAAATATTTGTAAGTTCATAATCACAAACATGTACCTTATAAAACTATAAAATAAAATTAATTTCACTTACAAACCAAGTTTATATTTAATTATTTCATCGTTTCAATCTCAAATTTGAAACTTCATCAGGTTCATTGAGTTCAAGATTTTAAATTCTTAAGTATTTAGTTAAACAATAGTGTAGAAAAAAAGGTTCCACGTATAATAATTTTCGTGTTAGATTGCATGCCAGGGTAGTTGGAAGAAATGTGAGGATGAAACACTATGGGAATTGAATAAATACTTTGTTGTCCTTTGAATTGACCGTTTAATTCATTTTTTATAATTATTTTGAAAACACATTATGTGATATATTACCTTCCAAGTAAGAAATGTCGTTTATCTCAATTCTTTAAATTGGGTGAATAAATATCTTTTATAAGGAAAAATTGTTTTTTGTATATCAGTCGGTGATCAGTAGACACACGTTAATTATTTTCGAAGACCTGTGCACAAAAACAAGAAATTCATAAAATTATCACGTTCTATTATCAACATGATCAAAATAATCTTATGTCCAAAATGGTTGAATAATTACAAAATTTCATTCCTCTAGAAAAATATTTTAGCCTCCCTTACATATTTTCACTGCCAGTCACACTTATTTAAAAGACAAGAGATTTTTGAGCAATTACGAACCTGTATCTTCAACGGAGAATTAAATGTCGTTATTTTCAAGATTCCTAATATGAAATAAATAACAGTCCTTATGTAATGGACTGTGGTCGTCTTTCGTTCCTAGGTCGTAACTTTATATTTCTTTGCCAATATTGAGAAAAATTGGAAAACGTTTGAATAAAATTATAGGTATTAAGAGAAAACACTTTTTTTGTTAAACAAATATTTAACGAAAAGTTTTTGTTTTTAAACCTTAGATTAGAACTTAATAAGGGTGAACTGAAAATATATTTCTCATTGCGTTTAATTACAACTGAATGAAGTGGTGTGTACCTCTGTTGGGAAGGTATTGACGCCGAGGGTGTGTACTGCTTTCCATAGGAATCCATAAAGAAGAAATGGAGGGAACGAGTAACATTGGGAACATGGCCACATATCGTGTGTGAAACTGTTTAGAGAGGGGGCAAATTGTGCACGACGGTATAGAAACTCCCCCGATTGGGAGGGTGGCCGCTCCCTTACGGGGCATAAAGTGCGAGGATAAGGGCGCCCTCCCGCCCTGAACCAAGGTAATATCTACCTCGTCCTCCAACCCTGCCCTTTTCATACAAATGAAGTAAAACAAATTCGTCTGGAAGGGCGAGCCGATCTCATCGCCGCGGAGACTGGCGATAAATAACGCTTTATGGCGGAGATAAAATAAGCTTATTTTCTTGAATGTACGACATCCGTTCTGGCTATCTGCAAGATGTGGCCATCCATTCTGCTCTTTACACTCATAAAGATGATGAAGTGGTCCCACTGCCGAGGAAAGTGGGAAGGGAAGGGAGGGGCAAGGCTAGGCAACGGCTGCGAGGCGCAGCGAGGAAGAAAAGAGTAAAGCGAAGCAAGAAAGTGCCGGGAGGAGACGGAGGGACAGACAAGACAAAGTGAAATGCTCTTTGCGGGCTTTAAAGCCGAAAAGGAACGTTATTAAAAGATTTCGTCCGCAAGAGCTCGCAAGAGAGAGTGTAACATTATCGGGTCTAAAGGAAATATACACGGCACAAAACCTTAAGGGAGTAAAGATAACGGCCAGACCCTTAAAGACGGCTTCGGGGGAGGAGAGAGCGAGAATTTTTTTTTGTTGCAGACAGAGCAAATTATGTAATGTAGATTATATACGACTGCCGTTGTTGAAACCCAGACTCAAATTGCCACATAAATTCACAGTTATGTTTTACGAGGCGACTGGGATTTTGTGGCGAGGGCCTGAAGTTCTAAAACCCGTATTATTGGACTGTCAGCTATTTAATTAGCACGGAGTTTCCTAGTCTCTTTCTTCAATGTTAGGAACTGGTGGTTAGTTTGATTGACAATGTCAAACACGAGGGTATTATTTTCATAATATAGGTTCAATATCACCAGTCACAAAACAAACAAAAAATACTATTGTAAGCTTTATTCAGAACTGGGGATTCACTTTTATTTTCACTCACAACAGTATCATTCGTATAGTTTAAATCATTACAAGCTATGCAGCTCAGTGTTCTATAGACATATGAAAATTAGGCGACTGTTTTCCACTTTTCTGGCTTTGAAGTTAGGAGAATGTGTTGATGAAATATCTTGTGATAAACCAGATCAAGGCGTAAGTGACCCAGCACTCCTTAATGAAATAAGCCTACTAAATATTGCTTATTAAAGGGAGTCGGAAAATGAATGGCGAGACAAGCAGTGTTGCCGAATAATCGCAGTATATCCTACTGTTTATAGTGAGCTGTATACGCAGTCATATTACGGGCATGCATGGTGTTGCATCATCAGCGTCTACTTCCACGCGGAAACTCCCAGTATAGTTCGGGAGATTTAGCTAGTCGTGTGTCGCAGGGGACAACTTCGTGGGGCTGGATAGGAGCTCACTTTAACTGCAGTTTTTGTAAATGCAACTTTGTAGTGTGAAAGAAATTCTTAAAACATTGGCGTTAGGAGATGCATTGCTGTCAGTTCAGGATATATTGTATGTTAAGAAACGCATCATAGATAATGATTATGGGGTATGTTAAAAAAAACGTTGTCTCAGTCTCCATATCCCGATAGTATGAATACAATTAATGTTTTTAACAATACTAGTAGCGTTCCGGCAGACCGTTGAAGAGGAAGTTCCTCCTCAAACCTTTCCCTACTGCGCATGTAAACATGCCATGTAAAATCTCACGAATTGTAACTCTTATTTTAATTGCATTATAGTACTGTAAATGCACGTTAATTATTGGAACGTATTAAATATAATTTCTCATTTATAAATAAACAGTTGAGCCAATATTACAGCAAATCAATATTTATTTTCTAGACGTTTCGTCCCGATATTTGGACTAATTCAGGTAAGTAATCAAATTCCAACAAAAGTTAAAATGATAAAACACTCTGAGTTTAATAGCTATGTGCTGTGTTTAAGTTAATGGAACGTACTTATATTCCTCATGTAATCTTACATGGTAAAAAGGGAAGAGAACCAGTAGACTTCTTAAGAATCATAAGTACAAATCGTGAACATAGGGAAATTATTTGTAGGCTTTTCAGTAGCGACATGAGATTTTTTTAAAAGTAACAGAACTCCTTTAAATAACATAATAATTTACTCATCCTCGTATTTACCGCATAATGTGAAATATTTTCCTTAGATTGCATATATTTTCAGTCATAGCTACTTTATTTGAAGACAAGATAGCCTATTGTAATTATACTTGTAAATTAGGTCAATAATTATTTTAAATTTAGAATTAACTTACTAGTTAAAATATTTAATTATTGAAAACTGCAGTTTTTGTGTAATTTATAGATCTTAAAATAAAATGTTGTTATTTTTAACAGTGGAAATAAATTCTGTCATGCATCAAAGTATCAAGTAATGTAACGTATATCGGACAAACTAAAAGAAGTTTATAAACTCGCTTTAATGAACATGAAAACATCAAATTTGACATTCAAAAGTAGACAGTTGTGTCCAAAGACATACATGCTAAGAATCATAATTTTGATTGGCAAAATGTGGAAATTGTAGATGAAGTAAATAATTAATTCCAGAGAATTATGAATGAGATGTATATCAGGTGCAACCCTCATGCACTCAATGTAAAAAGTGATACGAATAATTTGAACAAAATTTACTGTCCTCTTTTGTTATAATAGTTGAATTTTTAAGATTCTTTTTCATTGTTAAAATTTAACTGCAAAAGTACTCATTGTTACCACATTATTTCGGCCGTAATCGTCGTAAGAGATGTTTTTTTTGTTTTGTTTTTTTTTGGTTAACAGGCTACATGAGGGTGATGGTCCCATGTTACTACTTAAATATATTTAGTAATCTTTTTGGCTGAGGGCGTCAAGAAGTAAATGACATGAATCACTTACTTTGGAAGTTTTGAACCATATTTTATATTAAAAGAAATTGTAACACAGAACCCATTTTTAATTTATTGTAATATTATGTTTGTAGTATGCGTGAGGAAGTCTAGTCTCACAAGTGAGACGAAACGTCGCATTTATGTTAATTAAATAGTAATAAATTTATGTGCTGACTTATTGGCCGTTTTTTATTGATTACCCCAAAGTATGCCTTGGTACTGAACTTTCAATGTCCCTGGAAATCCACGCCGTCATTTGGCTCAGAGTCGGCATGTTGCCTCTCCTCTTACACAATATGGTGCAACTGCTGAAGTGAACGGAAAAAATATCACAAAATATTTCCATGATTTGACCGTCGTCTTTACTACATACATAGAATCTAATATCCAGTTTCAAATATTTTAAATTTGCTCTAGTATCAAATTTCAAGTATTCAATTGAAAAGAGCGGAAATATTCCACATTACAGATTAAAAGGTCATTCCTGATTAAACTTAAATGAATTATATGAGGAATTGAAGTACGGGAACCAATTTAATATTTAATATATAAGTTAACTGAATAATATTGTACACTAGAAGCGATTAATAATTGTCCTAGAATAATGAGAAAATATTGAAATATAATAAGACTATCAATGTATATAATGATAAAGAAAATATTATAGTAGCTATGATTTGATTAATTTGTGATTTAAGTCTTTAACTCCAACAAAAAGGTTTAGCATTGTTTTTAGCTATTTCGGTTAGGTACGGATTGGAGGTATGTTATAATATATTCACAATTTTTATATTGTACACATAATAATACTCATAAATGCTGGAGTAGTTTCTTGATTCTTATGTTTTAAAGTAATTCATTGAATTCCGTCGTTAACAAATTGTCAAAAATTGGATGCAATTAAGTTGACGTAATATACTTATTGTAATGATATATTTCACTTTTAGATGTAACTGGTTGTTATACATTTATCAACATTAATGTAATTAATATTTTTATCCTCTTCTCGTAATTTCATTACCCCATGAGACTTAGAAAACAAGGATGTTTTATTATTTTAACAATTTAATGTTATTTAAAAAACTGTACAATGATTTTTCTGACATTGTAAGGCGATCATCTAGAATGTTATGTAATTTATATTTATTGCTGTCATATTATACGGATAATAATATGAATTGTTTTTAGAATTAAATACAATATATTAGAGAAAATATTTTCACCCTGTCAAAAAATCACGTATAATAACTTTGAGACATGAAGAAAATTGACAGTTAATATATTTTATTCGACAAAGTGCCCGCACAGATAGATTATGAGTACAAATAACGCGTTGACCAATTACGATGACGTCCTTATTAAAAAGTTATTATTAACTTCTGTACTTCATGAGCATCGCTTTGAAATAAAATCTTTGTTTATAAAACAATTATTTAACCAGTTTATAGCAGATAAATATAATTATTTATTTCGACATCAATAGTAAAATAATTAAATATTGCCATTATTTAACTCATGTTGTCTGATATTATACATGTATTGTAGGAAGAGGTAAATACACATAAAATATTTAAATAATCAACAAACCTATTTCGTAAACTGATACTGGAAAAATGACGACCGTTAAATAACGTCCTTTGTCATTATAAAGCTAGATTTACATTTATTCTTTAATGCCAGATGAAACGAAAAAAATAATTTTGCCAGTAATTAACGAAGCAATGCCATATGTTTAGTCGCTTCTAATATTAAATATTTTATTTGTATTTAGTCTGACATTATAGCCTTATTCTTGTAAGTTATTTCAAATTATTAACAAAATTAGTTTTGAATCTGATAACCGAAAAACCTATGGATGTGAACATCCACATGTTGCCTAAGAAAAGAAAATTTTGGAAATATTCTGTGAAACTTGAATAAAGCATTCTCGTGTTTCCAACCTAGTTTAATATTTATTTGGACACAACTTTTATATGGCTGAAATCGTCGTAAGGTGCGTAATAGTCATTTGTATTCAATTACAATATTTAACACGGATGAAAACCCGAGAATGCTTTATTCTTTATTTACATCTAAAAAGCCATCGCTCTCTTATATTCTATGGAACTTCCTAATCATGCTAGTTTGGAGGGGGTTGTTTAATTATTAATATTAATAAAAAATTGAATTGAAATTTAAAATAATAAAAGGAAAAATATTTTATTCAACTAAAAATTTAACACTTGTTCGTTGAAAATAAATTAAATTTCAAAAATAATAATTAATTTATTTAAATTTGGGCCGGCTACTTGCTAAAATCAACGGAGAGCAATAATTTGATCTAAGGATCTAGTGGGGATAAAAACAAAACTTGGTATAGACATGTTTTAACGAACACTCAAAATAGCGAGGAGTGAGAAACTTGAATATGTACATCATTGCTTTGCTGCAGGTCAGGATGTTCTGGATATCGGTGCATCTCGTCTTTGGTCAGCTGCGGTCGCCGTAAACAACTACAACGTTGTCTCGATGCCAAAAACCAACCAAGTGTATGAAGGGAATCCTTCAGACAATTTTCCGAATACTCACCAATGCTGCAGACTCGATACTCTGAACGTAGCGAATATCTTAAAAAACTACAAATAATTAATGTATAATGCTTGAAAATATCCTCAGTTCCGTCTTTTACTAATGCATTTCCACCTTCGTCTATCTGGCGTTCTCTTCTTTGCTGGTTCGTTGTGACCTTGTCTGTAAAGCCTTTGAGTTAGGAGGTGCAGGCCAGATGCCAGGATGAAAAAGTGTCCCAGAATCTTTGGACGTGGAAGTGGTGGCTAGATGGGACCTATTATTTCCATTTCCTCCGGTGATTTGGCTCGGACCCTTTCTACGTCCTGCTTATTGTCGCAAGGGATGTGCACATGTAATTGATCTTGGTTTACAAGGTTCTCCAAGGTCTGTTCTTCCTCTCCAAATATTTTAGCCAATGGCAGTAATGGTACTGGATTCCCGTCTCTCGTCTGGCTATATCTATAATCTCAATTGGATGCTAAAATTTACAAACATGTTCATTATTGCTCTGGTGTTGGCTTGGTAAGAAGCCTAGCCCGGTTCTTAAAAAATTATAATGGGGACTATTAACTTTCTTAAACATGTTGGTGCAAACGCACACCACGCTAGGTATTTCTGTATGATTGGAAATTCGAATTATTGTGTTTCGGTATAAAATAATCAATATTTAATATGTTTTCTAAATTAATTAGTTGAATTATACCAAAATGACATTGTTTCTGGTTTGAGTGAAGTGTGCTGTTTATTTATACTGACTTCCGCGAATCATATGTTATTATAATCACGTAAAAAGTGCTGCTTGATATCCAATAGGAGTTGTAGTTCCGTAATAGAAAAGCAAAAGTCTCATACAAAACATATTTTGTTTCCCTAGGAGCAAATGATCCAAACGGCGCAATCAGCTAATTTTTTTTATTCTTTGGTACCGTGTTTATCCCTATGTAGCTCTCACTTCCATAACACTAACTACTGTGTGTTTGGTCGCAAAAAATAAGTTTCTTTCTCCGGCATTCACGTTGCTTGGTTGGCATTAGCAATCCCGCTTTATGCATCAATAAAGTGGCAGGCGTGCTGGACTTTATCAGCGATTCACTGCGGGATATAACAGAAACTGCCTTGCCTCTCAGATTATAAGCTTCCGCCGTAACCTGCTCATAATCCGATTACCTCGGCGAAACTCTTTAAAGCGCACTTTACAGTTAAAGCTTTCATAATTTTTGCCTTCCCAGCACCACCTCTGCCACTACTAACGCACAGGGCGGGAGAAGGAGAGATAGGCAACGAGAGAGAAACAGAGAAAGGGGGAGGGGAGGCAAAAAGACATAGAGAGGAAGTATGAGGTGGTTGGAGAGTGAGACAAAAAGCAGAAAGCACATTAAAATGCATGGAGCTTGAAGCTTTTAAAAGCGGAGCTTTAAGTGCTAGGTGCTGTGTGGAATTGCACCCAGATAAAGCGTTATTTGTTTGTATATTCATAAAATTAATTTTCGGTGATAAGGAACGGCTGCGTAAAGTGTAATTATTTAAAGATAATGGTTTGGATTTGTTCCTCTTAAGCGCCGTGAATAACTCTGAGTTTTAATTTAATACGCCAAGGGGATTTCTGGCTTTTAAAACAATATCCACGCTTGGAGACTACTTTATAGCGTAATTTTTGAAAGTTGTTAAGTCACCTTGGATCTAAGCAAGCATTTAGAGTGTTGCTAATACGTCGTTGCGCGGCGATGTTTATCTCTAATGACCGCTGCGGAACGTCGGCGTCAGTAACTGAAATAATCACCTCCGTTGTTACATCAGCACTGAAAATTGTGATTGCTCTGAGACAGTCTAATGAATGATTACTGCACATTCTGTGTCACGATGAGAATTGTGCAACAATAACGAGACAATTTCATTTAAGTTCAACTGGTGGAAACTTACATCCTGTAATAATTTTCGATGACCTCAGTCAATGTTCAATGTTTTATGAGCTGTTCATAGCAAACAAAAGGTCCTAACATTTTAAAAATATTAAATTTTGGTATATGTGAGAATTATAAGGAAGAATAAGTAAAAAATTTAATTTATAGTAATGACAACGTTGTCATACATACTTAAGTTGTGAGGCCTGTATTTATTAATTTATGCATTTATGTCACTAGCCTCTTTATTATTTTTAAGTTTATTGATTGCAGAATAATAAAATATCCGTTATTTACACCGCATTTAATGATATTAAACATGTAAACACAGTGAAACTAATTTTATTAGCACATTTTAAAATATCTTGGTATTAAAATTTTTCAGAACAATGTATATCAATTTAGAACTCTTTATCAACAAGGCGCCTGTTGTATTCTAACTTAGTAGTATGGTGAAATTTAGTGGCAATTTCCGTTTGTCAACCAAGGCATATAATTTGGAAATTGATTGATCATTGTTCCTTACGTTAGGCTGCAGAAACAGCGACCAGAGTTCTTTCTCTTGTTCAAGATTGATTTCTTTCACTTTTAGTTTAAGATTCTAAATATTAACGTCTTTAACATAGGACGTCACGCGACGTCAGTTCCATTCAGGAACATTTCATTCTCAATACCTTTCGCCCACTAAAACAAAATTTGGTGATTTCATAAAATTTGTGGCACGGGTTGAGTGACCGATTCAAACAGCTAGTAGCTCTCGCATTACAGAAGCGGAGTGAACCAAAAGAGCTACCATTGATCTCTCACTCACACCTTAGTTCTATGAATCAGATCGCCCATCCTCAGGCTGTACCTACCTACACTTGGAGGAATTTCACTGCAGTTTGCACATCCAATAATATCCGAGTCTCATGTGTATTCACACCATGGAATATCAATTTGTCAGTATGGTTTGGCCTGTATCACGTTATTACTTTCCACATTTTTCTTGTTCTTACTCTTCCTTGGCTCATTCAGAGCCTTGGCATACGTGTCGGACGGTCATTTTCCATAACATGGAGTGATTTGTGGTCAGCGTATCGATTCTATAGCAGTCTTAATCCCAGTCTCCATGGTGCACAATAACCACACAAGCCCATGCCAGGATTCGAACCCGGGACGTTTGTGTTGTATGCCAGAAACACTAGCCACTGGACCACAGGAGATCAGCACTTTTCACATTATCTATTTTTATACTTTGTTTTCAATGTTTTCTGTAAACAGTGATAAATATTTCATGTTAATAGTATTCCAAGATTTTATGTTTACAGATTGTTTTTTGTAAGAATCAGATTAATGCAAACACTTGGTAGATTTTCGTGGTTTAGTCTTTTGTTATTCTCAGAGTATAATATTCATAGATTTCTTGTAAATAGACATCACCATAACTGAACTCTATTATGCTGCTCTGTTTGGTTGTTTGAAACGGGTTATAATGAATATAGGAGAATACTAATTAAATAATGGTAAGTTTTTATGATAATATCAATAAACAAGTTACTTTAACAAAACAAACATATATAAAATAATAATTACAATTTTTAATGCTTCAAATTTACGCCGGCACTTATTTTCAATAATAACTACACATATATTTACAAAATGATTTATATTAATTACTTAAACATTAACAATTTTAAGACTCATTTCAGGGTCGCACTTTATGAGCCTTCTCATAGAACAGAACTAATCCACTCAGACCTGGCAGCAAACAGAAAATTACAAAAAGTTACAGAGGCAGTAGTTTACCTAATCGGCTTTCCACTTCTTCCGGGTTCATCCTCCCTCCAGATCAAAGCTGCCGATCACAGCTCTCGTACCATCTGGCCAATTCTCATCTCAAGCGCTCTCAACCACCAATCTGTCTCCACCAATCAATCACCACAATCTCAACATCTCTCCAACAATCTGTTCATTCCATTCTCTACCACCAATCTGATCAGTCTCATGCCACCAATCTCATGCCAAAATGTCTCCGTCTGCCTCTTTAAAACCACGTCCACATTTCTGCGACACCTATCACCAAGGTGGCAGGGATGGATCTCCTCCAATAATATCCATGGTTACACTTGGGGGATAACATGCCACCCGGTGCCGATTCTCACACAATTTTGGGAAACTTCCGAGCTGAGACGCCGAGTCTAGGTTTTACGGCCCAAGTGTCAACTGCCCTCTTCTTTGTTTTGTTTCTGCGCCGCCAAAGCCCGAGCAGATGTATTTGTTCGTTACAGGGTGCTGATTGAAAACCAACAAGAAAGACGCGCATGAGAAAGTTCTGTTTTATCAGGAGCAGTACTCTAACCAGCAGACTCAATGGTAAAAGTCGTTTCTCATCCACCCTATCCACCACTTGACTTCTTATTGTTCCCAAACTTGAAAATAGGACTTGCTGGGAAGATATTTCCATCAAATGAGGAAGTGATGGTGGCCGAGGCGAAGTACTTTGCAGAGTTTGGCAAAATGTATTTTTGTGATGGTTTGAAAAATTTGGAAACTCCCTGGGCCAAGTGTATTACCAAGAAGGAGACTATGTTGATAAATAAAGTCTCTTTCTAAAAAAACATTATTTTGTTACTTTTTTACCAGACTTATCAACAATCCTCTGGTCTGACCACTTTCACGTGAAAGGCGAATAAAGTCAGCGTGACAGTTGTATCCCCTATTTCGAAACTATATACCATTTTATACTCAATTGGAAACAATTTACAGACAAAAGTAGTGTTATATTTATGTAAATATGTTATAAGTAAAACTTTTTATTATCTATACCAATAAATAAAATTAAAGTGTCTGTCTGTGTGTATGTTTGTCTCGAATAGTCTCCGAAAGGCTCAAAGGATTTCAATGAAAACGTAAGGGTTAAAAACAGGAGATTTAACTTAAATATTAGTGCATATTTCATTTCAATATATTGAAAGAGATATTAATATAAATATGTATACATGAAGGGGAATGTGGGTTGCCTATACTATTGATCTATTTATGCTCGGAAGCAGTCCACCCATTGTTAAAGTAGGATTCGCACAGTTATTAACCTATTGTTGGCAGAGAGCTCTAAGTCCCTAAGAAATAATAAATTTCTTTGGATCGTAGATACGATGTATACGTAAATTGGTTTTATTTCCCGCGTCAGGTAAATTTTAACATTTAGTATTTTTGTTTTTGGGGTTAACAGGCTACATGAGGGTGAACCTGAAACAGGAAACTCCCCTTTAATAGCATAGTAAGGGAATTGAAAATGGGGGACGCAGAAGGAAGAGCAAGGTAGCCACGAGTTGAGTAGGGCCCCCGGGGTGTAGTTTAAGGATCCTACCCGGTGTTTGACCTAAAGAGATGTAGGGAAAACCCTAGAAAAACTGCATCAGATAGGTCGGGCATTGGGTACTATTCTCACGCCATTCCGAATGACGAGAGACGAGTTTGCTGTGGGATCGCAGCATGCTCTTCTACGTGTCTCCACAAGTTTTAGGAGGGATCAACGGACAACTCTTGCCATATGCCCAAGGTCTTCGACCCCAGTACATATACTTCCTAAAATAGGTGAAGGTGTCTCGGCATGTGAGAACTTTGATAAAGAAAAACAGAGAGAGTACGAGGCATTCCCGACATAATCAGGTGAGTCCTGGAGTCACCACCAGGGGGAAATGCCTGCGAAAGAAAACTCCCACAGGCACCTCTTTTTTCATAATATTTAGTAATTGCACATTTTTATTGGCTTCGAAGCGTTTTCAAAACCAACTGCGAGTTATAAGGTTTGCCCTGAAGCCATCTTAAACAGATGATACCGTACTTTTTATATATTCAATGAATTCAACTTTATCAAAATTCTGTACTTGCTGTTTTGGTTTTAGTGCAAAATAAAAAGAACTATTTCAGCTCGAACGAAGTCTTGGGGTTTAGGTAGTTAAACATAAATAATAAGAGACCTTCAAGAAAACAGTACAATCATTAGTACTATGAGGAAGAAATATTACATAATTCAAGTTGTAATTACTAGACTTAAGAGTCAGTCTGAAATAGGCTTGAAAGTTATCTGAATTTATTTCTTCGTAAGGTGATCATGTAGCCAAAAGCGTACATTAATTATTGCATGTGGTATATAAATTAACTGAATCGACACCAACATGACATCAAGAAAGGAGATGCAATAAATCGTGCATGATTCATACCTCTCGCAGTTGCTAGAAATCGCGGTCCAGGGCTGCTATCACTCATTCCGACACCAACAGGCTTGCTTGTATTGCCAAATGTCTGCGAAGCCCGATCTCCTGCTTAATGGAACAGGTACACGTTAATAAGCCTCTTGGAGCTGATTTATCGCTTCACTAGGCGGCGTATTAATGCGCAATACACGTGGTTGCTTTGCAGTAATACTTCGTGATTGAGTAATTAATGACCTCGCGTGGCTTTCTGCTAAAATAACATTTCGGCATGGATTTTTTTAGATAAAGTTATTACGTCAATTAGGCCATTGATATCTGTCGAGAAGTTTGTTGAAACTTCAAATAATGTGACATTAGTTGAAAAATATTTCAGAATGATGAATGCAGTTACGGGTGCATTTAAATACGTGGACTTACCATCGACTAATCTCTTATTTCTATGAAAAAGTCTGCATCGCAAAGATTGAGGAAAGATATATATATATTTGAGGCTGGTTGAACGAAAGCAAAATTATCGAAGAGAAAAGCGAAATTCACCGAGTACAACTATTAGGGAAGCAAATTTTGTGCTATAAATTGGGAAGGATATTGGAACAATATGCTTTACGTTCTGTCCAACAGAGGAATTTTTGAGGATTCAGATAGAAATCCCAGAATACGTGAAATTAAATACATTGATACGAGGATTACAAATTCATGCCTGTCTGCGTGGATCAAAACATAAGAATTACAAACTCAAGCATGTAACTAACCATAATAATTAAAACGATGAATTATTTGGAAACGCTTCAAAAGACAAGACAGTTGATGCCAATTGGCCAGTTAATTATTATTTCCAACAACACAGTAACTAATAAATAAATTAAAATAGATTTAAAAGAAAATTAATAATTTAAGGTTGTTTGAAACAATTAGTTTTAGGATCTTCATAGTCTTATGTTGAAGAGTAAGATCGAAGAACAAAATTTTGTACGGATTAATAGACAAGCACAGCATGAAACTAATTAATGCCATGGAGAACAATAAAATTCTAAGCATTTCAATATATAAGCCAATTAAAACAAATTAACAGACATAACTAAAGATAAAAATTAAACTGCATTATGAATCTGACCCAAAAAAGATCGCTAGGTAAATGATGTGGTCCAGTCGCGCAGAATGAATACCCATTTAAAATTACCTGCATTAAGAATAGAGATAAATCCAAATAGTTCCCAAGACAACTTTGACTATAAATTTATCACATTATTTTAAGGGACTACTATTTTGCTCTATTAAATGTAGTTTAAACAAATTGTGCAATCTGATGAAGGCAACTCTTATGAAAAAGCAGTAAAATTTTTAGGGACTACTTATTTCATATACTATTTTGCTCTATTCAAAATATTTTAAATAAATTGTGTAATTAATTTTTTAATATTGTATTAATTATTTAAATGTCAGTATATCTGGTTCATAAACCAACTTCACCATTAAATAGAGATATTCAAATTCCAAAAAAGAGTTAAAATAATCTTATGCGCCAAATTAATTAGGGAACATATTTAACCTCTTTTTATCCGTTTAGGAATCGTAATTTTTTCCTCTACATCATAGGAAGATTAAAATTAGTGAAACGTAATATTAAGCTATTCCTAAATAATGGCAATATCATCACAAAAGCAGAAACTTAGTAAATATTGTATGATACGTCATATATATATATATATATATATGCTTATAGTACTTTTGTATTCTTCTAACTAATGAATTTTTTCATTGGTATTTCTGGCCTGTCCTATTTATACAGTAAATATATTAAATTATGCACTTTTAATTTAATTTAATATTGATACGCACAAATAAAAATATTAGTAGCATTATTCACAGTATTTATGCATTATGTAAGTCAGTCGTGAATAATATTTGTATCGGTGACGTGATTAATGTCGAAATTTGTTCCAGTTGCATGTCTATCGGGCTGAAAAACGCCGTTTCTGCGCCTTAAATTGTTGTTACGTACTGTCGGTATTATACATACCTGATTTATCGCGGCGGAATACGTTAGTGGGTTTGAAAAACTGCCTTCATGCATGGCCGCCACAAGTGAAAGCTCCTACTGCCCAATAAATCTCCTGCCACCCACTTTCTTAATGCGCAATTTAGAGTTGCTGGCCATAATGAGCCGCAGGCAATCACGGGAGAGACTATATTTCTTGGTGAGATCATTCACGGCGAAGCTTTTATAGCGACTTTCATATGGCGTTCTCATCAATTGCTCTTTTTAGTATTCAATGTAATGTAATGTTAACAGGCTACATGAGGGTGATCCTGAAACAGGTAACTCCCCTTTAATAGCATAGGAAGGGAATTGAAAAGGGGTGATGCGGAAGGTAACCAAGGGTTGACTACGGCAACCGGGCTATAGTTTAAGGATCCGACCCGGTGTTTCTAACTAGATACACGGAAATCCCTAGAAAATCTGTATCAGGTAGGTCGGGCATTGGGCACTATTCTCACGCCCTTCCGAATGACGGGAGATGAGATTGATATGGGGTCGCAGCATTCCCTTCTCCGTGTCTGCACAAGTTTTAGTAGGCAGTCGGCTGATTGATAAAATGGGATCAGCGGACAACCCATGCCATACGTCCATGGTCTTCGACCCCAGTACATATAACACGCAAAATAGGTGAAGGTGTCTCGGCATGTGGGAACTTAGATAACAGCCCAAAGAGAGTACGAAGCATTCCCGACATATTCTGGTGAGCCCCGCAGTCACTCTGGGGAGCAATTACTGCGAAAGAAAACTCCCACAGCACTTACATTTAGTACGATTTTTTTTGGGGGTGGGGGGTAAACAGGCTACATGACGGTAATCCTGAAACAGGCAACTCCCCTTTAATAGCATAGGAAGGGAATTGTAAAGGAGAGATGCGATTTATCTGCTTTTATAAGCTCGTGTTTCAATTCCATCTGAAAGGGAAGATTTCACTTTTAAATATTACACTTCATTTTCATGAAGACGTATAACATATGGAAATTGTATATGACATTTTTTAATTATTAAATAGTTAATTTTTACTTAGAGTAAAGGCTATATGAGGGTAATTCATGTGGAGGAAAATCCCATTGATTAGTATAAAAATAGGTATTTGTTTATATTATTTTAATTTCCATTCAATGTGGTTTCACTGCATTAAATGTTTCTTGTTAAAAAAAAAGTTAAAATTCACAGGTAACGGAATCCCTGAATAAGTTTCCGACTAAGAGCAGTCCGCAGGTAGGCAAATTCTCGGAAGTTTCCTTTACCCCGACGGAGTGGAGAAAACTTCTCCACCAACCAATCAAAAAATTGGCAATAGATTTGATTGGTGCTGCTAAGACCGATTTCCACCAATTAGGTGAACTGTACGAAAAAGGATGAGGGGAGGACAGCGAGGTTAGAAAGACACTTTATGGTTGAATTGACGGAGAGCAGTTGGTTTTGAAAGGAGGACGAGGAGGGGCGCAGAAGATTGGTGAACACGTGGCCGGATGAAAACAATATTTCTTAGATCTCTGAGCCAGAGATTTTTTTGCTGAATTTTTAATCATAGTGTGTTGAGTATTGTCACAGATGTAAATAAAATGGCAATTGCCACCTTAATTCATTATAACGTTACAGAGTATGAGCGACACCTACATAATTGTTTTACTCCTTTCTTGATTTTGTACTGCTTTCTTTTCTTGTCTCTCAATTACAATTACTGCTGACTGCCTTCTGTGGAGGTTATGGGCAACTCTTCTTTCTCATCTTCAAAATCCTTAATAGTGTGTTCCAATTTACAATATCAATGACTTTTTGTAATTAATATGCACGAATTAATGTAATATAATATTACATACATTACTGAGCCAAATTGCGATGTACAATTAGTTAATTATTTTAATATTATTTGATGATGGGAGGGGTTAGGCTAATTAATTAACATTTTTTATGGAATTTAACACATGATCGCCAAAAATATAGCAATAAATATGCTTGAATTGATGAGATAATTTTAAGGGAGTGATATCAATTTTTACAGATTACCACAGTACATAATACTCTCTCAATGTAGGCCTATATGATGGGCCATCAATAAACAGAACTTATTCATGTAAAAACATTTTCCATTTTAAATTACTTAAAGGGACACGATATTTGATAGTAAATAGTGAAAATCGTGGAACTTCACAATAATTGAAAACTCCCGAATTCTGTACTTTGTCAAACAATCTTGTGGATAGACTGCAGCACTGTCCAAAACGACCTGGAGCACCAGATACCATACGCCGGACTCCGCAGCAGCATGATATCATCAAATATTTGCATCCTTTAGGTCTTAAACGCTCAATAACTCCTTATATGCTTAATCCACTAATCTCAACAAAGTTTTACATCTATTTTCGGAATGCGCGGTTGTCGGATGTAAAGCATTCCAGAGGATTTCTCGTTACGCATCTGGCTGAAAATAGTGACAATGACTTTTGATCCGTTACTGTCAACCAATACTTTCCCTTAATTACACTAAAACTGATAATTCTATATGGGTATTATACCTGATTTCATACAATATAAATAAAAATATTTAATTATTAAATAAATGACTCCAATATATTTAATTGGTTACGAACCTTAGCCTTAATGGTTTTTTAAAATTTATTTATAACGGTCGCATCGAATGCCTGGTCATTAGCGACCACAGTGACATCTATTTACATATTATTATACAATTATATACACATTATTTACTATTATGAATTTACACAATAAAATAACATCCATTTTTCTGCTCGTTTTCACTAACTAATAATTTGTCTTCTTTACATTTGATTTTTAGATTTTAACAAAAGAGAACACAGAATGCAATACATTTCAATTAAATCAAAAATATTAATGTCCTTACAAAATTTAATAATGTATTTTTGGTATTCATGGGGGTCCAAAATATTCACCTAGATTTTATCGACTGACAGTGAAAATAGTTATATAAAACCATGCCGATATATTAAAGAACGAAGGCTTTCCCGGTGAAGAATATGTAGAAACGTTTCTCGGGTTTCCAACCGTTTCTACATGCCAAAATATTGACATAAATTAAGAGTGAAGTGAGGACGAATTGAATGGAATAGCCCAGGATAATTTAGAGCTGGAATACTTTAATAGTAATAGATGTTCCACGTCTGTTTTATATAATGAGAGAACTTAATGAAAACAATCTTCAACAGACAGAAGCTTTTTATTACACAGTCATGCTTACGTTTCGGTACCTACATGCACCCTCTTAAAAATTAACAATTCTGTTAATTAAATTAATTTACCTGAGACGCAGCAGCCAAACAGAGATACACTTAAAAAATAGATACCGAAACGTCGTTTTTCATGAATTTATACCAACAAATAAAATTGAAGTGTCTGTCTGTCCGTATATTTGTCTTGAATAGGTTCAGAAACGGCTTAACGGAGATTTAAGAAAATTTGGAGATTTAAAAGCAGAAAATTTAACTTAAATATTCGTATATGTTTAATTTCGATAATGATATATAAATATTAATTTTACGTTCGCGTCGAAGTCTCCAAAAAGTCGATGAGGGTTGCCTATACTCTTGATCTGTGCTCCAAAACGGCTTAACGGATTTCAGGAATTTAAAAAGGAATTTCAACTTAAAATTTCGCGTAAGTTTCATTTTGATATCTTCCAGAGTTCAGAAGATATTATTGTAAATATTTATAAATCCATTGAGTTGCCGCGCGAAAGGCGACGTGAAAACGAATTGCGAGTTAAACGTCCTATTAGGAGTACCTACACCATTCATCCCACGTACTGTAATTTTGGCAGTATGAGAGACACAGAGAGACTCCATCTATTGTTGCAGTAGGATTCGCGCTGTAATTAACTTATTGTTGGCAGACAGCTAACTCCCTGAGAAATAATAAACTTCTTTGGATCGTCGGTACGATGTAAACGTAAATTGGTTGTATTTGTCGCATCAGACAAATTTTATCATACACTTAATTTTTGTTGGCTCCGAAGCGTATGATAGCGAGACCTCTTCAAAACCAACTGCCAGTTATAAGGTTTGTCGTGAATCGATCGTAAATAAATGATATCGTACTTCCGTTTGTTGGGCAGAATGAAAAGAGCTATTTTCGCGCGAACGAAGACGCGGGCTAGCTAGTACGTAAAAAAAATCTTCTGTCCGTTAAAGGTTGTTTTCATTAATTTTTCAATAGTTTTATTCATTGTCTTATTAAAATGATAAGCATGTGATGGCACTTAATACTGCTTTGTAAAAAATAAAGAAAGAAAATGGGTTTAATAAAGAAAATTAGATGTCGGAAAGGGTGAAAAAATAGTAATCGGAGGGGTAATAAACCTTAAAAGGTTACATATATAAAACTCTACATTCTGAACACTATAGAAAACATTCAGTCAGTCTGAAATCAGCTTAAGTCATCCAAAACCTAGAAAGCAGACATTCAAATTGAGATAAGTAAGAGTAATCGTTGCAATATAAAAATCAAAATTATTAGCAAATACCGACATAAATGCAATTGTTTGGATTTTTCTGTCATTTACAAGGCGTAAACTGTTGCCATGATTATGAACGGCGAGGTTAAAGAAGAAAGCACTTTTATTTTATTTTGTTATAAATACGAGACCGTTGTTAATTAATCGCCTGTTACCCGGGACGTTTCGTATAATCTGCACCTCGCTGTAATAAAACGCTAAGATGTTCTACCCGCCCGATTGCAAACAAATCCTCCTCGCCTCGGTCCCCCTGCTCTGTAATTAACATCGGTGGTTTGCTTTGTCGCCACAGAAAGCAAATTTTAATGAGTTTCCTGTATATTGCATTGCGGGCCCTGATGAAAAGGACTTGTACAGGCTTTCATTATCCAGGACCATAGGAAATCCAGTGCGGTCGCCACAGCTGCCGCTGAAGCCGAATTAGCAAGCCTTTAATGGTCTGTGTAATAGGGAGGCGCGAGTTAAAACAGAGCCGGGTCGCACCTCTCGATATACACAAACATCGATTTTCAGGTCTTCCGGATATGAGACAGTGACGACCATTTGGCGCGTCGCGAAGCGATTAGCTTGTAACTCCGTAATAATACAAATCATTTAATTTTGAACGTGTCCATCAGTAAATACAACTATTAATGCCATTATTACTCTATTTTAAAGATGTGATAAATCAAAATAATTATTACAGGAATTCACTAAATGAAATATAAAACAAATGTAAACCCTACAAAATTTTAAAAGATATTATTTAAGGAACATAATTAAATACAAAAATGAGAAATTAAATGCTGAATACTTATCAGTGAGGGAAAGAATCATAATATAAATTATTCACATAAACAAAACAGCAATCTCAGCTTCTTTTACTAAACACTACATATTAAATATTTATTCTACTTTTCGTCCAGACTTTTGCTCTTTATCAACCGTTTCTGGAAATTTAATGTCTTATAAATAAAAAAGAGTAGATTTAATCATTGAATTTATTAACAAAATTTACTTGGGTTCGAAATTATTTATTTTTATATTAAAATACAATTTCCTTGATGGGTCCTGAATTTAAAGGGGAGTTAAATATTGAATTAGCAATGGCTTAGTTTAGGGTATTTTTTACGTATGAGATTAATCAGGGTTAATTACTGTGGGGCAACAAGTGGTGGCAGAGATCTCGTTTATTACGACGAACTTGTTTTATTCTTCTTTCGGCTACTCTCGTGCAGTAAAAAATAATTTCTTGCTCTCGGGAACTTCTTGGTGATGCAGGTAGGCAGCAGGTTGTAACGATTCTTACTCACACGGAGTATTATGTGAATAGCGGAAATCAGGAGATTTCGCACCGTCAGGTTACGAGGAAAAACCAGTCTTCCATCTCGGCAAAGTCGTTTACATTTCAACACAGATTTGGCTGGGATATCGTAATTTCGTTATGCAGCTTTTGTGTTTCCTTTCTACTGATTATAGAAAGCGTCTTCCTTTATTTTCTTTATACTTCTTCATCATTTCAATTTCAAACGTACACTGATTGTATTTAAGTACCAACTTCGTTCTAACTTCAAAACAACTCTGGCAGCATTCTTCTCGTCGTAAGTCATCTTCCTCCCAGATTCCAAGCAACGCTGCTCCTTCTTTGTTCTACTACTTTCTCCTCCTTTCAACTTTAAACACAGACTCCAATTCTCCTCGGTCTAAGTCCTCCACCTCAGAACTTCAGAGTAACACTGCTTCTTTTTCCTCCCCTGCTTCATTTTATTTTCAACTCCAAATATACACTGAATATTTTACCGCATCGTCACCTCCCAGAAAATTTTTCATTTCCCCTTCTCTAGGGAAAAACGCCACCCCGCGTGACGTGTCTTCTCCAATCCACATTAATTTTCTTCCAAGCGTCGGATCTACACTTACTTCTCACGTGGTGGACAAACATCTTTAGTCCTTTGCACCTAGCTAGCAGGCACGCTTCTTCCCGACAGTCTCGTGGCTTTCAAACCCTGAATTTTCCGCCTGTCTCCGAATATTCTTAATTAATTTTCTGAATTTAATTCTTCCTAAAATACGAATTAAATTTTGGAGGGGTCATACTGCGCTACAGAATACTGGTAATCTATTAATTCTGTACCTGAAGAAGTCCAACAATCTGAACAAAACGTAAACGTAATATAAATCTTGAATATATAGTTGTTATTAAACAATCTGAGAGATTGGCTGCTTTATTTAAATTTATATATATCATTGTCAAATAAATGATTCATTGAATATAAATTATTATATGTCTGAGAAAGACTTTAAATAAATAAAAATTAACTCAACATGATAATTTATAAGGTAAGTTTGTAAAATTAATGCATGAATAAAATTGTTATTGCAACCGAACATTGTAATTCATCAAAAAATTTGTTTCTCTTGATAAATACTTCAGTACTCGATAAATTCCCTAACCAGGAAGTAAATGTCATGTGATTTTGTGATTTAGGTTTTAAAGTTTGTATGAGATATTAAACGGTTCCTGACATATAGGCCGTTTATTAATTAATTAAATAATAAAACACGTATTATACAGAATGAAAACGTTTGACTAATTAGAAAGTTAATAAAAATTATTTATTCAAGGAGGAATAATGCATAGTCTATACAAGTAAGTATTTATTTGTTGCAGCCAAATTATGCTCCTGTAGACGATTATTTTTCAGGCTTGTACGTTAGTCATTTTCTGAAATTCCTTTGGGAAGTGAGGCTTGAATGATTTGAAACGTGTCAAGTGAAACAGGGTTTCTAAATTATAATTAATTTCTTATCTAGATAGCTAAATAAATAACTCATTACAGTTGTTGCATTTGTGTTACATGTTACGTAAATAATTTATATTTAGAGTAAATGATCCTGGCGATTTACACTGTTCCTAATATACTAAGATTATAGCTGAAAAATCAATATTTAACATTAGTTTTTACTTCAAATTATTTAATTAATTAATTAAAAACATTTATGCTTATTTAATTAGTTTATTGTGCCACAACTTTTATTTTTGCATCAGAAGTTAAGAAACAGTTCGGTTCAGTTTGCAAATTCCAAACGTCGGAACCACAGTTGGCAAAATTTCCATCAGCTTTTCTAAATAAAGTTGATAATCTATGATTTTGCTTCTTGTATGTGAATATAACTAGCCATAATCGCGAAAAATAAAAATTCTTCGTTATTTCCAACGTAGCTGACAGAATTGACGTAATTGCTACTTGTTATATATTTTGGAAACATTCTTTTTTGCATTTATGGAAGACCCAAGATGAAATGACAACTCAATAATTTTCCGTTCTAAATTTTTCTAGTCGCTAATTTAATTATATTTTGAAATTGATTTTTAGGTCGAAATATACAGAAATCTTCTGAAACTAGAATAATTGTTATATGATAGATTTTATTTTATTAACAGTAATTCGTTCAGCAGGAGCAATAACTTTTCATGTATTATGTCAAAGGCGTCGTTTTCGTTTATATTTTGTTGAATGCAATATAGTCAAATTCATCATTTCAACGGTTTAACACTGCAAGATTATCCCAATAGCATTGCTTGTAGTCTCCGCTCGAATAGGAATTCATCCGTCTCTGTCAACCAAATAAATCTTCTTTATTTTAAGCTAGTGCCTCCCATGTCATTAATTTTGTTGTCAGATATATCAGGCTCCCTGACGGACTGCTTCTCAAACAACTGAATTAACGACTCCCGAATATGATGTATGATCTTGTGGTTCTTCCATTTTGTTTCTTCAGGCGCCCTCATTAGCTAATACTATTCCAGTATAGGAAGCAAGAAAGTTTCGGGCTGTTATATAATGCAGATTTCTCAGCAGCATTTCGTGTAATAAAGGGTTTAATTAAATAAACAAAACAGCATTGTGTAAAAGAGGATATAGTTGTCACTGTGGTCGCTAATGACCAGGCAGTCGATGCGACCGTTATAAATAAATTTTTGAAAAAAAGAGAATATATTTTAATGATTTTGCTTCACGAAAGTGTCTGTTTTCTGAATGTGTATGAGTGAAAAAATTATTGTAGTTTCCAAATTAATACAGCACTAGTAAATAATAAGATGTATAATACACCCTCAATTTGATTCTAACTAGAACTAGAAGAATATTAGGTTATCAGTGCGGTAAAATAGCATCAGAATTAAACTAATTTCATTAAGTTTGACAAAAAGAACTGGAAACCTCCTCAGCTTTGAAAAATGAGTGCGAATATTTAACAATTATTTGATCTCTCTGTTAGGACGTGGCAATAAATGAAATATAATTAATAATTCATCGTATCATCTTCGTGAACTTTATAATCGCCAAATTATACTTGCTAGCTTATTCATTAATTTTGGCCATGGTGCTTTTATAATAAACGTCTTCTTTACTTAATTATTGTGTCCCACCCTGTTCGTAAAATTTAACGTTTTCGTCTTAAATTAGCCACCTTCACGGGCGGGACTCAAGCTTTGATTAAACTGCGTTAAGAATTATTTGAGGAGGACTCAGCGGTACTCTGTTTATCATTTAGTTTTAATATAATTATAATTTACTCTGTTTATTAAAAAATAGTTAATAGAATATTAATTTTCCAATTATATTTCATTGCTATTAGCTTAAAGCAAGTGTAAAACAATTATTAAATTAATTTATCCTTAAATTTAAGACTATCATTTTATTATTGAACTTAATTTTATGAGATTGATATTGCTTAAGAACGAAATTAGTTACCAGCTGGATAATTTATTTATATTTCCCTTCAATTTTCCAGCGAGATAAATGAAAAATAAGTTGATTAAGATATAGATGTAAAAATCAAAGTTTGTGGTGGGGATTATGAATAATGTGCCAAAATATTAAACGAATTAAAATTATTCAATCAAAATTCAAACTAAAGTGCGTTGAAAAAGAGATTAAATAAAAAGTAATACATTATGTTAGAAAAACAAATTAATTTATTCAAATTTTGGGCCAGCTTCTTGCATAACTCAACGTGGTGAAATAATTTTATCTAAGGATCTAGTGGGGATAAAAACAAACTTGCCATAGAAACTTTTAATTACATTCAATATAGCAGGGGCGAGAAACTTGAATTTGTACATCACATTCGGCTTGCAGATCATGATATTCGGGATAATAGTCCACGTTGTCTTTGGTCACGTGCAGTCACTGAAACAGCAACAGGTTCTCTCGCTGCCAACAATCAGCCATGTGGATGAAGAGAATCCTCCAGATTATTTGCAGAATACTCAGAAAAGCTACAGACTCGATATTTTGAACGTAGCGAAAAACTCAAATTCTCCAAATGATTAATTAATGGATAATGTGCTAAAATCTCCTCAGTTTTGTCTTTTATTAGTTTTACTTTGCCTTCGTCTGTCAGGCGGGGTTGAATATGTGAATCCTTCCAGATTTTCTCTTTGGGACAATGCCTGTTAAGGCCTTTTGCAGCACCGCAGGTCAGCCGAAAAGTTTGTGAAATTCTCCCGGGATAGTCGGGCGTGAAAAGGGTGTCTATTACTTTCATTTCCTTCGGCGATTTCACTTTGACCCTTTCCATGTCCTGTCCCTTCCAGATTATTGTCCCAAGTGATGTGCACGTACAAGTTTCTAATTTTTTAGGCCTCTAAGAGCTGTCATGTCAATCTTCCTCTTCAAATATTTTACCCAATGGAAGTAATGGTATTGGATTCCCGTCTATCGTCTGGCAATATGTGTCATCTCAATTGGATGTTAAAATTAATGTACGAATGCACGTGTACAAAGCGCCATACTGATATTTCCTCTTCTCTTGACATTCATGACAGATGAATAATTAATTACGTTTTAGCTAAAGTGTGTGGCTTGAGGGTGATGACAGGTTCTTCCGTTGACGAAAATATTCACCCGCTTGTTAAAGAAAGTGAAGTACATAAATACATCGCAGGTACCTAACAATGTTACAAAGTATAACAGTATTTTTGTTTGTTATCTGTTCCTTCACTGATTTAAAATTTCATGCGTTCTTGAGCTCAATTACACACTCCTGGATAAATAAATGTATTGGACTGATTAATGCAGTATTCAGTCCTTAGGCTAGTCTCATGGATCCGTCCATGCTAATATATTCGCACAAGCCTTTTCACAAACACGTAACTACCATATCCCACATCCTCCCTATCCTACTTAGCGTATTACATCCTTGGTCTCCCTCTTCTATTCTTCCCCCACTCACGTCCCTCTAAACAATTATTTACAGAAAAATATAAAGTGATATTTTAAAATATTATTTATATTTATTGATCTGAGGAATACAAACACCGATATCCATTTTCACGGTGAGCGATTAGTATCTCACTTATCAACGACTATTGCACTTAAGAAAATCAATTATTTTAATTTTTTTGGGGTTAACAGGCTACATGAGGGTGATCCTGAAACAGGAAACTCCCCTTTAATAGCATAGGAAGGGAATTGAAAAGGGGGGATGCGGAAGGTAGAGCAAGGTAGCCCAGGGTTGACTAGGGCCCCCAGGCTATAGTGTAAGGATCCTACCCGGTGTTTCACCTAAAGAGATGCAGGGAAAACCCTAGAAAACCTGCATCAGGTAGGTCGGGCATTGGGTACTATTCTCACGCCCTTCCGAATGACGGGAGACGAGTTTGCTGTGGGGACGCAGCATTCCCTTCTCCGTGTCTCCACCAGTTTTAGGAGGCAGTTGGCCGACTGATCCAGCGGACAACTCTTGCCTTATGCCCAAGGTCTTCGACCCCAGTACATATACCTCCTAAAATAAGTGAAGGTGTCTCGGCATATGAGAACTTTGATAAAAAGTACCCAGAGAGAGTGCGAGGCATTCCCGACATGATCAGGTGAGCCCCGCAATCACTCTGGGGTTCTATTGAAACATACATTGAGATATTAACAGTAGTTGCAAAAACAGCTACGAGTTGTTGTTTAGGAACTTATATAAACCTACGTGTACTCAGATGTCACGTTAAACTAATTGTGTTTTCATTGAATTTTTTAAAACTGTTTGCATAAAACGAATGCAGTAGAATATGAAAACATTCAGTAAGATTTCATATTCCAATCATGAAAATAGGAACCGACTAATTGAATATAAGCAAAATTTGGCATTCGTTTTACCAGATGAACAGAAAGAAAGTTGTGATAATACCATATAATTTTAAAGTAAAATACGTCAGAACGTAATTATAAAATAAAATAAATTATATTCCATGTACAACTGGAAACATGTTTACATGCTTCGGTTTTCCCGTGTTACACGACGCCCCCTATTCTTTTATAATACTACTACTATTGCTACTCGTTAACGGAATCTGTATAAAGTCGCTTGATACAAAGTAAGCAGCAAAAAGTTGCACATTTTCTGAAATAATTTAAACTAATGCTGGCTAAAGTAAGTTGTTAGACGTGTTGAAATCGTGGTTTAGTATTTTTCGTTTCGTAATGCGTCTGCGGTTGGTCGTTTGGAAGTATGTGGTTCAGTCCTGACGCACGAGCGAAGGAACCGAACCCCACTTTATCATTATCGACTTTAATAACCGTTAATGGCCAATAAATGTTAACGTGCCGTTTAAAATGTGGTCAATCCATTGATCCACTGACTGGAGGCTGCTGGGACAGGTTTCCCGTTGCAGTAGCGCCGGTGGGATTGTATCATGAAGCGGTTCTTGTCTCCGACTGCCACCCACTGGGTTCTAACAGGTGTTAGTGACGTCACCGCCCGCTGAGGTGGGAATGAATTACGGTGGACCGTAAAACTTTACAAGAGGATAATATAACAAGGCGGCGGGGTGTCATCCTGTTTTATTCCCTCGCAATCGACCACAAATTCCAAGTGCTAGGCCGCCCAATTACAGGATGTGTTGTAATTACACAGACGTTCCGCTATCGTGACAAGCTACGTGCATTTATAGATCATAAGACTCTGCTTGACCACCGAGCTGTTTCCAATTTTAAATATTGTGATGATAACTGACCGATGTCACCTGTTAAAATACTGCGCCGAAACCCATTTATCTGAACAAGTTGTTTCGCCAGAAATAAAATTGAAACAAAGCAGCTTGAATTAATTTGCTAATGCTATGGACTCTGATTTCTATTTATTGAATGGTAAAATCCTTCCCCACCAAAAGTAACAGTCCCTTATTTATCTCTCTTCCAAACATAATTGCAGATTAATTAAATACCTTTTTATCAGCTTCATTTTACTCTCCTTCATTTACCGCGTTCTGTATTGTGTGGAATGCAATTTCCCAGATGCAAATATGTTACGGAAAAATAAAAAGGTACTAAAGTAAAGCAGTCCAAATAACAATGTGAATGTCAATGGAGACGAGCTTGTCCAAAACAGTTTTTATGTTGACCTAACAAGATAAAATCAAGGCAGTAGAACGATTACACAAATAATACAGCAGGTTCCATAATACAATATTGCATTAAATTGACTTATTACAAATAATAATGAAACGCATGTATCTTAATGTTAATTAATTAACGTCTGTTATTCAAATAATTAAATGAAGTAAATTAATGACCAGGTTTTGTGACAGTTTTTATTGGGGTTAAACGACGTTTCGTCACCACATTTGGGTGTAAAGTCTTGAAATTTTAATGAAAGAAAAAATTTCAAATGTGTGAAAACAGTAACGGTGTCTGAAAACACTGGATGTTAATTTATTTCATTTAACTTGATATGCGTTGTAACGAATTATTTAATGACTATTAACTTCTATAATTATTATGAAATTCATCCATTTGCTGGCAGAATGCATCCAGCCATATGATTGCAAGTGTTTAATTCATTCGGTCTGATCTGAGAAGGTGGAAAAAAAGTACAATGAATAATGTGATAAAGACTGAATTTCGTGGAAGTGTAGAGAGCGTTGCTTAGATTTTTTTACGTAGCACAGGTTTTGCTCGATTCGTTAAAAATATACAAGTCAAATAAATGCAGAAGTGATATTTGGAGTTCACATCGTACAAAGGCACATGAGAAACGTTCTCTGATTAGATTGCTTTGACAGGAGTTGGTGCAACTGGAGTTTAGGAAATGAAGATCTAGAAACATAATGTTTTTGAGAAGACAGAAGGCTGATATTTCAGAACTGGAGAGAAGCAGTATCTTTGTGGAGAAAGATTCATCACTCAGCAGCCGAGAGGCGGGCGATTGGAGACTTGGTGATAAATCGTAACTGTTTGCAGCTTTGAGAGATCAGCACACGGGAGAGGAAGACTCGAGGCGATCACATTTCCACAAAATGTCAAGATCACATACATACCTTCAAAATACGAGTACCTATAAATACAAGTAATTATAACAATTTCAATACGATCCAGGTATTAAATATTCATCTCTTGAATCAACTAATATTAATTTTTATTTAGGTAACTAGGAATTATTATTATTGTTGCAAATGTAGTTTTTTGCTCAGTTATACGTTCCATAGTCCTATGTTTCTCATGGTTGAAATATATAATTGTGATGTGGCATTTGAACCATCGCATTTGTCAATTTAAATTCTTATTGTTCGTGCTTGATATTATATTTCTCTTGTGAGTAAAGTTTCCTTGCGTAAGGAATCCTCTCTGAATGCCAGACAAGTTATGTACATTTTTTATGGAGTGAATAGTTTAAGATTAAATTATTGCCGTACTTGAAAGGCGAAAAAGGCAATAAGTTCCTGTCAATTTGGCATATTTTTTAATCAGTGTTGGCAATCGAATAATTTAGTGAAATAAAAGAAATTTGTTTTATAGCTTATGGGGAAACTATATCTTTTATAATAATAATAATAATAATAATGCCATAATCCGTAAATTCTGGAGAGAAGCTTAGCTTCAATGATGTCGAATAAATCAGGGTTTAGATTTTTTTCCGTTGGTACTATATGTTAACTATTAAGAATCAATTGATTATGACTAATGATGTCCTATAACATAAACTTATGGATAGCTCATTCTTATTATTTACTGTCATATAATAATATATTATACAGACAACGACGAGGATTCTGAATAATAGTTCATACTGACTATTCACATTATAACTTAATCGTACAGCTCAGATTCGTTATATTAATGGAAGGAGAAATGAACACAACTCAGCTTTAACCTGACTTTTGTTATTGGACACCTGTCTAATTCTTTTCTTGCCTTGAAGACATTAACATCAGATTTGTTATTAAATAAGTGCCTATTTGTATGAGAAATTCACGACGAAATATTACAAGTTTCATTGATAAGCTGGTGAAAAAAGGAGTCTGGGAGTAATGCATGGTGATAGAACTCAGAAAAAGTCTTACAAACAATCATTACCCATGTCCATAATTTATAAGTTAAAGTTAATGAAAAATAAACTATTTCTTTAAAATGATTATCAAATATTGGAATTAAATAAAAGTAATAAAATGCGTAGCCATATTAGAGAATGTAGGCTTTCCCGGTGGATAGACTGAATAAGAAGTTCTCGGGATTTCACCCGGGTTATGTCATTTGGAAAATACAACGTTTCGGCGGCTAACTCCGCCATCGTCTTCAGGTCTTCCAATTCTGTGTTGCTATAGGTTGTTGACTCGTCGTATTTCGTACTGCAGTAGGTTCGGATATTTAACACCACTTATTTATTGGCTTCAAAAGAAGCATAGTTTTATTTTAATTTCTTCTGCTTACGGTTTCTATAAAAACAATATCTGGTATAAATTGTAAACAGAGAATTGATGTCTATTATTTTTTAATACATAATTTGTTTTGGTTTTAGCTAATAATGTAAGTTCCATCTTACATATATCACATCCTATATTGGAGTTTCATTGGTCTTGACTCATTGCATCACTGTATGACGTTATTCCAGTTCCAACAACTACAGTCCTTGGTTCCCATCCTGGCCTGTCCAACCCATCGGCGCATCTGTTATCAACATGCAGTTCAACAAACAATGAAGTTGCTGTCTATCATTGGTGATGAGAATCGGGAGCAAAAATTCTGTAAAATTAATATGAACATGAGACTATGATACTTGGGAAACAGATGTTTCATTTGGCTGGTCGGGTATAACAGTAATTAACAGGTGTAGCATTAACTAATATTCCAATTATGAACTTTTCGATGCATAATGTAGTGTACATTCGCCAAATGAATTAATAGGGGGTTCATTCATTTTATTTCAATTGAAATAATTTTGTGAAACCAAATTTTACGAACTCCGGAACTTGTGGGGACATTACACTTCAGCTACCGAGGACCGTGGCAAAAACAAATCCCCATTCAATCAGCAACCTCTGAGGGGAATAACTTTCCACTCCTAACAAAATCCTAAATTACAAACAGGACAAAACTCGGCTGCCACAATATTGGCATGTACGAGTGAATCCTACAGGAAGTGTGAATATTCTTGAACGTGAGGTTTCACGTGTCTAGAAAAGACGTTTTGTCCCTTATTAAAAGCTGTGTGGGTAAAAAATGGCTTCTCACTGGCCAAAGTCGTGCATAATTTTTATATCTGGAGGAAAGAACGGTGTACCGAGGTATCGAAATAGATAGCAAAAGGTAAGGAGAGTTGTAGGCGAGACAGCCAGTTAAGGAAGGGAAGTGGCAGAGAAGACGTCTGACAGGCAGTTATAGACGAGACGTGAGACGGAGTAATAAAGAGGAGGCGATGTATTAATGATGTTGGAAGCGGAGATACTGACAGAGTTTTTATTAGGGGACGTCAAGCAGAAATAGTATAGGAGGAAGATTATTGAAGTCTAGGAACCTTACGAGTTGCGAAAAGGATGTAAGATTCCAATCAGCCGTTTCTCTAAATGAAGGAAGCGACTTAAGAAGCAAAGAGGACATCGCTTGTGATGCAACTACTACCAGCTACTACCATTATCCCACAGCTGTAACAAGACTGTAACGAGACTGGACGAACGTCGAACAGAGGAAGCCGCATTATATTTTCCGAAAGGTGCTAATCACCCAAGAAAAATAATGTGGAAGGTTATGGTAGAAATCCATTTGTTATAAGATTTAATCAACCAATCTTCAGAATTTTCCTAAAAATTCTAAGATAGAATTATTTCAGAATACATTCTTTGGCAGAAAAAATTTAATTCGTTAGATATAATTAAATTTTGGAATTTTAATTTAAAATAATTTATAAACAATTAGAATTCTTATTCTTGTTTCTAAATTCTCACTTATTCAAACTCAGTACACAGTTAATAATTGAAAGACCACATGCATATGGAAAAGACAAAATTAATACTTGATATCCGTGTCACTTTGTTATATACGTTGACTTTTATTGATATAATAATTTGTATGATTACATAACTTTTTATATTATTGTATTATCTTTCTCTCTCTAAATATTCATGCTAGTTATTTTAATTATTATTTTACATTTATGAGTTACCAAAAGACTTTTCTCCTTATTAAAAATTATCTTGTAATATTATTTTAGTAGAAAATACGCTACTGAAAGTAATCCATCGCTCCTGATAGCAGCAGCCTTAAAAATACTAGTAGGTACCCTCATATTTTACATTTTAGTATGTAAATTTAAAATATGGATTTTTCCTTGAGGGTTTCACATTGTTTTGGTTTCCAGGTAATTTTTATTGGCACCTTTTTCCCTGGCAGTGAAGCCTTACTAATAGGTTTCCGTCGGACGACCAGCAAGTGACGAGTTCCAACAGTAAATTGACGCTGTCTGGCTTTGCACCAGACTGATTAATTCGCCCCAGACGAGGCATAATTGTGCAATTGTGTTTCCACGAAACATTTACGAACGAATTTCCGATGAATGGAAAGAAGGATAGCTGTAGAGAGGACGTGGGGTGGTAAGCAGTGAAAAAGAAAAACAGTAGGCGTAATAGCAGTCCTAAACTAAACGAACTGTGACTGAATAATTTGCAATTTCAATCGCAGCGCACAATGGGGTGACGCAGGTGAAGGAACGGAAAAATGTAGGGCGATGGGAAGGGGTGCTGCAAAAGCGTAATTACTCGTCGCGACGCGATTAAGTGCAAGAATTAACAAGGTCCGGTTAATGTAGCAAGAGGAGGGGAGGGGGAGGTCATTCTATTATGCGTATAAAAGATGCAATGTATCGGAAAACGATTTACCAGCAGATATCGGACTTACGATTTGGCTGTAATCGAATCTCTCAGTAAAGAAAAAAATACAAGCGCTCATGCGATAAAACATTAAATTAGAACAGCATTTCGAATCTCGTATTGTCCAATATTATTTTATTACGTCATTTATACTGTCTCATTCTTCACAACTCAGTTGTTCGGCACGAAATGGCTGGAGTAAATCTTCGTATACCTTCTAGAAAATTTTTTGTACCGACTATAATATTCCTCTAAGATTGAAACGAGGTTTAATCCCATTTTGAAGCACCCATTAGAACTAATTCCTTTCTTTGTATTATCTAAGTATTAATAATTTTTCAGCATTGGCACCTGGAATATTCTTCATCTCGTGATTTTTGCTATAAATAACAAAATTTCAGTAACAACACAGCATCAGAAAAACTTCAAGTCACCTTCGGAAAACGTCTGCAAATTGTGTGAAATAAATTAAAAAGATAATTGGATCGGATTTTACAAATGGTCTTCAAACTTTGTCGACTCACGAAATCATTAAATTTTGTAATTTTTTTTCCCACATCCTTTGTAAAATATATTTTAAAATAGTATTCAAAGTAGATCAATGTGGTGTTTTCTGTAAATATAATTAAATATATTTTTATTAATTTATGAAAAATTATGTTCATTTATTAACCACATACTTCCATAGCTGTCTTCAGCACTAGCATTAAATTTAATAACTGGGATGCTTGCATTTTTTACACAATTTTCTGACGTCTGGCTCTATGAATTTATATTGAGTCTGTTTCGTTTCTATTGCCTCTCTGGCGCACTCGGCCTGAGAGTCATCAATATGGGGAATTTTCATCCAATAATGAAAGTAAATAGCGATCGCCATTACAATATTGAATAATAAATTAATAATTAAAATTTCAAATTAATAAATTAAAAATTAATATTTTAAATGTAATAAATCCTTTATTCTGCTTTCACTCACATAACATAAGGTTAAAAATTTGTTGTGAAACTGTTTGTGCTGTAGCCATATCCTATAACCCAAAATTCGCTATTTTAACATTTGAAATATAGTGACTTCCGGCTCCCCCTAACAGTACAGTAACATGAAAAGTCGGTTAGATTTTTATTTAAAGTTATATTTTGAGAGGTTTTTGTAAAGCTCATCTAAATTTCAAATAGTTAAGGTTACCACTCGCTGTAACTAATGGCAAAGTAACTACAGTCATTAAATGATAGTATACTTTGTATGTTAACACTCACGATTTTACGAATGTAAGTGTGATCGTCGGCATCTCTGTAGGTTCTAAGAGTAAAATTAAAAATTCGAAAAAAAATATAAAGCACTCGCAAATGGGCTGATTATAATTCTTTCGACACGATAAAAATGACCGAATTCCTGACCGGACTCCAAAATTTGGGATTAAATATGTTTGTTGTTTTTACTAGACATGTTTTCCATTCTAAATTTAGTAAACATACTCCTTCAAGAAGTAAATAAACCTATTATGAAAAGCAGTGAGTTTGTTTTAAAACTTAACATATTGTCATTAGATGTCAAATAGAATGACGTGCAATATTTTGGAAAATTAATCAGTTCTTTACTGGAATCAGAAGGCGTGCCAATGAAGGAGAATGATCATCTTATCGACATACAAACAGTTTGGACACTAAAATCTAAATTTGGTTTCAAGGAGCTCGTAAATTTTTCGTTGGAGATTCATGCTGAGAACTCAGCTGTCGGGAAAACTTATTTATGTGAAAAATCTTGCTAATATATCTGGCAATAGAAACGAAACAGACTCAATATGATTTGCACATTGATTTTTTGATTGTTTACAGGAATCAATACGGTCAGAGTAATTATATTTTTATTACCGTATGTTATTTTGTATCCACTGTGTATAGAACATGACTGGGTAAATCGCTAATGTTAATTAATGACACGTGAACCTCAGGTATTATCAATTTAGGAAACCATTATCAAAAAAATAATAATTTCAAATTACTATCCCAAGCTGCAAGATGTTACGAATTACGCTTCGATCATATGGTACATATCGTGTCTTTCTTTCTTTTTCTGCGGAGTTCTCCATTTCGTTCGTGTATATGCATGACTGCCACTTTTCCACGGTCCGCTAACGTTTCCAGCGAATACAAAATAACAAGTTTCTACAGCGTTAGGTAATATTGGTGCTAAGTTTGCCATCATCCAGCGTTAAAGCTTCATCAACACATAATTAAAAAGTGTTGTTCGCGGAATCAGGGACCCGCAGCGTATCATTTGCCGCTCCTCTTACGTAGCACATTGTCGCTCTCAAAGTGGCACGTTGAGTTGCATGAAGTGCATTTAGCTTCCGTTCCGTAATTAGAGAGGGGCAATTCTCCATCGAGTATGATGATAGGTCGTGCCGTGCCGTGCGACAAAACCCGCTCTGCTCCACATAGCTTCCCAGAACCAATTTCGCCCCTTACAAAGGGGCCCTTTGTTATCTCTCCATCAATATTTTTGATTGATTATCGTGCCCAGAACTTTATTATTTATTATTATTATTTATTATACTGATGTACGTCCTTCTACATGGTAGAATATGCCCGTTAGAGAGAGAGAGAGAGAGAGAGAGAGAGAGAGAGAGAGAGAGAGAAGGAGGGGGGATGTCGGGGTCGGAAGACGGAATTTAGAGTAGATAGAGAGACAGAAAGAAAACGGGAGAAGGGATGGAAATTATGACTGGCCTGGCGAAAATATGGTAATAGTAAAATAAAAAAAAAGACTCAGCCGGCACGTTGGCAAAACCGGGGAGAGATGGGGTCCACTGTTCCTCTCCGCGCGCGTTATTAATCATAATTACTGGCGAAGTAAAATCTGAATGGGCCAAACGTCAAAGCTAACCAGCTAACCGTAATTAATTGCTTGGG
Source organism: Eucriotettix oculatus (assembly GCA_034510155.1). NCBI lineage: Eukaryota > Metazoa > Arthropoda > Insecta > Orthoptera > Tetrigidae > Eucriotettix > Eucriotettix oculatus. The sequence goes on from CM067376.1 coordinate 184,349,689, forward strand.
AACGGCGGAACACAAAGACAGACGAAATTAGAGGTCGCACACTCGTTTCACGGAGTCTTTACCAGGGGAAGGCCGCGCATCGTCACATCTGCTCGTCCTCTTTACTGTCGTACGCTCTTCACTATTATGATTTTGAGCTCAACCGCAAACGTGATTGCTTCTATGAAGAAACGACGTATTACTCATATGTAAATTTCTTCTCTGATTTAGAATATTTAGATCTTACCGAACCGTCAATAACACTAAATTTTATCTACAATGGTAATTTTCGGAGTTGTCAAAAATACTAATGACAAGAAATTACTTAAATAAATTAATATACCTACTAGTAAAAATAATTTTAATATAAAACGTTTAGGGGAAAATAGCAGCACGACGTTGGGTTCGTTTAATGGAATCTAAACAGATGTATATTAGAAATATAAATTAAATGGAGACAGAATGGGATAAAAAATTACATGTTCTCAACGTACACATAGTGGTCGAATTTATTTCCTACAGAAACGTATTATCCATTTTAACTTTTTCACAAATCAGTCCAAACCCGAAAAGCATTGCCAACTTTTATCTCTCGGTACAATTTTCCAAGTTTCTGAAAACTAATGTTATTAACTTACATGTAGAACAGGTGATGAAAAAAGTTAAAACGGAATATGGAAAATGAATCATACCTGAAGGAGAAGAAATAAAAACCCTGCGCTTTGCCAATGATATTGTACTATTAAGGGAGTCAGAAGAAGACTTGAAAACCATAATAAATGACATGAACGTGGCCCTCGAGAAAGAGTTTATTATGATGATGAATAGAGGGAAAACAAAGGTAATGGTGTGTAGTATGGGAAACAGTGGAATAACACACCATGTTAGATTGGGAAAGGATATTTTGAAGGAAGTTCAGGAATTCTACTTCTTGGGTAGCATAATAAGTAGGGATGGTATAAATATAGTAGACATAAAGTGTAGGATAGCACAGGCAAGGAAGGCTTTCACAACAAAGAGGATTTACTTACGGGTAATGTAAGTATTAATATTAGGAAATCATTGTTAAAAATGTTCTTATGGAGTGTGGTGTTATATGGGTGCGAAACGCGGGCGGTAGGAGTTGCTATAGGAGATTGCTGAAAATCAGATGGGTGGATAGAATTACTAACAAGGAAGTTATAAACAGAATAGTGGAAGAGCGGACAATATGGGCGTTGACTAAGAGAAAGGGTCTTGTAAAACTAGCATTTGAGGGATGTGTTTGGGTGAAAAGGAGAGCCCAATAAAGGTTTGTATGGAGGGCTTCATCATACCAGTCTTATGACTGAATACCAAAACAATTTAAAGATGTTTTTCATATTTCAAAGTTTGAATTATATCAGTTTCACCATGGGTTCTTCATTCCCTTCCGCTGTTCCGGCTTGGCGTCCATGGCTGTCGTCTACCATGGTTTCATGATATCACAAACAGCTGATACACACGAGAAAAACACCCAGGTGATGTCTGTGAAATTTCAATCAACGGCAAGCCAGATGGTCACATAAAATGGAAAGGTTTATAAAATCACAAGTATCCTTAAATATGAATACAAAATTATGAATTTTCAAAGGTATTCTCATGCCAGACAGTAATAAATAAGTAAATAACGAATTTGTTGGTCTAAAATTATCCACAACCAAAGAAGTTTATGAATATTTTTCGTTAAATACACAATGCGGGTAGCAATGTGTAATTTTCTTTCGCAAAATATAATCGCAACAACAGTAAGGGAGCCAATATGCAATTTTTTCATACATAAACATTTGCAAGAGTCCCACGTTGGGCGCCACTATGTAAAGACTCCTTTTCCAAAGCTATTTGCACGTCCTCCTTGAGTGGCGGTGACGATGCAGAGAAACCAATGTATGTGTAATTGTCTTGCACCCAGAGAAAATTACACAAGATTCAGCGCAGTCGGTGCATGGGATTCGCTCAATATTTAGGAATTGGTTCGGTGTTTCAGGTGACTACAAATACTTTGAATTGAAGGTACTAAAATTTAAATCATGAAATTTATTGAACAAATATGGTACACGCGATTTGCTGCTGTTAAGAATTTCGGATTAATGTTAATTATGCATTTGAAAATATGCTGCCTTGCAAAATCCGCAGATAGAAATGTACTGAGTACAGTTAATGTAAAATTTGTAATCTTACGAGAATTTAAGTATTGAATCTTATCTAGCACAAATAATAACACAAATTCGCTTTTTTAAAAACGGATTAAACAAATTTTACCAAACACAAAAAGAAATGTTGAATTTGATTCATAAATCGTAGTATCAAATGATCGACGTGAATCGTTACTAAACGGTCATCTTTCCATAAATTAATATTTTGGCGCTAACTTGCTGAACACGCATGTAGTTTGAAGAACTGCGAAATATATTTGTTAGAGTTTGTAAAAATCAATTCTTGTACTATTTGAAATATGCACAATTAAAACATTAAGTTTGAATAGAATTGTCAATGAAAACGTGGTAAAATGAATTTTAGTTATTAATAACTTTGCTCCAAATTGTAGTTTTTTTAAAAAAGAATGTATGGTTACAATTGAAAGTTAGCTATATTCAAAATTTCTTTCTTGTAATACAACAAATGATCAAACAATATTTGATTCACATGTTAATTTGTAGCAACATGATTTTACATTAAGTGAAACAAAGTTTATTTTTGGCAGCAATAGAACATTGTGTAAGTGACCGGGTAAGGAATAATTTGGTTTTCTTTCACCTTATTATTCGTGGTCGCCTCCAAGAAATGTTCTGGTCGCCTCAATCTGTGTTGGTTGGACTTGTCTTGAAGTAGGGTCAGGACGGACCATAGCCATCGCACGCTGACCGTAGGCTGATATATTGCCCAGGGGATTCACCACAGCCGTGCAGTCCTTGATGTAGCGCAGCCGCACAGGGTAGCTAAGAAAATCGCTAAGGTCTTTGGCGTAGATGGAGATTTTTAATTGTTGAGTAATTGTAGTGAAGAAAATGGATTGTTGATCAGCAGGAAACAGACAACTGTCTGTGTCGAGATATCGAACGGTAATAATCTTTAAAAGTTAATATCTCGCCACAACAAAATGATATAAAAGTAGTACAACTTTCTCGATCGAATGACGAAGAAATTCCACTGAAATGAATGTAAATTTTTTACGAAAATTTGGAAAACTGGATGTGTCGTGAGGGACTAAAACTTTATAAGACATGGAAAGGTTCCCAGTAGAAAGACTATATATATATATATATATATATATATATATATATATATATATGTAGTAATAAAATACGAGTTGATTTAAAATATATTTGAATTGATAAAAAACTTAAATTTATATTACATCAACTAGGGGCATTTACTATTTAAGACGGCTACTTTTTCTCAGGAAAAATGGGATTCTAAATGAATTATAAAAAAATATATGAAACAAAAACCATAGGTTCTTTTTGTGGGCATATAGTGTAGCAGGGTTTCGGTTATCTGTGTCAACGAGAGAAATATTCACGTGTCTGTTTATTCGGATTCTGCGGCTGCTGGGTTGGCTAGGCGTTCCTTCGCTTCCAGGAGTCAACAGACTTTATCTACGTAAATTCCATTTCGTCGGACGCTTGAAAAGGATTATCTTCTGTTTAGCTGTGGCACGCGTTTTCGTTGTTCTCTGGTAAATGAACCACCGCTCATTTAATTGTATATTTTCTTGAATAGTTTAACTTTGGAAAAATATTGTTAACTTGCAGGCAGAACATTAATCAAGGAGATTAATTTCTCCAATACTTCATTCTTCTTCTCAGGAGGCGCTGCGAGAGTTTCTCGTAGACGCTTCAGCCCAGAGTGACTGCGGGGCTTACCTGATCATGTCGGGGATGCCTCGCACTCTCTCTGGGTATTTTTTTTTATCAAAGTTCTCATATGCCGAGACACCTTCACCTTTTTTAGGAGGTATATGTACTGGGGTCAAAGACCTTGGGCATATGGCAAGAGTTGTCCGCTGATCCCATTGGATCAGTCGGCCAATTGCCTCCTGAAATTGGTGGAGACACGGAAGAGAAGGGAATGCTGCGTCCCCACAGCAAACTCGTCTCCCGTCATTCGGAAGGGCGTGAGAATAGTACCCATTGCCCGACCTACCTGATGCAGGTTTTCTAGGGTTTTCCCTGCATCTCTTTAGGTGAAACACCGGGTAGGATCCTTAAACCATAGCCCGGGGGCCCTAGTTAACCCTGGGCTACCTTGCTCTACCTTCCGCATCCCCCCTTTTTCAAATCCCTTCCTATGCTATTAAAGGGGAGTTGCCTGTTTCAGGATCACCCTCATGTAGCCTGTTACCCAAAAAAAAAAATTCTTCCTCTCCTTTTGCCACTCCTTCCTACTTCCAAGCCTACTTGCCAACCTCACCATTTATTCCTTATACCACCTCCGAGCTAGACAATATTTCACCCTTCCACTATTGTAGAATTTTAATCACGTGATCGGTCACCGTCAATATTCGTGAAATTTTTCTATTGCACGTGACTCCTGCGTGTGTAGGAGGGGAGTGTTTCAGGTAGATGACTTCGCGGCTTTGCATTTTTCCGAAGACCTTTCGTTAATGCGTCACCGTTTGTCTGATATAACATTTCCTGATTCTCCGTCGCGTCAGACCGGCGCCAGACGAATGTGGGACTTTCCGTTAACTTCGTAAATGATTCGTTCTGTCGCATACTGGAATAATTTTAATTTTGAAAAGGAAAAATCTTAAAGTCTCATGCGCTTTACGATGTATAAATAATTGTTATATTTACCTGAATGTATTTATTTATGAAGAATATATATATATTGGTTAGACCAATATAAATATAAAGTTCACGATATTTCTTTGTTGCTCCAATATATTACACATTATTGCTTCAATGTGAGCATATATTCATTGCGAATAATTCAATTTGAATAACAGCATTTCATATCTCATTTTATCGTGTTTCGTAAAATTCTTCCTAATCCGGTATATTTCCAACACCTCGCTAAATAATATGGCCGTTGTCTGAAACTTGGGAAACGCATTCTACGATGCTGAACCGGAATACTGTAACCTGTCTAAACTATGCACTCACGTTAAAATAAACGACTAATATATGTCAAGAGCTAAGTGGTAGTAATGACAGACATTTTTAATGGGCGCTGTTACAAGTTAATTGCTCGGCAAAACAGGAAAGTTAAAATTCCAATTCAATTTGCATGCAAAAACGAAACGTGGCAGTGTGCCTTCCAGCTAAATTGCGTTGAGTTATTGGTGAAAACTACTATACGTGGATATTAATTAATTTTTTGAACGCCTTATAAACTCCTCCGTCAGGTCTGATAACTTTTAATTAAAACTACTTTCTGGTTACGCCTATAGGTTTTAATGCAACATAATAATTTTAGCAAAAAATAACTTTCTTGCATATATTTTACTTTTCATTCTGCAATTAGTATACTCAAGCAACTAATATTACAGAAAAATTTAAGTTGTCGTAAATCCTTAGAAAATGTGAATATATAATATGATAACCGCTAACGAGTAAAGAAGAAAATAAATATGAATTTTATACAGTAGTATATATCAATATGAGTCAAAATCGTTATTTCGGAGCTAGAGATAAATAAAATAGTGAGAGGTAATAATGTTGCCAGTATACAATATTATAAAATGAAACGTGTAAATAAAAGCGATGACACTGTTATATGAGTAAAAAATCTGTGGGAAAAATTCTTAACAAAATACAGATTCCACCGGCACAGTGACCCCGATAACCATCAGTGCACTGATATTGGTCATTGTAAATTTATAAATAAATTAAAATTAACGACCCTTATAACAGAAAACTAAAAATTTCTAGCAAGAAATTAAAACTTAATAAACATACAGATATTCTTAATACTTTGGATTCTCATAACTTTGTTTACAAAATTTCTTGTAACAATTGTTCTCACTCCTACATTGGTCAGACTAAACGATCTTCGTCAATTAGTATTAAGGAACATAAAGCTAATATAAATTTTTCTTCTTATAAGCATTCGCTAATTACAAAACATTGTCTGGAACAAAATTATTCGTTTACTTTTGATAATGTTATTTTGGATAAGGAAATTAATTTTAAGAAAATGTAAATTTTTATGTCATATATTAAAACTAATAAATTTTCTTTGGAAATTAAACATGAATTTTTTGAATTAAATAAATTATATAATGTTTTATTGAATTTTTGTTATTTTTTTATTTGTATTATCTTCTCTCCTTTTACCTCAATGTTATAGCACACCACTTGCTCATTAAATAAAATCAAAGAAAATTAAAAAAATTAACATTTAAGTATTCAACAAAATATTTTTACTATAAAAAACTTTTAAAAACAATTTGACAGCTGCTCAGCAAGAAACACTTTTCCAAATGTTACCATGTTTATGGTGTAAACTCGAATAAAAGAAACAGGAGCTTTTCTAAAATAAATTACACTTATTGTGGCAATATTTGTAGGAACGAAACTTCCTTCGGTTTTCCAGCAGGATACCTGCCCAAGGAATTGTAACTACACTCGGATCTTCCTCCATGTGATGTGTGCTTTTATCGTCTCTTCCGCCGACCCTTTCTCTGTACATTCAACGCCAGGAAAAAAGCAAAGAATTTCTTCTCTTATATTCTCCAAAAAATTTGACAGTTTCTATCTCTTCTCCCTTCTTTATTACGACTCACCTGATTGGAGGAAACCGGCCTCATCATCCCCCAGCCAAATTTATTTATTATACGTTTCCTGGTTGGCGGAGGGAAAATTCTGAGCCTGCAAGGAAAAGGCGGTTTCCGGGATCTTTGCTATCTTTAGATGGAAGATTCTTCCCAGAATTTTACCTGTTCCTGCCCATGCTTGCCGTGTAGTTAGCACAAAAATAATCCGTACGTCAAATTTGGAATAATAAAATAATATGATAATTAAATAATTGGGGTAGCGACGCCTCTTTGCCGGCACACACACAACGCGGTTAGGTTACATATATATATATATATATATATAAACAAATAAAATAAATTAAATATGGATATGCACTATAATGTGTTTTAAATATATATACACGGTCAGCAAGTGTTGGTCGAAAAGTCTATTTAGTTTAAATTTTAATATTTTCTCCAAACTTTTTAGTTGTCTGTTAAACAAGCCGTCAATTATAATTCATTTATAATATTTGCAGATGTTACTTACTTTATTTATTATTACTTTTTATAAATGTCTTCAAAATTTACCCTAGGTGTGATAAAAGATTTCTTACAACAGAATTTTTTCTCTTTCAATTTGTACGTCAAGTGTACAAAGTTTCATTGAAATCTCTCAATGGGTTTAAAGAAACTACACACAGCAATATACTCATTTATTGGCTATAATAATTAATATTTACTTGTTCACAGGACCATGCGAAGTACTTTCAAACTGTGAGTAAGATAAGCCATATTGGTCATGAAAATTTACAATAAAATCTCGACCGGAACAGGAAATCTAACGCAGTGGTCTCGAGATTTTTGCACCCCGATATTTTAATTTATATTTTTATTAACTAAAGTTTTCAATCATAATTGATAATAAATCTGTATTTTTATTATTTATACAAAACATTTGGTGGAATGAATCCTGCTCCTCTGCTCACAAAATATAGAAACTGTCTCAACAAGTATCGGAAACTTGCTACTATTGACAACAAATTGAACTTCATGGAAGCCAGAGTATATTTCAGAAAACAGACAAAAGAAGCTTGTAGAACGGCGTAGACTGAAAGAATGGGACAGCTGTATTCTAGTACCAATTGCACGGATTTATGGAGACTATTCAGGAATATGAAATGTAACAAGGCCAATTTTAACATTAATCTGATAACTGACGACACAGGAACCAAAAATACCAACCCTAAGGATATAACAAATTTTGTGGGAAACAATTCTGCTAGAACAACTGCTACTAGTTCCTATTCCATGAGAATTTCAAAAACTGAAAGCGCAGCGAGTAAAGCTAATTACCCCAAATCCCCCATGTAACAACATGACCGGCGTTGACATACTCAACGAAGAAATATCATTCCGCGAGATGAAAGAAGTAATCCATAATTCCAAAAATGCTTCACTTGGACCTCATTAAATCCCATGCCACCTTATTAAAAATCGCCCCGAAGATGGTTTTATTCTTCTTCCATCATTACTGAATACTATTTTGGACCGCTCATCAGATTCCAATAATCTGGAAAACTTCCACTATCATCCCAATCAAAACACCTGGACTCAAAAATATGCTCCCCAGTAGATACAGGCCGATATCACTTATCTCTAATTTAAGTAAGATTCTGGAGAAAATTATCACCAAAAGGCTGACTTGGTATATGGAGCTCAACAACCTCTTCTTCCACAAACAACAAGCTTTCCGGAGGGACAACTCGCCATTGACGACGTTAACATCGATGTAATATTACATTAAACAAGCATTCAATGACAACCACCAGGTCCCGGCTACGATACTGACGTCACAAAAGCATACGATAACATATGGCAATGTAAAGTAATAAGTAAATTAAGTGCAGTAGAAATTAATGGCAACATCCTACAATGCACAAAGAACTTAATCTCCCAAAGAGTTATGAAAGTCGGGACAAATGCGGCCATATCAGACGAATATAAGATGAAAGCCGGAATACCGCAGGGATCTAGTTTTGAGTCTTCCTCTTCTTAATAGCAGTAAACGTTATCGACGTAGCAATCCAACCCCGAGTTAGATTGGAGATGTATTCCAATAATATGGTCCTCCTCACTAGATGTCGTAACATAAAAGAATGAACTGAGAACAAAATATTGACATGGGCAAACAGTATCGGTTTCAATTTCAACCGTGCAAAAGTAAAGGCGATTCTTTTTTTCCAGAAGATACAAAATAAAACCCCTTCCACTAACAATCAATGATGCCAAAATCACATACCACAAAAGTACAAAAATCTTAGGAATCCTGTGGGATGCCAGACTCAAATTCAAGAACCACATAAACCGTCTTATCACTGAAACTAAAAAACGGCTAGTCATTCTGAAAATTATTGCTGCTAAGAATTGGGGAGCAAGTTGTAAATTCATAATCTTACCGAAGATTGAGTACGGATCTCACCTCTACAAAACCGCACACAAATCAACTCTAGGAAAACTAAATACTGTGAAAAACGAAGCCTTAAGAGTGGTAACTGGATGATTCAAAGCCACTCCAATAATAAGACTACTAAAAATGTAGGCGGCAAAACCGTTTATTTTAGTAATCGGAACCACTCGACATTTAAGACCTCTTCAGTTGTTAGTATGGATATATAAATATATACTCAGCGCACCTGGTTCACCTGTTTCCATGAATTTCCACATTATTCAATTTGACTTTAAAATTTCTTAATAATAATATATATACCTTTTTGTATTTATTAATAAATAAATAATTATAAAAAGAAAAGAATCTGGGATTTAGACTTTCTTTAGACGAGGAACAATCTTACAGGTAATATTCATACATACAAACGTATGTAATTGTTAACTGCTGTTCCTCCCGCATTCTCCGTTTTATAGGGAAATTGCTACCACGTGGATTAACCTCATATAGCTTGTCACTCAAAAAAAAGTAGTGTTTTAAAAGGCTTATACAGGAATTTCGTGGACTGTGCCGTAAGTCTTAAAAATTCTTATTGGCTGTTTTATGCAGAATTTTTATTTCCGTACTTGTACGTACGCCATTTGTATTAAACCAAATAATTTTCGTAAATAAGGACATAGTTGAAATTTCTCTCCGATATTATAAGAAAATAAAGTGAATCTCTTAATGTTAATAAAAGTAGAGAGTGATTTTGAGAGGTTAAAAAGAAATCTGTAATAGATAACAGAAGGGATTTGTACGGCTATATTCGGGACAGTCAGATATATAATACACGTGGAACCTTATTCGAAAAAGAATACTCTGAGACAATTGTGCATGGATGAAACTTCTTTAATTTAAATAAAAATTATAATTACAATCAATAAAACAAATTCATTGGCTTCGCCATAGTACAGAATACTGTCGTTGAGAGATGCATATCAAGTTCATACGTCGACCTAAACCGGCGTTTTGAGGAGAGTAATTAAAAAATAGAGTTCTATTTTTCTGAAATTTCCTTCAGACCCAACGTACGTGCGCAACTTCACGTTCCAATTGCACTTGAGGCCATCGACGCGATCGTCGTCGTTGATAGCAGTGTCACTTAAACGCAACGTGCCTTATCCCTGTTAACTGTTCGCAAACACTACGACCGCCGAGAGTTATTGCTTCCGTCGAGACGTAACTCATCTCGCGAAATGAAATATCGCTTCCTCCTGTTTAACACACCATGAGCAGCAACGTTTACTTGGAAAGCAAGATGCCAATACCACGGAACGCTTTGACATGAATAATTGATTCATTTGTACACAAATTAAATTGGCGGAAGAATCTGCTCGTATATACTGTACAGCTGAAAATAAATATGGAAGTTTATTTATAATATGATACTTCAGTGACACAAATGTAAATGAGCCACATTAAATATGCGAACTCTATGTGAGCAGGTGGTCTTTTTGAGTAGTTAACATTTTCCCTATTAAGCTTTCATTTATGTTACACAAGTCTATAAATTACAAAGATGATGGTCACAGCTAATAACGATTTTGAAATTTTATTGCATCGAGTTAAACGAAATCCAAAAAAGTTTGAGCACCCATAATTAATGTTTATAACGACAGAAAAATCTAATTGGGAACATGTTGATTTAATAGCACAGATAATAATCTATGAAAAGTTTAAGTAAGAAATTAATTATTTTACGAGATTATTAAGAAAATAAGACAAAATATTTAATGATAAACACTTTCCATGAAAAATGTCAGAAACATAATCGATATAACGTTTCATTCCAACATTTGGGACCTCTTGAGGTGTTAAAATACTATTCATAAACTGACAGAGGTACTTACTATGTAATATATTATTATGAAATATTTTAATGAGATATCAAAAGTTAAATGGAAACATTTGCAAAGTGGGTAAGGAAAATATTCACAGTAATTTTATGCAATTAAATATCACTAGCCTGAGAAACCAGCTGGTCTCTTAATCTCACATTAAATCGTGGACAAAAATATACACACCGCTTCCCCATTGTCGCTATTCTGCATTGGTCCTACCAGCCACTCTCGATGTTGTCTCTTCAGGTCCCTACCACTTCTGGAGTGATGTCTGTATGTGGCGACTACACGTCCACCGCCCAACGGCTATATCGACCGATAGGCCGATATTTCTGATCCACGAAATACTAATTACTGATTCGAACTATCGCGTGTATAAATATCTGGTGCCATCTAGGTCTCACTTCCAGGCACGGGTTCACACTGCTTGCCTCTTTCGTGCTTATGTTCAGCCTCCAGGGATTAGCACGTCGACAAGTTGGCACCGTTGAGAAGGACTTTTCAATTTGTCAAGTTCTCAACCCTCTGATAAAATTTCCAATAAAATCAAATTGAATTATATATATTTTTTAAAATAATTATTTTACTCTCACTCTTCAACGTATTAAAATGAATTACATTCAAAACTGCCTAAGGTCGCGACTTAGCTCTTTTTATTTTGCCCTATAAAAGAAACAGTGGTACACAATTCTTTATAAAATCGGATTCATTTAATATATAAAAATTACGCTTTCATTTATTTACGATCGCTTCAGGGAAAACCTTATAACTCACAATTGGTTTAGAAACAGGTCCTGCTTCCACAGGTTTCGGAGTCAATTCGATAAAAAAAATTCCAGACAGACAGAAACTTCAATTTTATTTAGTGGGATAAATTATATTTAATTTATTTTCTTTTAAAAATGAGCAATTACTAAATATTAAAATTTACCTGACGCGACAAATAAAACCAATTTTCGTATATATCGTATTGACGATCCAAATAAGATTATTATTTCTCAGGGAGTTAGCTGTCTGCAAACGATAGGTTAATTACGAATTCTGCTGCAACAATAGATCGAGTGAGAGTACTCCCTTCTCTCTCTCTCTCATGATGCCAAAATTACGCTTATAATAACACAGTAAGTCCAATGAATACTATAGGAACGCCTAATTTGACTTAAAACTCACAGTTGGTTTTCAAACCGGCTTTAGCAGGGCAATTACATGGTCAATAAATATTTATACTAATATCTTCAAAACTCTGCAAGATATCGAAATGAAACATACACGAAAATTTATTCGTTAAGCCGTTTCGGAACATAAGGGCAACCCGCAATCTCTTTTTCCTTTAGAATGGTTTATAATAATATTTATATTATAACATATTATTTTAATATAGTGAAATTGAACATGCAAGAATATTTAAGTTAAATCTCCTGCTTTTAAACCTGTAGCGCAGTAGAACCCGCGTCCAATTTTTTATTATTATTTACGGAAACTTAAATAAGAAATATTCCGGCATGAGCAAGTTGCTTGCCAGGAAGAAGGGGTTATTCCGCGCGCCGTCTTGGCGGCTCGGAATAATAACAAAGGGACTGCGGCTGACACCTGGACCATAAAGCTCGGACACCTCGTCGCCGGTTTCGGAATGTCCTAATCTGCCTGGGAATTTGGTGACCGGGTGGCGTGTGTTCCCCAAATGAAACAAGGGATATGATTGGAGAATATCCATCCCTGCCACCTTAGGGATAGGTGTCGGATGAGTGGGGACAAGGTTTTAAAGAGGCTGGCGGAGACAATTTATGAGAGAGTTTGGAGATTTTTGCAGTGGATGGAGAGAGGAGATTGAAGGAGAGTGGTGGAGACAGATTTTTGGCTGGTGATACAAGGTGGTGGCGAAAGGAGATTGGCAGCAGAGTGGTGGAGAGAGGAGATTGGTGAGGTGGCAGCGGAGACCATGCTTTGATCAGTTCAGGAAGCAGGGAAGAAAGATCTTAACAACAAGGGAAGAAAGAGGAAAAAGCGGAGTTTCCTCACGACTTCGTGCTATTGTCGACCGGCCGCTTCAAGTTCCACAGCACGGAAATTACAGCGACACGCCTATGAAAACAACTCAGGTTCGTCAACGAACAGATCTGCTACACGTGGTCACCCAAACCATTAATACCCTGAGATCTTTAATACTATCCCATTTTAATTAATTATTTTTGTACATAATATATACACGCACTACCCATTTAAAATTATTGTTTACAATTAATAAATGTATATATTTAAACCCAATTATTAAATTCATTAATTAATATCCCCCTATCATTTACAATCCTCTATACTTTCATTGAAATCTGTTGAGTCGTTTTGGAACCTATTCGAGGCAAACATACGGACGGACACACAGACACTTCAATTTTATTTATTAGTATTCATAAAAAGTTTTACTTATAGCATATATATATATGTATGTATAAAATTATTTTTGTCTATAAATTGTTTACAATTGAGTATACAATTGTATATAGTTTCTAAATAGGGGATACAACTGTCTGGATGACCTACACAAGTCTATAACAATCTTACAGAACGACAGACACTTCAATTTTATTAGTTGGTATAAATTCCCCACGGATTTCATAATTGGCAACAAAATGATGAATTTAAGCCAAATGAACATCATTTATAGTTTCTTTCATGACGCCCATGGCCCAAGTGATTTCAGAATGCAAGGATATTTTGGTATATCTCTACTTGAATATGGGAATTGTAAATGTAATTTTTATAAACAACTCATTAAGTTAAATATTATAGCTTAATTGGCCATGGAACATTATATAATTGTTTTAAATTGTTTCATGATTTAACTTTCTTGAATCCAGGATGAATAATGTTCATTTATTAAAGGAGACCTAGGTCTTTCAATTAGTTTCCAACCTTATTTTATTTTTAAAACAATGATATGTTAAAAGATTAAGTATTATAGCTGTTTAGTAAATTCACAAAATTATCAAATGAAATAAAAAGAAATTAAATTAGAAAATTCACTATTTGGAATATCTACTCATTTTATTATATGATTACCGTTAATGGAGCTCCGTCACTTGAAATACATCAGATTCAAAATTAAATATTCTTTAGGTCGGGTAAATAAAGGGTTTTTTGAAGTTTAAATTCTGAGATATCGTAACGACTAATGAAAGACTATCGTTTCATAGTGCACCGTTTTTCGTGAATAATGACAAGCTGAACAAATATTTATTTAATGACTATTTCTGTTATTTGTCAGTCTAATATCTTCACTATTTGTCGTCCAAGAAGATTTAACATTGTATACAATCTGTTCCACGATGTAGTACAAGGCAATTGTCCAATTACTAGCGTATACATAATGCATGTATCCAATTTGTTGCTTCTTAAAAACAGTTGTTTGATATTTTAAAATAATTATCTACGGTAGGTTGAAAGAGGGAAAAATTTGATGGGTTGGGCCGTGTTATTGATAAGATGCTGTCCAACAACGCTGGTCCGAGGCGGACCTGGTCTCCGTTATTTTGCCACCATTATCGCATTAAGCATCGTAATCTCTCCTGTAATTACTGCTAAAAACACTCGTACCGTGCTGTTTGGTCGTAAAAGACATGGTCTTCTCCCGCTCCACCCTGCTAGTTATTTTACGGAATTACCGGTCTGGGATTGGTAGGGGGAGGTGGTCCTTGAGGAGGTCTGCCCCTCATTTCGCAATTACCGGGTAATTTCAATCCATGAGGCGGGCCCTGGTAATAGTAATATTTAGAGCCCGGCCTAGGCCTGCATGAGGCTTCAATAAAGTATCTACTTATCTTGTGCCGGTTCATCTGACAGCTCGTCCGCTTCAATGGCTGAAATTATCGACGGAATTATGTTGTTTAAACCGGCACCAGGAGAAGGGTTGTGCTTCTTTGGATAAGGGAGTTTACTCAGTCCTAATAAGCCAACGATCAGCCGCTCGCATGTTCCGGCACATGCTGGGAGCCATGCCATTATCTCTTCCAAGTGATTGATCACGTGAATGTTAACCACCCCGAGAAAATACGCACTTTGTTGACCTTATCGACAATCGAAGAACCTCGGTAATTATGTTCACAAATAATCTGGCTTTGCTTATTTTGGCATTGCATATTCGAGGCTCTTACGGTTCAGTGGAAGATGTATGCCTGTTGTTAAGTTAATAATGATAAATGTGCCGAAAAAGAGACAATAATTTAACACCTGCTGAACCTGAAAGTACTCTTTTACCTCGCTCAATTTAATGCTTCATAGCTAGACAGGCAAAACGCAGTTGACTGCATGAGAAATCATATGAAATGCTTTAAGACTTACCAATGAAATGAAGAGTTTTAACTTACAAAAATATATTTCAGTTTTAGTAATAATTTAATCGTATTTCATTATTTTTTGTTTTCCTGTAATAAAGTATAGTTACGATATGTGTCCAGAAAGTAACAGAATTTACGCATTTATGAAAGAACTTTATTTATTCGCCAACATTAATGTTTTCCCCTTCAAAATAGTTCCATTAGAAACTACACACTTAAGCTAGTGTTTCTTCCATTTCCCGAAACACGCCTGAAACTCTTTGGGATAGCGTTTATCACTTTCAGCAATGCGCTTTTAATATCAACTATGTCTGATGAATATATAGGCTTGGGTATCAGTGTTTGTCGTTTTGGCAAAGAGTTAAAAAGAAGCAAAGAAGTCTGAGAAGCTGCAATATCCGGGTACAGAAGCCGTGAATTTTTTCATCACAAATCCGGGTGAATTTTCGGATTGCTTCATATTTTCGGCTTTGAACTGGTAGGTAGCACTCCTTACTTTCGTTTCACCTTGCGACATTAACTAGTAATGTGCTTTGCCTTTAAAATCTAAGAACACAGTGAGAATAACCATCACATTCGACCGGACTTGTTGAGTCTTGGTGATCCTTAATGCTTGCACTGGGGCGTTTCTGCCTTTTTTTGACGTCATATTCGAAAACCTATGTTACGTCACGTGTTATGATAAGCCTCCATAGTTCTGCATCGTTGATGACTTCATTTAGCGACTACTTTTGTTCGAAATTCAACAATTTTGGAACGTTTTATACCCCATAAAAAGGAAAGAATCTTCATGACGTGATTGTGGTTCGACGTTGGCTTATTAACCATTTCTATCACCTTTTCCATGATTTCATCGGTTGTTGATGTGCTGGGTTGTCCAGGGTACTTGCCATCTTCAACGTTTTCGTGGCCTCATTGAAAACGCTTATACTACTCGTAAATATTTTTGTTTCCAAATGGCAGACTCACTAGAACAAATATTTAATATTTCTAAAACATGACTGCACTTTAGTTCTTTCTTATAGCAAAATTGATCGCAAAATCACTGAACAATATTTCAACAAATAAAAAATCGTCTACGGCACTGATAAATCATTTTAATAGCTCACAATAGACCAAAAAGCCGATATCGCTAACAATGCAAGAATAATGTTTAACAACAAAAAAGGGGGAAAATCACTAATCGGGCTAAAATAACCCCTTAAATTACAAATTCCCGTTACTTCGTGAACACAGCTTGTATACAAAATTTTTGAGTAAAATTAATAAAAGTCGTTCGGTTTGTAATGTGTGCTAGTTCACTCCACTTTTATTGTATTTGTCATTATCAGTTGCGGATCCATCTTGGGGGACAGGAGACACTTTTGTAAAAATTTTATGTGATTAGTATGTGATGAGCTTTGTTATAAATTATAAATTTAATTAACAGAGGAAAAATTATGACGTTTCTTGGAAAGGATAAAAAATCTTATAATTGTAATGTTTATAAAAAGGGAAGAATCTAAATAATGGCCATTTAAGTACGGTTAACAAATAAATTTAATTTAAACCTATTCTTATTTTGATCATATCATCGGGAACATGAATGCTTTATCTCAGGGATAATAAGTGGGGAAATAACGAAAATCTGGGGACCGGAAACACTTTATAATGAAACGACAAGAGGCGAGAAGCATGAAAGTTTATACGTCACCACGCTACAGTTCGTGTTCCTTTCTGGTTGTCATAGCTGGTTCATTGGTGGACTGCTGACGGCTTGTCGTCCGGTGTTGCGGGGAGTTCCTATTAAGCGTCGGGTGTTGACTGCTCAACTAAATCACCCATACCGAACTAACTACATGAGCTTCTGAATGACTGAATAGGTCTTCGGCACGAACAAGACTGAAGATCGAAGAATGACTCGCGTAAAACTGAATATTTAAAAAATGTCACTGAATAGCCGAAAAGGAACTTCTCTCTGACCTAAATGTGCTTCGGTTTTCATCTCAAACACCGCCTCCGCACCACCATACAAGTATAATAATTAATTAATCAAACACTAAACTATTTCAGTCGATTTTACGTAATATCTCTATGTATTACATGTAGTTGTTGTGGTATTCAGTCATAAGACTGGTCTGATGTAATCCTCCATGATAACCTGTCTTGCGGAAGTCATTTCACTTTTTTATAACTACCACATTGTAAATACTCCCTAATCTACAAAGCAAATTCCATCCTTGGCCTCCCTCTTTTGGTCTAACCCTACACACTTCCCTCTAATAATAATTTTGGAAGGCCCTCAAAACGTGGCCTATTAATTTATTCCTTCCCTTGGTCAACGTTCTCCATATTGTTCGCTCTTCCCCTACTCTGTTTAGAACTTCCTCGTTTGTGATTCTATCCACCCATTTGATTTTCAGCATTCTCCTATAACACCACATTTCAAAGGATTTTATTCTTTTCCTTTCACCAACTTCTGTCGTCCGCGTTTCGTAGCCATATAACGCCACGCTCCATACGAACATCTTTAGCAACGATTTTCTACTATTCACACTTACATTACCCGTAAGTAAATTCCTCCTTTTCGCGAATGCCTTACTGGTTTGTGCTATCCTACTCTTAATGTCTACTGTAATATAGCTGCCCAGGTAGCAGAACTCTTTAACTTTCTTCAAAACATTCCTTCCGAATATATTTCACTATACTACACTCCATTACCTTGGTTTTCCCTCTATTAATCCTCATATTGAACTCTTTTTCTAATACCACGTCCATGCCATTTATTATGGTTTCCAAGTCTTCTTATGACTCCCCTAATATTACAATATCGCCGGCAAAGCGTAGGGTTTTTATTTCTTCTCCTTGCAGTATGATTCCTTTTTCATATTCCGTTTAAACTTTCTTCATCGTCTTCTCTATATGTAAGTTATATAAATTATTTAATAGATAATAATGTTTTTTGAATAAAGATTCATTTAAGAATAATTAGTTAGAACGTACGCCATCGCATAAAAAATAGCAAATGATATCGGAAAATACAATTTTCTACTGTTGTGTAATGTGTAGTTCAGTTGGCTACGTGAAAGATTTCATATCTGTATTATTTATAAATTTAATAAATTGAAAACCAAAAGATTGCCCATTGAGTTATAATATAGAGAATATTGTATTGTTCACTAAATTTTTAATCAATTCTTGTATCTTCTACGAAGAAACGATTCGTCTTATATCATTTGAAAAACTGTATCTTAATATCCTAATTTTAATTATCACTAAAATGGAAAATAATCATCAGGTCTTTGCAAGTTTTCATTTAATAATTGTTCCAGAAAATGCTTTAACTTTAGAAAACTTGCATTGCTTCCTCCCCCTTCCCCCTGCGTGCGTCTTTGGTCATTATGGACTGGACATTACGACCAGGCTGCTTACTAATTCTTTCATGGAGCGTGCTTTGCCTCTGACAAGGATTCCATCCGAGGCGCAAAGGTCGTAAAAACCTGTGAGATATCTCATGACATTATCATCGGACAGTTCCGTTTAGGACACGCTTAATTAAGGCAGATGAGGCGCCGTAAGATCGGCTACCTTACTGCAGGCGTAACCCGGGAGACGGCAGATGTTATCTCTCAGGAGACAGAGACAGAGACAGCGACGGAGAGAACAAGTTCATTGCATCTGTCTGTCGACGAAGGGCGATACAGCCAATAATGAAGTGCTTCGGACACTCAATGCATCTCGTCCGTGTTACCTGAACACTCGCTTAACAATGGACAAGAGGCATCTCGCATCAGTCAGTGCTCTGAGCATCCACCTTCATTGTAATGATGAGATCAACCGATACTTCCTAATTCATCTGATATAATGGCACTCTTAGAACAAAGAATTCTTTATATTCTTCAAACCAAATTAACTGGAACTCGAGAAAGTTGGATCTTTTACTTGGTTAACTATTTTTATTGTATTATAGTTTAAATTTTTAGTGTTCCTTGACATTAACAGTTAAGTGAGTCTTCACTTGCCAATCTTAAAGATTTTACAAAACTATTTTATTAGTAAAGTATAGAATGTTTCCGTGTCACAGTTGCGCTCACACTAGCAAAATTGGACTGGAAAAGCCACATAAATATAAAATATATCAGTCAAAACGGATTTCTTCGTTGCCCTCTATACAAAAATATATTTCATTCTCTTATTTTACTAAAGCACTTTTTAGGTTTCGAATCACATGGATTTATATGTGGAAGAAGAATAGAAATCTGTTGTAGTCAACAAATTTGAGACCAAGGTTAGATTCATTAAAAAAATCAATTACCTGGAATTTAGGCATGGAAAACGTTCGTCACCGCGGAACAAAGTAATGACCAGAAAAATAATTTCCATGCTGGTAAAAAGTGTTTGAATTGAGAGAGAGAAATATTAAGAGCCTTTAGTGAAATTAATGCAAGTAAATAGGATGTTATTAATATTATAAACATTAACGAAAATAATATCTAGAAGGATGGAACGTCAGAAGGAATGCGAATTAGGAGATCAGTTTGGTTTAACGAAGAATATAGGGACAAGAGAAGCAATATTGACTTTGCGTCTAATTTTACAAGACAGAATAAGAACAAAGCAGGTCCACGTTCATGGCATTTGTCAATTTAGAAAAAGGCTTTGATAATGAAAACTGGAACACACTAATAAGGATTTTGAAGATGTTAGGAACCAAAAAGGAACAGTTATGTCTAACCTCTACAGAAAGCAGTAACAGTAGTTAGAATTGTAGGGCAAGAAAAGAAAGCAGAAATCAAGAAAGGAGTAAGACAATATAGAGCAGCCAATGTATTAACTGACAAATGAATATGGAAAATGAATCGTTCTCCAAGAAAAAGAAATAAAAACCATAAGGTTTGCAGATGATATTGTGGTATTAGGGGAGTCAGAAGAGGACTTGGAAAACATAATAAATGGCATGAACGTGGTACGGGAGGAAAAGTTTAACATGAGGATTAATACAGGGAAAAACAAGGTATGGGAAATAGTGGAATAACGATGGTAGTTAGATTGGAAAGGGATATTTTGAAGGAAGTTAAGGAATTCTGCACCTTGGGAAACATAATAAGTACGGATGGTAGAAGACTTGGACCAAGAGATGGTGGTCTGGTAAAATTAGCATGAGAGGATAGTTCGTGGGGTAAGAACCGAATTGGAAGACAAGGATGGAATACGCTAAGTAAATTAGTGAGGATGTGACATGTGGTACTTATGTATAAATGAAAAGGCTTGCGCAAGAAACATAGTATGGAGTGTTGCATCAGAATTCCACATCATCATCAACAACAACACTTATTAGAACCAAAAAAATTAGTGCAACTCCGATTCCGAACGGAAAATGTAAAAATTTTCTATTATAATATTGTATATTCCAACCACAAATCCCAGAAGTTCCCCTTTGAAAGGGTTTTCTCTTAAATACTACTCTTACTAGGAATTTTATGTACACCACACAAACAAAATACGAAAAACTCATAGGAAGTTGAACTTGAAATGTAAAACCCAAGTTTCATTCCGTATTCATTTTCGGTCTTTATGATACGTTATTCCAAATATCAGGAGTTGATTTCCCAAATTTTGTTCGAGTAGTAACTTTTCTACTATTGTTTCGAATATTAATGAAATTAATTGAAAGCATATGATATAATGACTTTGATTCTACAGCCCAGTAAAATAAAATGTAATACATAACCAACGTCCGGATGCATCATTAGGCACTTTTCCAAATAATATAATAATTTCATACACTAATGACGTCGTCAATCAAGGTTGTATCGTTAACATATTTATCTTTCTTAGTGTATTTGCTTCGCTTTTAAACTTAAGTGATTTTGTTGATTTCTTGTGTTCCGAAGCTAGAAGCTGGTTAACGAAGGGTGGAGTGGAAATAATTCGCAGGAGAATGTCGATAATTGAGAGGAGATTTGTTTTGACCTTACCCGATGAGAAGACATGTTTATGATCCACGTTTAGCACGTTGAAGCTCGTAGGTATATCTTGGGAGTGGCCACGGAGTAAAAGGGCAAGCAGGTTACTGCCAGGCTTATTAATTACTACAACATTCCTGTAGGGAAAGGTAGACGCTCATTTACCACTGGTTAAAGAAATGTATAGCTTGAACAGAAATCTTTATAGCTGCTACTTTTTATGAGCACTATTAAGATTCTCTTCGAATTGTCACCAGTGCTTATTTGTATCTGAATTATTCCTCATCAAAATACCGTAAATTCATATATAATGACTTCAATTGCGGAACCTAATGAATATGTTTGTACTTTGTCCAAATTGCCGCAAAATATTATGTAGTCCCGTTAAGGTGAAAATTAAAGGGACTCTGATTTAAGTGACTGATATTTGAATAATACAGCAATGGTACTCATCAGCATGTATTAAGCCTATTAATTTACAGGCAGTAGCTTTTCACATATTAAAAACAATTTGATTCCTCCTGTTCTGTACATCTTGTTTAATTTAATTTAAACCACTCCAAATTCATTTCTGTGGAATGATGCGTCGATTTGGTAGTGTTTACCCATTATTTTCACGCTATGTTGCCATTACTTGTGTGACGTATATCCTTTCCAGAAGATTAATTGTTGCCCCACCTGATAACATCATGTCATCTCTGACGTAACGCAGACTTTTCTAATTGTTTCGTCTTCGCTCTTACTTATTCCGTTGAAACTTGCTGGACCTTTTGTACTAGTCTGAGTACAAATCGTTCAACAGCTTCAGTAAGTCATCACGAATGACTAATCGATAAATGTCATCAATATACCCTCATAATTCCATTACTTCAAACAGAACTCAGTTTATCACTAGATTTCTTTATCATTTTTTACTTTCTTGGCATTTAGACGGAGTCCTATAAATAAAATAACATTTCTGCGTAGGAATTGTTGTGAATCCCTACAAATGTCATGAGGTAAGAATAGTTGTTACAGGAATGGAACACAAACAGAATAGTTACAAATTTACCTACCGAAATAAAGGTTCTTGATAAACAATTGTATTTGAATCAAATATATCATTGTAAGAGAGAAAACGGACACTGAAATCAGTTATAACTATTTATATACGATTTCCATTTGGCAAAGAGTGTTTATTATTGGAACTAACGACATAGCTTACTGTATCAACATTGTATGAATAAATGAATTTTTTTTCGATATCAGTTTAAATATTAATTAAACGTAGAATTGCCAGTCAAAACAAAAATATTATGCTAAAGAGAAAATCTTCTTCAAATACATGTTTTTTTCTGCATTCTGTCCTAAAAATTAAAAGCATTCTCATTCACTGCTATCACTGCTAAAAATTTGAAATAGTTACAATATTTTATCTCATCTACTACTACATTTATCGTGAAACAAAAAGTGGCATGAAGTGGCTTTATAATTAATAAATATTAAATCAGATTCACGAGAAAATGAAATAATAGGTGAAGTGACGTTAGAAGAGTACAGATGAAGGGTTACTAAGCTCCGAGAAATGACTGAAATAACAAAATCCTAGTAAATTACTACTATTCAATATGTATTATTATAATATTTCAAAGAAATTAAAACTCCGGGAATCGATTACCATATAATGAGAAATATTTTATTTAAGATGCTGTTAAATAAAATTCTAAATTTTTAATTTTTTTAAATACTAATATTTTAATTTAATTATTTCGAAACATTGAAACGGTAGATATTAAAAAGTTAGAAATGGGCTCTAGACATTTATTCTTATTCAGGAAATAAATTTGGAACATAAAGCAGAGTTTCATTACATTGGATACTCGTCAATTTCGTACGAAGTGCTGGGATCCGGATTGGTATCCGATTCAGGCATTTCTGTGATATCAACCACGTTTCGAACACCAAATTCGCCTCTACAAATATTCACTTCAAATGTTGACAGAAATTCAATTTCCAGCTTATATGAACCTTTCACCGTTCAACTCAAATGGGAGAAAAAATATTTTAAGTTGTAGGGCGGGGTGGTGGGTGGGGAAAAATTAAAGGGCAATTAATGAGATATGTGTGGAATTTATTTAAAGAAAACATAACAAGGATTTTTTTTAATTTCGTGGGTACGGTAAAGCAATCTGTTCTCTCCTTAATCTCGGGTCAAAGATTGAGCGTACCTTGTTGGAATGTAGCGTTGCATCTCTATAATCTCCGTACAAAGTTCTCCTCAGCGTTGGCAGTTTGATCCTTCAACATCCGGGACCAAACGACGGTCCCCTTCCGCCCCCTTCAACTAAAAATGCAGAATGAGCATTCACACAGCATCACCACCGTGAGAAAAACAAACGAAAATTTTTTGTTAATAATTTAAGAAACATCAACTTAGATTAAGGCGGATGTGGGTAGTGGTAGCTATGCAGAAATGAATAGGCTTGCGTAGAATATGTTAGCATCAGGCCAGTCACAATAACAACAACAAATATCAACTAACGTGCTACAAAGTGTTGAAGTATTTATTTCGAGCTTTCGGATGCATTGCCTTTATCAACTACATAAAATAATGAATGACATTAAGGAATTCAAAATTATAAAACACATTAATTAAGCAAAATATTAAGTCTCACGCAACAGACCAAGATACCTGACGGTGTATAATTTTTCTGTATACGTCTGCTTTGTTTAATTTGTATAATAAATTTAACTGTATACAGACAAGTAAACCTTCCATCGTCATTCCGATAATAATTTCATGTATTAATTATTCTTATTTCTCATTTTCTTGTCGTATAATAAACTGAACAAGGAAGAAATACGGACAAAACTTATTATTCGTCACCGCCTTATTTAACTACAGCCCAAGAGGAAAAGGAGGATGAAGATAAGGTACCCGTGGATACATTTTAATTTTCCTGACGTGACATTAATTGCCCCCTCCCTCAGGGCCGTGTATAATTGCGAAATTTTTGCATACCGTTTCCGGTTTATGCCTGTGAAGATTGTGTCATATTTAAACATGGCGGCGTATTTACACGTGGCTGCGGCTACAGCTTTTACAACCTCAATTTATCATCCAGATATGCGCTACAGCACTCTAATGAGCAGCTCAGAATATTCGTGCTTTAATGAACACATAAAATAGCGAAGAGGTCTTGAAAAATACTGCCACGTAAAACTTGCACGATGTCCGATAAACAAATATGTTTTGTTGCCTGTCTTATACGCAGCGAAGCTAAACACCTGGCTAGGGCCATAAACTCACCACCAAATTTGAAAAACATAAAAATATAAACCTGTATATTCTTTCACATAGTGCACTAAAGCATTTAGAACATCTATAATTACTGTCTTCGAAACACGGCAAGAATATTCATATTGAGATGATACACAGAGTTACAAACAATCTTTGAACGAATATTTTCTAACGAGGAACGAAAAATGCGTATTAAATAACGACTTTAATTAAGCAAGAAAAAATTTATTAAAATTGGGCCTTTAAATTTTATCACTTGTAAATATTAGGGATATTTTAAGTAAAATAAACATATATTCATTAATAAATAGCTGAGAGAAAGAACCTGAAGTTATTAGATCTCATGTTAACCATTGAATTCCTTTTAACCTCTCGGAGCGACATGGTTGAACCTGGTGGTTATCGAGATATACATCTATCATTGCAGACTTTGGTTGAAGCACATATACATATATCTCGCTGTCTACTTTTCAAGCAGTCTTGTGCCTCACGTCACACCTTCCGGAACACTGCGTTAGAACACTCCCATTAACCAATGTAGCCACGAGTTTACCAAAATATTTTTGGTAAGTGATCTGCACCGTCTTAGATTTCTCAACCAGTCACAATTTCAATATCCTAGCAGCATTAGTCAACAATCCGTAAGTGAACTTGAACTGAGTTCGTGCCACTAGAATATGTCCGGAGATTAAAAACTCGACCTTCAACACCATGCCAAACAAGTATCAGCTTACCAAATTCTCAAGCCATAATTTTTATTCTGTTGATGATAATAAATCCCAAATAAAAGAGAATTGTTGAAAATTGAAAGTCAGCAAAAATACACGAAACTGAGTTTATAAATCACTGAAAAAATCTAGAGCGGACCACGGCTCAAACCCGTGACCTCCCTCTTTCCAATATAATCAGGTACACAAGGCTGGACAGATCTCATATTATCAAAGAACGAAGGTTTTCCCGGTGTATCTGCTGCTTCAGTAGTTCTTGAGAACGATGGCAGTGACCGCCGTCGAAACGTCGTGGCCAATGCCTACATTCACCCGGCTGGAAGCCCAAGAACTACTGAAGCAGATCTCATATTAGTTCAGAAACAGGCTCACACGTCCGAGCCCTTGTCCGATCGATATTTATTCATTCTGATTTTCTTATATCAAAATACTAATATAATGTATTTCTCTAAATCACGCTGCATAGTAACACAATATTGATTCATTAACTTCTACCAGTAAGCATTTTCAATATTAAAACAGTTATTTACTCTCTTAAAACATGTCCAGTTTGTTCAAGATATTGACAAAATAAGTGCTCTGGTATTTAGAGAAGCTACGTTTATTAAAGTAGTGTTTAAACTATAGACAATTTATATAGAATATAAACAGTTTATTTCATTTTTAATTTCTTATTCTCTTAATTAATCCAGATTCTTTGGGCAAGCCTTGTGGTATTGTTACATTGATATATCAGCTTTATCACTATTGTTAATAATGTTAATACAAGAAATATGAAAACTTAAGTTTAAGAAATTGTTTTCACTCACATCTTAGAACCTGCAGTGATAGCTGAGTTGAACTGCAGAAATGTTGACTCAGGTTCGATCCCACCCGACGCCACCATTTTTTGTTTACTTTATTTACGTTGTTTACCTTGCATTTCTAGTATTTTCTGGAATATTCCATGTTTGTATAAATTGCACTGGATTCCGAATCGGAGTCAGTTTTAAGCAGTACGATACTTTGTACAGCACTTCGTCGCTAAATAAACATCTATAACGTCTACGTGTGTGTGTTACTGCACCTCACGATCCTACAGACACGTGACAATATACTAATATATAATCATTTGTTTCAATTTCTTTCAAAATTATAGAGATTTTGGTGACCAGTGATAACTTTCTGAAGTTAAATTCTGCTATGAAAGTTTAACAATATATGACGTTAGTTTCATAGGATGTTTTTTTTTACCACAGAATACTATGACAATCCAAGTAAATATCGTTTTCTATTATAAATCTGTATAGCATATGAAACAACAGCCATGTTACTTAGATTACTGGTATAAAGTGAAACAATTACATATACGAACATAAAATTAAAATTGTTAATTACCCCTAACAAAATTTCTTGAAGTACTGACATATCTAGTTATGCGTGGATGACAGTTTTATACGAGAAATCGTGCTGTCAGTGTACAAACTTGTGTCGAAATGAGTTTTAATAATCAAAGCGCACAATATCTACATAACCAGGAATGAAACTAAAATTATTCCTCTGGAAACGGATTTCAAGGACGTGTAAAATATGGAAAAGGATAACAAATAAATGTTAATTTAATGGAGATTAATAGCTATAAATATTAACTAATCATTTTTAAAAATGAAGAAGAGATGTCTGTAGTTAAACAAAGAGAAAATAATTTATCATATATATTACACGGATATTGTTGAAATTCCTGCGTAAATGTCGTTATAATTAGTTTAAATTTTCATTCTTGTTTGATAGAATATTGGAAAGTGGCATTTATATTTTGAGTGGATGATGGAAAATAGATACAAATATACGTCTTTAACATAATTCCTACAAATTGAAATTATTTAAAGAATCTCTTGGGTAACGATATTTTTACTTGCAGTATATTGTAGATGTATTTGTAAAGCATAATTTTCTTATAGAAGAAGCAAAGTACTTTAAGAAAATTACTAAAAACGTTTAAAATAAAATCACTATTTTCCAAGAATGTCAACTTTGCCTTCCCCAAACGTTAGTGATTCTTTGCTCGTGACCTTGTAATCTCGAAATGGAAAGTTTTCTCGGTCGTAGATTGAGTATAATTTTAGAAAAAGTAGAAAACATTTATTTGTTTTATTATTTACTTAATCTAATATCAATCTAACTTGAGACAACAAATTTATATTTTTGGTCAATTTTTTTTAAAAAGAAACTTTCAAATTTCCCGTTCATCCCTAACCCTTGGGGTAGAACGGGATATGATGTTTTATAATTACAATTTATGCAATAAATTAAATTTAAATTACGAAAAATTATAAAACCTTTTGCGCTTTCTTTGTTGTATTTATTTCGCGTACGTTTGATCACTTTATCAATTTTTCCTTATGTAAAAAGATTTTATTGTGACTGAACAGTCTTTGCTAGCATTTTTCCCGATCCATGTCTTTCTTTATCTATTCTTTTTTGGTACGGCATCTTGTAACTCATTTTTTTCTTGAGTAACACACTGCATTTTGCCTCATACAGTAGCATCGCATTCACCGAGCCTTAACACAAGCAGATTTAAACATAATATGTAATTTATATGCAGTTAACGACAGTGCATCAACTTTACGAATATTTACCATTAAAGAGTTAAAAGCGAGGAGTTTTGTAGCTTTCCTTCTGTCAAAATGCTGGAAAAATGATATATTCACAGACGTAAGACGCCAAAACAATAGTTCAACTACAAGGGGCTGTCAGAACTTGGTCAATTTGACTGGCGAGATTTCTTCCTCGACCAATGACCATGTTCCACCCCTATTTACTAAACTTCAGCATTATCCAGTTATAACTATAGGGTATTCCGTTCTACCCCGCTATCCCGTTCCACACCAGTTCCTCAACGTGAAATTACAATCCACTAATATAATTATTTAAAATAAATAATCCCGAAATGTGAAAAGTAATCCAACTATGAAAACTGAATAAATAATAATATCAATGGAAGAGAAATAGTGAAATGAGACGTAGTATATCAATACTAGGTCGACATAGTGTGGTCTAGCGTCACTGTGTCACAACACAACCCTGGTATGGGATTGGAAGTTTGAGTCGTCATGGTCATGTGGCCTGGGGTTAAGACTGCTGGAGATTCGTTACGCTGAACATGTAACAGTCCAAATTTGAATGAGTCATGCAAGATGACAGTCCGCAATCGATCTTTTAGGCGAAGGCCCTGGATGGGCTGCAGAGCTAAGGAAGACGAAGGTATAATCTATACCAAAAATAAAGTTTGAAGTGTCTGTCTATCTGGAAGTTTGTCTGAAATTGGGTCAGAAACGGCTCAACGGATTTCAAGGAAAACTTGAGGGTTTTAAAAAAATTTAACTTAAATATTCATGCATTTTTAATTTCTATATATTGCAGAAGATATTAATATAAATATAAAACATACTACGGGGAAGGTTTCTTAGTATACGTGAATTTCAATTTGCAAAAAAAATTGAATGAGGGTTGCCTATACTGTTGTTCTCTTTATGATCCAAAAGTGTTGAAGTGATATCAACAAAAATTTCGGGAATTGAAACAGGAATTTTAACTTAAATTTTGGTGCATGCTTAATTTCTATATCTTGCAAAGTTCATAAGATATTAATACAAATATTTATAACCGCATTTAATTACTGCGTGAAAGCCGGTATGAAAACCAAAAGTCCATTTAGACGTTCCTATACTATTCATCGGTCTTACTGTGTGTTATTATAACCGTAATTTTGGCATCATGAGAAAGAGGGAGTATTCTCACTCCATCTATTGTTGAAGCAAGATTCGCTCCGTAATGAACTTATTGTTGGCAGAGAGCTAACTCCCTGAGAAATAATAAACTTCTTTGGATCGTCGGTACGATGCATAATTAAAGTGGTTTTATTTGTCGTGTCAGGTAATTTTAATATTTAGTAATTATACATTTTTAAAATAAAATAAAATAAATACGATTTAGCCCATGAAATATAATTAAAGTTTCTGTCTGTCTGGAAGTTTGTATCGAATTGGCTCCGAAACGCGTGAAAGCGGGTCCTATTCGTAACCAACTACGAGTTATACGGTTTTCCCTGGAGCGATCATAAATAAATCATGTCGTATTTTTTATATTCTCAGTGAATTCAATTTTATAAGAATTCTGTACCTTGCTTTTAGTTTTTATGGCAAAATAAAATGAGCTATTTCCGCGTAAATGAAGTTGCAGGCATAGCTAGTACCAGAATAATACTCCTATCACCTGGAAGAAGTATAAAAACCCTTCACTGTAGTTTCTTGTTTGTGGATAGCGAATCCGATTGTTTTTACGAAGCTCTATCACTGCACTACATTTACCTGCCTAGCTTTTATTTTGAAAATCTCTCGAGTCCTTCCGGTTGTTTCATTCTTTGTCGAATTCCCTACCAAGCCTTTTTGTCTGTAAATGCTTTAAGGCTGATATCTATATTAGATATATCATGGCATGTTATTTGAAGTAGAGGGAAATGACTACATTGCAGCCGGCTTATTATTGTGTTGGAGTAAAAGCGTTAGCAGACAGGAAAGGTACCCTCAGCTGTCAGCAGCAACGCCTTATAGGACACAGTGCGCGGCTGTTGTGCAAATAGGTGTTGCCGCTACTGTCGGAACAAGGGGCTCGTTATCTCAACACGCCATCTACCGACCACAACCTCCTGATTCATGGCTACAATGCAACAAAGAGCGCATTCTGCGGCCAGCTGCGTAGGTGGCGCCTACTACGAACGAACATAAAGACTTTACCTCACAAGAAAAGGCATGGATTATACCGACTATTGCCTATTCACCCGCATTGTCAGAGGGCCTAATCATTTCTCATCCTACAAGGATTCCACCAGTTCTTTGGATCAGCTACATTCTTTATGCAAGCGAAAAAAATAGAAACTATGTTAACGTTAGTTTAGCTCGTTTCTTCGACCTGCAAAACTATGATCTGTGAGTATGACTACAATAATTAATAATTGAAAGTCACCAAGGAATAAGGTTGATACCTTCCTACGTTCACGCACCTAAACCTTTAAACGTAATTCTGCAATTTACTCCTCACATCTATATCATAGCTTTCATGAATCTGCATGAGGAGTATGTAATCGCCATCTCAAGATAAGTAAGTTCTCCTAACCCAAAAATTAGAAGTAGGAAAATTATTTGCCTCTTATTTTATAACAACACATTTACTACGAAATAGGAATGAAATATGGTGTAAATCTATACCAATAAATACAATTGAAGTGTCTGTTTGTCTATCTGTCTGACTGTCCGTATGTTGTCTCGAATAGGCTCTGAAATGGATCAACGGATTTCAATGAAAATTTGAAGGTTTGAAAAAAGCAATTTAAAATAAATATTAGTGTATATTACATTTTAATAATGATATTAATATTAATTCTACATGAAGGTTTTTTTCTAAACGTGCTTTAAAATCTCCAAAGTGAATATGATTAGACTATTCCCTTGATCTGTTTATGCTCCTAAATGGCTCAACGGATTTCAATGAAAATTTCATAGATTGAAACAGGAATTTTAACTTAAATTTTCGTGCATGTTTCATTTCGATATCTTGAAGACTACAGAAGATATTTGTATAAATATTTATAAATCCATTGAATTGTCTTACGAATTTCTCATTTATTTATTTATTGGGTTTACATGCTACATGAACTTGATCCTGAAACAGACAACTCCCTTTTAATAGCAGAAGAAGGGAATTGAAAAGGGGGATGTGGCAGGTGGAGCAAGGTAGCCATATTGGCTCCGAAACGTATGATTGTAAACCAACTGCGAGTTATAAGGTTTGCTCTGAAGCGATCAGAAATAGATGATACCATACTTTTGATATATTCAATGAATTCAAGTTTATCGAAATTCTGTACCACATGTTTCGTTTTTAGGGCAAAATAAAAAGAACTGTTTCGCAAGGATCTGGGTTCGATTCCCTGGTCCGGTTGACATTTTTCCATTCTTGTCTTTCTTCTAATAAATTAACTATATGCTTTACTGGGCTTCAATTGTACATCCACTAACTTAGATTAGGATAAATATTCATAGTTAGCGCACTGGTTATGATGGTTCAGCTTTCATGAAGTGAAAAGGCGTAGAAAGGTAACTTTTCGAAAATGTGACGCTTTCCATGATGCTTTGATCTCGCATTGACAAATAGATTACTGTCAAGTTATTTTTTTTGTTGTTAACAGGCTACATGAGGGTGATCCCGAAACAGGCAACTCCCCTTTAATAGTAAGGCAGGGAGTTGAAAATGGGGGATGCGGAAAATAGAGTAAGGTAGCCATATTGGCTCCGAAACGTATGATAGCGGGACCTGTTCTAAACCAACTGCAAGTTATATGGTTTGCCCTGAAGCGATCATAATTAGATGATACCGTACTTTTTATATATTCAATGAATTCAACTTTATCAAAATTCTGCACCACATGTTTCGTTTTTAGGGAAAATTAAAAAAACTGTTTCGGCGCGAACGAAGTCGAAGGGGTTTAGCTAGTTAAACATAAATTATAAGTAACAAATATAATGGTTAGAAAACTGTGACTTAGGCCGAAGGAGAATAGCTTCGCTGACCAAGTACGATTATCACTCAAAAAAATTCGGAATGTGTTATGGAAAATGCCATCCCTGGCAAAAACCCTAATCAAGATTCTTCGGCGAGAAGAAATAATAAAATTATCAAACAGACATATAATTAATATAATTATACAATATTCTGCTCATAATAATTCTTTTACGAAGGCCTCAGACTAGGTGTTTATGTACAAGTTGTTTATATAATACTAAATAGTTTTAACCTTACCGTCGAATGTATTTAAGAAGATAATGTTAACATTAATGTCTCATCTAACTATTGACCTGATGAAGTCCTAAATTTTTCTATTTGAAATAATCTGGCAGTTTAGGCTCTGTATGTAAGGTAAATATCAATACGAAAAATTTCTGTAATTAATTAAATAACTACCGCTAAACACGACTTTTTAGCAGAAATAAAGGGTAATAATACTATTCTAAAGTAGTTTTCCTGTCGCTTCTCTTACAAAGTCAAAGTTGCTCCTGTGAATCTGGATTACCTTCCTTTTCCTGACACGTTAAACTTATTATCTTTATTTTATTAGTATTTCTCCTCAGTAAATCAGTTGCACGTAAAAAGTTATTAAGATTACTTGGTATTAAAGACTAATTATTATTATTGTATTTTAGAATATTTAATTTCTCTTTTCTCTCCGAAATATGCTTTGATAATTTACATTATAAAATACAAAAGTAAATCTCTTCTCATAAATATATATATATCAAATTTTCATAATAAATAAAATGTCACTACGACATGTGATGTATGCACTTGTGTCGTTCAACAGGAGTGAAAAGTTTTGGTTTCGGATCTCACGGAAGAGGTAAAATGTAGGTCAGCGTGCTTATTATCCTTCCGCGAGGGAGAAAATCTCTATTGGTGTGATGGTAAAATGGAAGAGACAATAATCTGCTATTTCTTCTCAGTCTTAAATGCCATTCATAGAGCTATTCCGTTATGAATGCCAATTATATATCTAAAAACTAATGTTATGATGCATTGTTACTATACATTATTTTCATCATTAAATTTATCAAATAATCATTAATCTTAACCGCAAAGACAACCAAAATTCTCGCCCATTACATTATATTGTAATAGGACTTTGGTTACAATGACTATAGATTTATGAGATCAAATAATTAGATTTATAAATTTATTTTGATTTAATTTAACTTTTTTTTGTTTACATTGAACCCTGTGCCTGAGGGGCCTCTACAAACAGAGTATGGTGGGCCATTATAAAGTTCCAGGTCCTTCTCTGTCCCGTATAAACATTGACTATGTCGCGAACTGTTATTTACGGTTTACAGCGGTGTCTGCAGCGTGGGCGGCAAGGACTCAGGTAGATGCGGCAGCGGCTCAATCCTCCCAATAATCTGATGCTCCAGGCCGTGTTCAGGTAATACTTCAGAAATCCCAGATTCTGAACTTAAACTCTCCCAGCACCAATTTCAACCAGTCTCCTCAAAATTCTTTCTAAGCCAACAACGTTCCGTCTCCTCAACATCTTTTTGTCAACCATCAACTACGCGCCGATTTTCTCACCCCGCCTTCTCCCTCCATTCGGTAACCTTCCGAATTTATGTTGTGTCCCATCTGGTAAATCCCTTTAATTAATTCCTGACCACGTGACCACGAGTGGACTAGGCAAAGGCCCAAAACACAACAACTGCCCACTTCCAATTGATGATCCGACCAAAAATAATCTAATAAAAAAACACCTGCCGTTTTAGACCTACGTCCATTACTTGAGCAAACTGCAGACAGCCAAAAAAAACCTCTTTAATATAAATTAAAATATATTGTTATTACAACACTACAATGCGCAAGGAAAACATTGAAAATAATTTCTTTTATTTATATTCACAAAATTATTTTTATAAATTTCTGACAACCTCTTTATATCACCTTCTTTAAATTTATAGATATTCATTGCAACTATCCAATGTGAAATTTGGTATCTTAATGTGTATTGATGCAGTTCCGAATCAGGAGCAAAAAGTTGTGATCTTGTAATTTTAGGATTTAATTCCTTTGTACTCTATTAAACATTTTCTGTTGTATTTTTCATTTAATTCATTTCTTTTCTCAACCAATGTCAAATATATATATATATATATATATCAGTATTAACAACAATTTAATATACAATCTTATTGTTTTTCTTTACAAGGAATATTAATTAACAACTCTTTTGGCACTGAGATGTGAAGCAGGTGCAATTCAAATGCTATTATTATTTATTGGGCGTAAGAATAAGTAAAAATTATCCCAGCTGGCGGGAAATGTACACAGGACGAAATTACCCTCCTGGTCTGTAAAATAACTCTTATAAGGGTTTTAGATGAATATGGCGTCTATTAAATTCAAGAGAAATTGTGATAGTATTCAGCTTCAGGTAAATCG
The DNA here is from genome assembly GCA_034510155.1 of Eucriotettix oculatus. Taxonomy (NCBI): domain Eukaryota; kingdom Metazoa; phylum Arthropoda; class Insecta; order Orthoptera; family Tetrigidae; genus Eucriotettix; species Eucriotettix oculatus. Next base: position 184,384,005 of record CM067376.1, read on the forward strand.
TTATTAAATAATAATATATTCACTGTTCCATTTCCGACAAAACTACCTTCATGGAAATGCATTGTATTTTGCATTATATTAGGTTAATATTATTTGCAACGTAAATGAAATTTTAATATTTTTTGAAATGTGAATTATTTGATTTATATGAAATAAATATACACGTATTAATGTTCTTATAACAAGTTTTTAATAACTCCCAATTAACAGGCAAAAGTGATTCTAAACCATGAATTGTTTCCAACTATTTTAATATAAGGCTGCCCAACATTAAACAAAAAGATGAAATCCGTAAGGATCAATATTTTGCACAAACAATCTTCTATTGATACCTACAGAGCAAAAATTACAAATCCATCTTGGATTCCCATGGATATCAAAAAGACATTATTAAGTTTTGTAAGGACAGTTAGATTTTTTTAATATAATTGTATTTTGTGCTTTTAAATTAATAAATGAAATGAAGATAAATAATTAATTAGCGGTTAGTGAACCGAAAAATGGACATTACCAGTATCTCATTTTTTAAATTCATAATTGTAAATAATATGTAAATACAAAATTGTACAATAATATGTTAATAATTGTCACTGTGGTCGCTACTGACCAGGCAGTCGAAGCACTTTTTATAAATAAATTTAAAAAAATCATTTATTAAGTATAATTCTGATAGGATAGGGCTTGGGCCTATTCCTTTTCCTTAACTAGTAGTTTTTAAATTATCGTTCCAGCACCATATGTTTATGTTATACTGCATATTATTCCTTTACTTTACATAACAAAATTATTTTTCTAGCCTACTCTTAACGGAGATTTTGTTTCCCCCGTAACATGAAAAGGAAATTGGGCAAGCTTAAGTTTAAGTTATAAAGTTTCCAAATGCAGATAAAAATTTTAAATAACTTCAAACAAATGTATCGTTTCAGTCGATTTTTCTGTGAAGCTAATTTTGTTTGTTCAAGCAGTTAAAATTAGTTATTGTAACCTTCACAATTGTTTATAAATATGGCACATGGTATTTTGATATCGCTGAAATACTTTTCTTGGCTCCATACTATAAAAAAACCAATCCGACCGTTTCTTCGTGAAAGGGTAAAAAAATTTGTCAGGTATACATAGAGACAGGAATTTGGATTATATGAATAAGCCAAATTTACTGAGTTCTATCTATGTTCTTACTTCATTATATTGAAAACCCGTGCCGCTAAAATATTCGACTTTTATCGTGAACTGTTCTTTAGCCTATGATGCAAAACCAGTGGAAGATACCGAGTGTTCCGAGACCCTTATATTTGCTAAAAACACAACAGTTTAATATCAAGAATAATGAAGTTCTAAAGTCTACACTAGTTGTAGCGGTAAATTTGTCTTTCTATAATCAATAAACTTCCTTCTGTATTAAACGGCTTATTCAAAATGTAGAGGTTCATAGACGTCAAAGGCTGTTGGCAGAACTAATATTTATGTCGGAGCAGGCGCCCCCTGGAGCGTGGACCACCCAGAAAGTAATTGGTTCTTGGGGCATCTCTCTGGCGGCGAGGAACAACAGCCTAACAACTTATTGCCGATCAGTAGAGAAACTTCTACACAGCGTTCTCCTCGGCGTCTATTGTAGAACCATCCGCTATAATCTCTTTATTGTTCTGGCGTGGTGGTTTCGATCTTTCTGTTTCGTCATGGCCGTCGTTCCCTTTTTTTAAAACAAAATCATTTCCTCGTAAGAAATAGATTTTATATTTTAAAGTAAAGAATTTCAATGAGTTTAAATAAATTTTGTGAACTGTTGACCGCGCCCATTAACGGAAACTATACATGACTGAAATTAAATTAGATCTGACGATTAGGAATTAATAAATCGTAAATCAGTCCATAAATCAGAACAAATTTACTATAAATTTATTAACAATAGTTCGTATAGGTAGTTTTGTTCCTAAAACTTGAACCTCATCTGGTGAGTTTTAAGTAATCCAGAAACTTACTAAGATGAAAATTTCTATATGCATGTCGCACAACCAAAGTGGCCGAAATGAATTCCTTAAAATTCAGCAGTTGAGGTTGCAAATTAAGAACCGAAACGTCGTGTACAAACTAATGTCAAAATACTTTATATAATATCTGTTATTACTTTTACACTGATTTACTATTTATAGAAAATAGATAATTAAAAATCAGTATTAAAACAATTTTGCATGTAATATCGTTGGAGGAAACCTTACTTAACATTTTTATAGGTTCAGTTTTTTTTAAAAAAAAGTTATTAAGAAGATTAATTTGATAACACAACCTTAAAATGGCTCTAAGTAATATTTCAAGAACGTAAATTGATCGGGAACAGAATAGAAAACCACACTGTAAAGATTCCATCCCATTTTTCTATAAATTATTAACGCTCTTTCATCATTTAAATATATTAAATAAATATGATTTTATTCTTATTTATTAATAATCACCTTATTCTATAGGGCAAAATAGTTGATGATATGATAGTACATATAATTAGGAATGCAGTAACAGTTGTCATGAATTTTATTTACGTTAAATAATGAAATTTCATTATGCTGTTATTATATTTTCTGTTACGTAATACTTCTTAAAATTCCTTATTCACGTAAAATTGATTTTTCTCGATTATTTCCCTGATTTCACACCCACAAATCCATGTCATGTGGAAGTCTTGCTAATTGCAGATATAATTATGTTCATTACTTTGTTGTGCCAAAATCATATCACACTCAGTTTTATATTTCGAAAAATTCCCATTTTTTAGATTCAGTTGTTTGATGATTTTTGCTATTCCCAACTCATTTATTATTTATGTCTCTATCTCTATCTCTTTGAGAATTTTCCATTACAAAAAAAAGTGTAACGTAAAATTCTCAAAGAGAACCCAATTCTTATCCTATTACATTATTTGTTCAATAATAATTAGAAAAACAAAACTGAAATTTATCATTTTCCTGCTAGAACAAAATTTATAGTATATTTTAAAAGACAACAAATTTAGATTCATTGCAAATTCCAGTCAAAAATAAACCTACTGTACCTTCACCATATTGGGACACCTTCATAACGTATGGACTTTATCACAAAAAGATGGGATTTTATAAAAATTCAATTTCTATGTAAAATTGTAAAAGACAGCTAAACAAACACTTAGCAATCTTTTCCAAAGCGATAAATTTTAGAACATATTTTATAAATACTAAACTTGAGCAACAAACGAAATACCTTTTTTAATTTTAAGATTTGTTGAAGAAAGATAGTGAGTGTTTCTTCAGTTGACTTTTATCGTTTTGTATTATTTATTTGTAAAAATACTTTTTTGTAAATTCTTAATATTTATGTGATAAAGTTTATAATTTAGGAAGAATCTGTTAAAACCTGATGGTAAGAAAATAAACTGAAATGTAGCTGGTACTTTGAATTTTCTAAAATAAATGTCTATTATTGACTAAAAGATATTTGTTTTATGCAATAAATTTAAAAAGGATAAAAAATACTGTTAATTATTTATTTGTAGGTAATTGACTTAGTTATTTTGGAAATCTATAAAACAATTTGAAGATTATATTTCTAGTGGCTCTAGTAAATTATTACTGTTATATACTTGGTTTTCTGCGTATAAGCTTTCCACAATAGTAGAGATTTTACTATTATTATTATTCATATTTTAAGGTTGTATCAATTTCAGGGGTAATATAAGTGTGAATATAAGGAAATCGTTGCTAAAAATGTTCGTATGGCGCGTGGCGTTATATGGGTGCGAAACGTGGACGATAGGAGCTCCGGAAAAGAAAAGAATAGAAGCCTTTGAAATTTGGTGCTATGCGAATGATGAAAATCAGTTGGGTGGATAGAATCAATAGCGAGGAAGTTCTAAACAGAATGGAGGAAAAGAAAACAATATGGAGGATGTTGACTAAGAGAAGGGATGTTTAAGATACGAGGGTCTTGTAAAATTAGCATTAGAGGGAAGTATGTGGGGTAAGAACAGAAGAGGGAGGACATGATGGAATACGCTAAACAGATTAGGGATGATGTGGGTTGTGTTAGTTATAAGGAAATGAAAAGGTTTGCGCAAAATAGGTAAGCATGGAGGGTTGCATCAGACCAGTCTTAGGACTGAAAACCACAACACACACACAAACTGCATTTTTGTGTAGACTTTAGAAGTTTCTAGTGTGCTTGTGGAGATCGCTGGGTTTTCAAGGTTTTCCATATGTTGTACCATTTTTTTTTCATCCTACGGGTGTGTTCCAACTTATCGTTCAAGGTATGAGATATTGCAAGCGCAGAGTTACAGTCGTCTAAAAAAGTCCTTTGTGTGCTTTTTTTTCGTTTGTGCTGTTTTGAATGGTGCTTATTTTTCCTGGGACCCCTGATAATACCGTATTTTCACCTAAGGTCATAAAGTCATGGCGCTGGTCGTTTCCATGTTGCTTTTTATTGTAGATTTTATGTATTACAGTACGGAAATTCAAGAATATGATGGACTTGTGATGAGCTACATGGCGTTCATTATTCCAAATATTTCCGATGTTGATATCTAGTTACCACATTATTTTTTGTAGTGATACATATTTGTTAATGAATTCAGTAAATTTAAGACCTGTTATTCTTGTACTAATTTGCGGTTAATTTAATGATGATTTATTATGTTAAAAATTTTCGTTTTTTTTATCTGTACTTAATTAGTTATGTTTGTGTTGCTTAGTAGATATATACGGTTTTATTCAATTTTTTACATAAGCCCATAATATGCTCCACTGTTAGAGTTTGCTGTTAAACCTTGTTTACATTTAGTAAGTAAACAGTCGAGTACCGTGCAGTTTAGTAGTTGGGCTAGTAGCAACTGACGCATCTACGGTTTACTAAAACGTACAGTACATTAGTAGCTAGTGTGCTTGCAAGATGAGCATCAGACAACACAACAAAGTCAATAAAGCTTATTGTATTTGGCTGCTTTGAAGAATCGCAAATTAAAAAATAACTATGGGTCCGAAAACTGAAGCATAGAAGGAATAAACTAGCAGGTACTAGTTCTCTTCTCAAAGAAATAGCATTAGAACATCCTAAATAATACTTTGGGACTTTAAACTCCTCAACTGAAATGTTTTTGTTGAGACTCATTTAATTATCCAATTACTCGTCACTCGGTTAAGGTTCTAGCCGATCACTGAAAATGTCTTCCTAACTTTCTGATGAAGGGGGCGGTGCCTCCGAAAATTCAAGTTCTCTAAACCTCACAAGGTGTCTACCATCTATGAACCTCAGGTAAGTCATCTTCTTTCTATCTCTCTGTCCTTTCCCCATTAATTGTTTATATATATATATATATGCTGCAAAGAATAAACCCACTAGATCTACCCAATCAATCCTAGCTACGTGACTTCAAGTGATTTTAAACATGAACTTGTGGTGAATTGGCCAAGGCCTACAACCAGTACACGTAAATGTCAAATCAATTACTTAATGATCTAATGAGAGCAGATTGTAAAGTTACTTGAACATAATTTCAAAAGTACTGCAATGGTAATATTTTGTCAGTTGAGAGTTTACATCAACCAAAAAATTATGGACTGTTATTGTTGAACGTGTCTCTTCGATGGTAGATGACAGCAGTCGAGAACAGTGTCTCACTAATATATTGCACCAGGATTGATTAATAAAAGACAGCAGCGAGCAGGCAGAAGAGTTATGAGACGTTAAGTATTGATGGCGGGTCTGAGAAGTTGTAGTAGACTTGAGGCGGAAGTAAGAGGAAATTCCTAACGAAAACTTCACCAAATTTGAGCGTTTAGTGTGGTCCAACGAACACATAATCCGTTGGAATCCAGTTGTTGCTCCCACAATATGCCACACATTCCATGATTTGCATGGGCTTTAAATTACATTCTTCCACTTAGTCTATACCTTCGACATTTTATAAAACATTTTCTTGTCAATTAACATCTTTACTTTGTAGTTTAGTTACTGAGCATCTAGAAATATCATTCTTCCTGTTCCGAATCTGTATAATCAGGGTCTGAGAGGAAAGATATTATAAACTATACAATTATTTATTAATACTATTTTCTGTTATTTGCAATTCTATTTAAATAAATAAAACCATGCATCAGAATCTTTAAAAGTAATTCAATGCTTCATTTTTACGACACAAACTATCCGTCTTAGAACATTAAGCGGAACTTTAATCGAAAGGATCTAATGAACATATGATAGAGTATATTATTTATATACATAATAAATTAAAGATATTTTGGAAATTTATGTTTTAAAGTTTAAAAGACGTTTCCGCTACATTTTGAAGTTTTTACAATAAACCTGATTCAGTTTCGTAATTCTAAACCCTCGTAGAGCGACATTTCTTATACGTTTATATATTCTTGTTTGTCCAATTGTTTTTAGTTTGACTGTACCTTTAAAATACAGTTAAAGTTGTTAAATATAAGATAATGAGGCTGTGGTATAATCATTTCTAAGGTAACTCGCACCTTACCACTCATTAAAAGTTATTTTCTATTGATTGCGAACAGGTTTAGCGAAAGGATGTCATTACGATAAAAAAGAAGAACTTAAGTTGACTGGTAATGGAAACCTGTATAACCATCAAATTGTGCGAGACTTTATGTTCGTTGATTACAGACCAGTGACAAGTCTGAGGCGCGCAATTGACTGCAGATCAAATCAGAACCGAGCTGGGAAACTAGTTACTTGCATGTGATTGGAAGCATATGATCGTCGACCTACAAGCAGCAATTGTCAGAGCTTTCGTTTCGAGATTTCAAATTTGTATTGTGCTGACTCACTCAACAATCAGTATGACTATCGTTAATTTCTATTTCTTTTTATTGCTACAATACTTCTCATAAAACGTTTTGATTTCGTTTTGTTAAAAAGTGTCTAACTCTGCATGTAACTTCATGTAAGGTATTTTATTCTTCCCTCGTGAAAATTTACTTTAGTAACATGATGCTTCTTAAAAAATTCTTATATTCATTGAAAAAAATTAATATATTAGAAAATTTTCAATTTGTTTTTATTTCCTACAAACTATTATATAAACAATGAGTAACTACAATCAAAGTGAAAATTTAATCTTTATAGTTTCAATTCAAACTCCAGATCACTATCCAGATTTTCATTAAATTGATCTTATTTTTCTAATAATTTGGAGATATTAAGTATATACATTCACTAAGCGGTTGTTCAGGCACACGGTCCTGAAAAATGAGTCATTCGAAAATTTGATACGTTGATGCTTCCATTATTTCAATAAATTCCGTGTTTTACGTATGTTCTAAATTACATTATTTCACCTAGCCAATGTTTTCTCAGTCTTAACCTAATGTTTTATTTGTTTCAGAAATGTATCCAGACAGCTGTTTACTATCTCTTGAAAATATAAACTGTGGTTTAGAAATATCGTTTTCGGTCACAGCTTTTCATTCTCCATCCTTCGACTCCTCTTCTCCATTCATCAAGCCATCTCAATGTGGTCCTACTATTCTGGTCCCATTTTCATCCTTTAAATTCCCTAGACATCTCACTCTTCTTGCTTTAATTTGACTAACAATATCAGGTTCATTGAATAGTTGGTTGAACCTTAGTGGCCAGCAACCATAATCATTAACTGCTTCACGAATCTCTCTCTCAAATATAGCATGAAACTACCTGAAAAATAAAATTAGTTTCATGACAATTGGGATGGTGGTTCTCAATATATTTTAAATCACACTAATGGCATTATTTATTTCGTAATATTTTTCATTACTGGTCATCAACAGTTATTATTTTGTAATGTATTGAGTGAAGAGAAAATTTAATCTGTATGTTTATTATATTTTTAATAAGTTAACATTAGTGGTGATGAATTTTTTTAGGTCGATTTAAACAAACATTTTCAAATTCAGGTATTCGACAAATATTTTTGGTTTACAGTTGGAATTGATCTGGTACACTTATATAATATTTTTAAAACAAGGTCCCCATTATATTATCTCCCCAGCCGTGGTTATCTTGTAATTGCCACCCAATCTCGTAACATGTATTTTGCATTATGACATAGTGAAGATTAGCTGATGGTGCATGTGACTGATTATGAGAACGTAAAGTAGCCGGCGGTGACTACGCATAAATAGCACAAATATTTCAACGACGTCAGGAAAAGAGACTGAAGATATAGAGCACATTCCAGCTGGCGTTAAGCTGTCAAGGGTTGCAATAGAGATATAATGAACTCTATTTCCAGAGGGCATTCAGTGGTTGTCGTGTGAGATGGAGGCAGGAACGGATTCCGACAATGAACAGAGAGGGCTTGATGGTCCAATTTACCAAGGTCGCCGCTTTTCTGTGAAGTAGTGGGATCATCCGGCGGACAAACAGCGGGTGATTGGTGCCCCCTGGTGAGCCGACCCTCGCATTGTCGTAATGGGATTGCGTGCCCACTGATGTGTGACCGACGTCGAAGCATAGAACCCTGGGGCGTCTGCTCACACCCGGCCCTGACTTCGACACCCGGACCAGGTGCGCCTAGGTCAACCTCAACCTGTTGTTTTCATTATTAAACGCAGCAAGAACTTTATACAGTGGAACTTGGATATTTCTAACTTTTATAATTCGAAGGACAATCTTGAATTTTGTATTATAGTAATTGATAAAGTAATCACATCTGATTCTAACTCTTTAATATGAAGTTTCTCTTCAGCAACGTAAGTTAAAAATTACTGTCGTCAATAAAAAAAATTGCTGCTATTTATTGCCATCAGCATTGCTCATAAATATCTCTGTTGTTGACATATTTTGGTCCACTGAAAATGACTTCAGTTTTGCGAAATACTGGTGTCTGGGATAGATTAAAGTTAAAAACAATACAGCAGACGCTCCGTACAAGAATTTTTATAAAGAAAAGAAAGAAGAACTTGAACACAACTGTAGTTGTTACAAAAATGTAATACATGGTGAAATAAAAACTATAAAATGCGGGTTTATGTATAGAATTAGCGCGTGAAAGTGGAAGATGTTTGTCTTGAAATTATCATGTGAAATTTTTGTGGGACGACTTTTGGTTTGATTGTGATATTGGAATGAGGATACGTTGGTTTTAATCTGCTTCAAAAAATCAATACTTTGAGATTTTTTTAATAGATGTGGAAGCTAAACTAATTTCTATTCCAAGGAATGGAACGTTAATAATTTCATTATAAAGAAAATAATTGTTGAGATTGTCAAACAAATTTTTGTTTGAAGGTTGATTGTGAAAACTTCTATTAGACAGGAAATAAAACTCATTAATTTTAGCAATCCTTACGTGAGAATGGTATCTGATTAAACGTGAGATTTGGAGAAAGAAAAATTAATTATAAATGTTGGTAAAAGGAAAACCAAGTTAATGGAGTGTAGTATGGGAAACAGTGGATTGATAAAGGGCGTTAGATTTGGAAGGGATGTTTTGGGCAGCGTAATAACTAGAGATGATAGAAGTTGTTGCTGTGGTTTTCAGTCCTAAGACTGGTCTGATGGAACCCTCCATGCCAACCTATCTTGCGCAAGTCTTTTTATTTCCTTATAACTAGTAGAACCTACATCCTCCTCTTAGCGTATCCCATCCTTGGCCTCCCTCTTCTGTTCTTAGCCGACACACTTCCCTCTAATGCTAATTTTACAAGACCCTTGTGTCTTAAAACGTGGCCCATTAATCTATCCCTTCTCTTTATCAACGTCCTGTTGTCCAAACTACACTCCATTACCTTCGTTTTCCCTCTATTAATCCTAATATTAACATCTTTCTCCAGGATTTCATTCATGCTATTCATTATGGTTTCCAGCCTTCTTCTGACTCCCCTAATACTACAATATCGTCGGGAAAGTGTATGGTTTTTATTACTTCTCCTTGCAGTATGATTCCTTTTCAATATTCCGTTTTAACCTTCTTCATCGCTTCTATAAACAAGTTAAGCAGCATGGGCGACAGACTGCATCCTTGACTTACTCCTTTCTTGATTACGGCTTTCTTTTCATGATCTTCTATTCCAATTAATGCTGCATGTCTTAGATGGAAGTATGATAGACAAAAAATATGATAGGTTTTTACTAGAAAGAGGAATTCACATACAGGTAATGTAAGTATGAATATTAGGAAATAATTGCTAAAATTGTTCGTATGGACTGTGGTTTGAGACGTGGACGATAGGAGTTGCATAGAGGAAAATAATAGAAGCTTTTGAAATGTAGTGGAAAAGAAGAATGCTTAAAATCAAATGGGTGGATTGAGTAACACATCTAGAAATTCTAAGTATAATAAGAGAAGAGAGAACAATATGGAGGACATAGATAAATAGGCTCGTTTTGAGACTTAAGTGTTTAGTAAAATTAGCATTAGAGGGTAGTGTGTGGGCTAAGAAAAGAAGAGGGATGTCGAGGATGGAATACGCCAAGCAGATTAAAGAGGATGTGGGAAGTGGTAGTGATGTAGAAAGAAAAGGCTTGCCTATAATATGTTAGCATGGAGGGTTCCATCAGACCAGTCCAAAGAATGAATTCTACCACAAGGTAATAACTTTCATGTGAAACACAAGTTGCTTAGTTAATGATTTAGATTTTATGTTGTGTCCATTAGTCCTCGATTGAGGAAATAGGATACGTCATTCATTAGAAATAACGAACAAAATAAGGTATATAATTAATTACAAATAATCTTAAAATTAATTAATAAAAGAAAATGTATACAGTTTAAATTTAGTATAACCACTACACGCACACAAGAGATCACAAGCACACACTGAGAAGCAAAAATGAATAAATGTACGGATTTTATTTCAATATTCAACTTTCAACCGTATATATTTTTTTTGAATTTGGATGAAAGTTTCAATTAAAGAATGAAATACTGTTGCACTTATCAATGAATCGTTCTAAATGAACCGGTTGATATACAATATACAGTTATTTTTATTAAATTGCTGTGTGGTTTGTGGGATTTATTTCATGATTTAATTTGTTACTTCTTCATGTAACCGTTATACGTTTTATGTTATGGGACACCAAATTCTGAGTTAACTAACTAAAAATTCAGATAGCAGGAATGAGCATTCAGTACTGTTACTGTTACTATTTATCATAAAACCTTGTATTGTATACGTTTTTCAAAGGTTTGTTTTATGAAGTCCATTACACTATATTCAGTTTTTAATACTCGATTGGTATTGTCGTTGATAGTGTATTGTTTTCGACTTGATCAGAAGCTGAAGATTTTTGTGTAAACTTACATTCCCCAAATATGGTCCACCTACTGAAATTTCTACATTGAAGAACGTGTTGGACTCACTGCTGATAACAAAGTTGTTGTTAGGTTTTCCAGGAAAATTTGCTGAATAAAGAGTTCTTGGGTTACAACCCGGGTAATATTGGAATTTAAAACCGACGTTTCGATAATTAATTCCATTATCTTTATCAGGTAAAAATGTTCGTATGGAGTGAGCGTTATATGGTTGCAAAACGTGGACTTTACTTGATAAAGATGAATAAGTTCGATGAAACGTCGGTTTAAAAATCTAATATGACCCCGGTTGTAACGCAAGAACTCTTTATTCAAAGATATTTTAAGTGCGACCAATAATTTTTTACAATTTATGTTTCTTTTTGAATACATTGTAATGTCATTTATGAAAATAACTTTCTTTGCTATTGCCTACCCTATTCCACACCAATCTTTGAATAAAAAACTATTTAGTACGCTATCATGTTTACACCAATATTATTTAATTCTAGCAGAAGTGCAGCATGAAACTGAAAATAGGTCACGACTTGAATAACATGAAACAATATTGGCTATATCATGTGCACTTTGCAGACGTTTAAAATTTTACTTTCTGCGAGAAGATAAACCATTTTATGGAGATTAAAATATTTTAAGATAGTTCATTTGCCAACCCAATTATTTTTAAAAAAATCATTAACTTTCTAAAATGGCTACAAGAAAAATTCTTGAACCTTACAATGGGAATATCACGGACACCACCCTTACTTTTTTACCTATACTATTAAAATGTCGTTGTACTAAATATCTGTGTTTTAGTGTTTCAGCTCACCATCGGTGTCCTAGAAATAAATGTGTAAAATCTTGGGAGTATTTCTGATTCAAATACATTTGAAGATGCTCTTCGGGGTGAATTGTTAGAAAATTAGAGTGAGTTACCAGAATGTATTCCCTTAACTAATAAGTTAAAGTTTGATTGATCGACTTCTTTGGTTCATACGTAGCTTCTAAATTTGCACAAATAGAAGTAAAGTAGTACATAGACAGTAGGAAAAATTTAAAGCAGTTTTACACTGTACACATATCACGCAATCTTTTTTATTATTATTAAAGGAGTTATAAAGAAGGACGCGTAACCTGTTAGACTATTTACGTTGTTTAAAGTGCATTTCCTGCAATCTAAATTAATATAAAGTTGCATATATTACGTACGATATTTTTTTTTGAAATGTCAGAACAACTATTTCCAAAGTTTCTCTCACTATCTACATAAATATATTAAAAATCTGATTAGTTGAAATCAAACGATAAAGGTCAAACGTAGATAGTGAAATTAAATATCAATTTACTCAACATTCGGGAAAGTTGGTCAGAAGTACTAAATTTATGTCTCAAATAGTTAGGAAACTATGATTTGCCCAGCACACCAAATTCTTTCTCTATCAGTTTATTGCCCAAATAGGAAATTGTGAATAATTTATATAATAATAAATAATTTATTTAAAAAAAATGTGATGATTGTTCTGACTACATCTCGAAGGAAACGGGAGATTAATTACATCCAAATTAGTCAGAATTGTAGGAAGCAATATTTATTAACTAAAATATAACAAAACATTTCGTGCTATCATTGGAACTTCGTCAGGTGTGAAAAATATATACCAACCAATAAAATTGAAGTGTCTGTCTCTCTGTCTGTGTATAAGTTTGTCTGGAATAGGCACCGAAACGGCTCAACGAATTTCAGTGAAAATTTGAGGGTTTAAAAACAGGATATTTACTTGATTCGTGCACATTATATTTCAATATATTGCAGGAGATATTAGTTCACGTATATATATATATCAAAAGTGAATGCGGGTTGCCTGTAGTATATATCTGTTTATGCTCCGAAGCATTGTTGAAGTCGGATTCGCTCCGTTATTAACCTGTTGTTGGCAGAGCTAACTCCCAGAGAAAAAATAAACTTTTTGGTCCGTTGACACGATGTATACGTAAGTTGGTTTTATTTGTCACTTCAGGTAAATTTTAATATATAGTAATTGCTCATTTTTATTGGCACCGAAATGCGGGACCTGTCAAAACCAACTGCGAGTAATAAGGTTTGCCCTGAAGCGATCACAAATAAATGATACCGTACTTTTTACATATTCAAAGAATTCAAATTTATCAAAATTCTGTACATGCTGTTTCGTTTTTAGGGCAAAATAAAATAAAAAATATTTCAGCGCGAACGAAGTAGCGGGGGTTTAGCAAGTCTATAAATAACAATGAGTATAATTGAGTTAGGTAACAAAATGAAATAGTAAATATGTTTGTATAACTATACCTAGTTTCATTTTGTTGCGTAATTAAATTATACTCATTGTTATTTATTCATTGTTCAAACCTGAAGAAGTTCCAATAATAGGAACGAAACGTTGTGTTATATTTTAGTTAATACTTCTACAATTCTGACTATTTTGACCGTAATTAATCTCCTGAATTTATATTGGTACTCTTTTTCACGTTCATTTCCAACGCTAATTATTTACTTTTCAATATAATTTCAATACTTTAATTCAAACGGAAATTATATATAATAAATTTCAGTAAATGTCTACGTCGTATTTAATCTGACCACAATTTACAAAGAATAAAAGACTTCTTAACGGATATATATATATATATATATATATATATATATTAAGTTTGTTTAAAAAAATTTGTCCTACACTTTTAAAACGTGCAATTAAAAATATAAAATGTTTATATTAAAAGATTGTTAATTAGAAAGAGAAGTGCCCAATTAATGGACAATATCAAATAATAAGATAAATAACTCACAGTTTCTGCAACCTTGGTTGCTTTCGTTGCAAAAACGACATACCCCACAAGTTACATAACGAACTCAAATTATTTTGTCAAATATCATTTAATTTTCTTTGTTAATTGAAAACACGTAATTGTTAGTCTTTGTATTTCATTAGCCATGATAAAAGATTATTTTCTGAACTCAGAATGCAATGGTTTCCGAAAAGTTGATGGACTGAGGAATTTTTTAAATTTCAATCTCTAAGTTCAATAAATAAAAGAGATAGAACCTATTGCAAATTTTCGCAGTTAAATTTCAATTTAAAGCTTTCAGAATAAACGAGGGGAGCCATAATAATACATTTACCGGATTTAAGAATGAGAAAGCATTTATATGTGTATGACGGCATATCTGTTGTGTTAGCGGCTGTCATGTTGGCGGCAGTTCATTAGGATGGAGACGGAGTTCAGCATCTGGACCCGGCTCTATTGTGAACTCCTTAGGGCTTTCTGACAGCTCAGGTTTGTCATATTCGCACCGGCGAGTTTCATCTGTGGACAAATAACACGTCAATCAAAGAACATGTTTATGCCTTTAACCCTACAAGAAGTTCATATCGTGTTACTGTTGAAAGCAGACCACAGAAATGTACAGATATGTTTCTTAATAAAATCATTTTAAAATGTCTCTTTAATTTGTCTCAATAAAAAATCAGACGTAAAGTAAAATATTCTTGATATTATGTAATAGTGCATACAGTGATGACGAGCCACTTCGGCCATAATAGCATATAGACTGGTCATTAGAAGTACTTCCGACACTCGTCGGCCAAAGTGCGAAATTATCGTTCAATTCGCGAATTTTCCAACTTCGGTATTTACACGTAACATACATATTTGTTGAACATATACGGTTAATTTAATCTTAAATAACATAATATTTCAATTACTTTAT
This sequence comes from Eucriotettix oculatus, assembly GCA_034510155.1. Lineage (NCBI taxonomy): Eukaryota > Metazoa > Arthropoda > Insecta > Orthoptera > Tetrigidae > Eucriotettix > Eucriotettix oculatus. The sequence continues at coordinate 184,399,010 of CM067376.1, forward strand.
TTTAAAGATTCCCGGTTCTTTTGGCACATATAACTACAATGATGAAATTAGGCCAATATTTCCCCTCCTGATCTGGTATCTTCATTAATTATCTCGCTGCTTAGCGGATGTTGAACGGGAATTTATTTATATAGGACCAATATTTTTCAATTCCACGATTATTTCAAATAGAACAATTTAGGACTTCATCAGGTCAATAGTTGAAATAAGAAGATTAGACATTAATGTTAACATTATCTTCTAAAATACATTCGACGGTATTGATAACTTTGACTGTAGTATTAAGTTAAAATTATTTAGCATTATATAAACTACTTTTAAATAAAGTTGAGGCTTTCGTAAACGAATTATTATGAGCAGAATGTTGTATCATTATATTAATTATATGTCTGTTTGATAATTTTATTATTTCTTCTCGTCGAAGAATCTTGATTAGGGTCTTTGCCAGGGACGGCTGCCAGTCTGTCATTTTCCATAACACATTCCGGATTTTTTTGAGTGATAATCGTACTTGGTCAGCGAAGCTATTCTCCTTCGGCCTAAGTCCCAGTTTTCTAACCATTATATTTGTTACTAGCTAACCCCGTCAAATTCGTTCGTGCCGAAACAATTCTTTTTATTTTGCCCTAAAAACGAAACATTTGGTAAAGAATTTTGATAAAGTTGAATTAATTGAATATATAAAAAATACGGTATCATCTATTTATTATCGCTTCAGGGCTAACCTTATAACTCGCAGTTGGTTTAGAACAGGTCCCGCTATCATACGTTTCGCAGACAATATGGCCACCTCACGACATAGGCGCTGTGGGAGTTTTCTCACAGATGATTCACCCCAGAGTGACTGCGGCGCTCACCTCGGTAATGCCCAGCACTCTCTTTGTTTTTTTTTATCAATGTTCTCGCCGAGACACCTTCATCTATTTTGGGATGTATATGTACTGGGATCTAATATGGCAAGAGTTGTCCCCTGATCCCATTGGATCAGTGGGCCAACTGCCTCCTAAAATTGCTGGAGACATGGAGAAGAGAATGCTGCGACCCCACAACAAACTCATCTCCCGTCAATCGGAAAGGCGTGAGAATAGTACCCAATGCCCGACGTACCTGATGCAGGTTTTCTAGGATTTTCCCTGCATCTCTTTAGGTGAAACAACGCGTAGGATCCTTAAACCACAGCCCGCAGGTCCTAATTAACCATTGGCTACCTTGCTCTACCTTCGGCATCCCCCATTTTCAATTCATTTCCTATGCTATTAAAGGGGAGTTGCCTGTTTCAGGATCACCCTCATGTAGCCTGTTAACCCAAAAAAAATTAATTTGACAGTAATCTCTTTGTCAATACGAGATCAAAGCATCATGGAAAGCGTCACGTTTTCGAAAGGTTACCTTTTTACGCCTTTTCACTTCATGAAAGCTGAACCATCATAACCAGCGCGCTAACTATGAATATTTATTTTAATCCGGTAAAAAATCTACTGGTACCTTAAATAAACACAGAAAAATACATAGAAACAGTCAATTTCATTATTAAGAAGTGTTAGTTAAATTTGTGCATTATTTCACCTTTAAGGAACTTATTCCATTCGGTCTGATTATATTATAATTGTGTGTATACAGTCACGTAACCAGTCAAGCGAGAAAATAATGTTGAAATATAACTAAAATTTAATTCAAGTAAGGATATTTTTTAATTCTTTCGGCAACCTCGTCGTCGCCACCACAAGCACGCAACGGGTATTAGTTAAAAAAGTATCATTACTTAAATAAAATTTTAGTTGCATTGAAGATACATAACCGCCTTGCTGGGCAGGCTGCGTGAGGGCATAACCTATCCTGTTGCAAGTTTTATGTGTCTTAAAGTAGAACCAGTTTTGGCCGGAAAGGACGGAAGGAAGAAACCTAAATTTACGAAAGATGAACAGAAACCCTTTCTTACTAGAGCACTACAATACACCAGCATTTCATGCCAATTGGATGAATGGTATAGGAACGCATAAGGGACAAACACGAAGTCGCAGAGCAGATAATTGATGTGGGAAATTTTTTTTTTCTTATGGAGGAGAAGGAAAGCACCTAAATCTTCAAAATATCTAAACTTTTTCTGAGGTGATCACCGCTAAACACCAACGTTTCTGGCAATCGGATGAATCGCATAGGGGCGCATAAGGTCAAGCCTTATAAGGCGAGGTGTGTTCGAATGACACCCGGTATATAAAGACGGTTGTGCACAGGATATCTTACTTTGTATTTAAATAGGTAAAACAAACATATATTTACAGACGAAAATTTTTCATGGAATAGTAAGATAGTTATATGAGAAATTAGACAACTCACAAATACCGAACCAACAATAACTTTTACGCTTATCGCTCCACCCTGGTAAAAAAAATCAATTTGCAATGGTAAAATTTTGTTATTATATATCCTGCCACCCATGATTGAAATTATTTATTATTTCATATGTTTCTGTACACAGACAACGTAAGTGATTACTTGTTTGATAAATACTGCCTTAAGTCGTAACAAGCAAATTTTGGCAAAGCAATGTGCATGGCATTCCGATCTTGGAGTGCTACTTTATTTGGTAACAGACAGTACGTACAAAGCAGTAGCCAGCGTGGACACGACGCATATCTGTGCCGACAATCTCAGTGGCAGAAGCCCTCAATCAACGGGCTGGGCGGCGCTTCCAGTGGCCACATCCGGTAGGCTTGCATTCTCCAGAGTTTTGCTGGAAAACTAAAGGTTTATTTCAATTACGTACGTATAAATACAAATGATTTTTCCAACTTTAACGTTGTTATTTACATCGATATAATTTTACATACATTGTCTTGATATTCTGCAGTTGCTTACATAATGCAATAGTCACGTTAATGACCTACAAAACCAAATATTTTGTAATAGAACATCAGTGGAGACAATAGCATTTAATAATTAACAGCCACGACACATATTTACAGTTATAATCATCATTTCACGATGGTCGCCATCACAAACTCGAGTGATTCTGACAAAGGAGCAATCCATTATATTGGTATCCTTGATATATTCCATTTGGTTTAACTGGCAGATTATACATATCTCCAAACTGTAGAGATGGGTCGGAGTCGCTCTTTGCTCTTCGACTCCCGCTCATTGGAAAGAGTCATTCATTGAGAGTCGTCCAAAGGAGCGCTCTGCTCCTTCGCATTCCCTCGTGTTTCCAGAGTTTACACAGCATTCGATATCTCTCCCTATCTCGCTATATATATATATATATAATGAAACTAATGGATGAAATACTTAGAAAGGTTACTTTTTATTTTAATACTGCATTGATTATTTTAATGGTTGTTGCGTTGATTTCACACAAAAAACATCTCCAATATTACATAAACATCCATGATTGGAATACGTGCTTGATCCACTATTTAAAATGTACGGGTTCACTGACCAATAGAATTTCTAGAAGTGCAAACTAGGTATAATCCATTTTTGCCAACTTCTTGAATCAAATGAACCACCATCGTACAAAGCAATTACTTCTGCGGTGCGAGATACGGAAACTGATTCAATTTTTTGACAAGAAAGTATCAATTTTTATCACTAATACAAATGACCGTTCTGCTGCCATTACTTTGCCGAGACAAGAAAATCCACTTTTATGGTGGTTGAATAAAACACTCGTTTACCCCCGCTTAAGTAAATTGGCGAATAAGCGGTTGTGCGTTGTAGCCACTTCAACGCCATATGAAAGGAGTTTTCGAAGGCATACCAGATAATTGAAGACAAAAGAAGCCTACTGACAGGCAAACGTGTGTCGCAAATTTTGTTTCTGAACTCAAAAATGAGTGAATAGTTGTTTATTTTTGTGCATATGTAAATAGGCATTTCTAAATAACCGTTGAAAACATTAGCCAGGATATATTATTTCCTTGGACTGCGACATGAACTGGTTGGATTCAATATATTTTTTCATGTAAGTTTACTTCAGTTTAAGCATGCTTTTTTTGTCAGATTCAATACATACTTGTATAACTTTGTTGTATTTGTTTAAAGGAACTGAATTATATTGATGTTTATGACATTTTCTGACACAATCGCATGTCTCCAGCTACTGAGAGAGCGCAGGGCAGCTCCTTTCCTCACAAAAGAGCTCCCTTGAACGAGAACGTTTAAAAAAGAGTCATTCGCTCCCTAGTCGGGAGCGAGCGGTCGGCCGCTCCTCGGAGTGAGTCGTTCGTTTTGAACGACTCGCTCCGGAGCGACCCATCTCTACTCCAAAGCATAGAAAGTAACATATGCTCTCTTTCCAGTAGTATGCACTGTCGTGAAGGGTGAACGATACTGAGAAAAGAGGACCAGGTGATACCCGGACTTTCAGCAGTCACTATTTATTGATGAATCAATCTTCTAACAAGTCATTAAATATTCAGAGCTAACGTGAAATAAATATCTCATTTGTGGCATTTGTTTGACTATTGCATAATTTAGTATTGATGTGAATTCGTGAGAATTAGAACTACAGGTACGGACGTCGTGAAACATTTAAGAGCCGTAGCGTGTTCAGAGATACGGTATGGTGATAAGTAGAAACAGTGGTGAAAACATAGGAAAATGATTAATAAGTCTGAACAACTTTAGGAAGAACTCACCAAATGGAGTGAATGGCCAGTTGACCTAAAGAGTTCCGAACCAAAACCAATGGGTTAATAAGTGCCCAAGATAACCTATCTTGAAGAAAGGGAACGGAATCTGAAAAGGGTGTGCAAACTACCTGCGTAAAGACCAACTATAAAATATTAATGAAAAGTGTTGTAACGTTTTTCATTTCCAGCAATTTCCAACATAAGGGCTACTGATAAATCACAAAGTGGTAATGTAAACACCGTGGAAAGGTGTTGTCTTTCGCCGCCAACGGTAACCGATTCACAGATGGTAACCCAACCTATAACCTTGTTTTCATGGTAATCCCTTCAGAGGAAATTAAATATTTCAATGCAGCAAAAATGTCTTGCCCTGTAAAGTAAATAAATTTAACTGTAAACACTGCAGTGCGTAGCCACATGCACACCTATTTTGATCAAAATTAATTAACATACTGTATATGCATTAATTATTTCTAGGCGATACTTAAATCTATGATAATACTGAAGAAGCAAACAATACAAGTATCTTTTATAGTCGCATGTAATTAGTTCGTTTTAATTCCATCCCATGGTAGCCTGTTAACAAAAGAAATCATCTGCCCTTTTCACCTCCATTCCTATGCTATTATAGGAAACTTGCCTCTTTCAGGATCATCCTCATGTAGACTTAACAACAAAACCCCTAAGAGTAGGTAAATCTTTGTTTGATGTTTCTATAAGTAACGAAGCCAAAAACTACATATGGTCTTACAAAGGTTTTTGATAAGTCTGGTAAAAATGTAACAAAAATAAATATTTGTAAGAAACCTTACGTTATTTTTCAACATTGTCTCCTTCCTAAACACTTCCTGGCTATACACTTGGTCCAGCGAGTTTCTAATTTTTCCAACCCGTCACAAAAATAAGTTTTGTTAAACTCTGCAAAATACTCCTTTACAGCCTAGATAATTTCCTCATGTGATGAAAATTTCTTCCCACCAAGCCAAATTTACAAGTTCGGGAACAAGAAGAAGTTACTTGGCATTCTAAGAAACCGGCTTATTCCATATAACAATAGTATTTAATAAACTTTGTTTATGAGGGGGTCGTGAAACATTTAATATTAATTTAAATTTTAATGAAAAAGAAAAACAACTTCATTCAGTTAAATTTAACAATTGTCGCTTAAAAATTAAATAAAAGATAATATATTAAATTACAAAAAGTAATTAATGCCTTAAACGAGTTATAACAACCACCTTGTAAGTTTTTTATTTTATTTAAATAGTAAACTATAATACGTTTCGTCTTTCATTTGAGACTTCTTCTGTTATACTGAAATTTAATAATTTTTTGTAACATATTATCCAATGTAATCTACTGTAATTTTCACTTTAGTAAATCTGAATAAATCTCAAACGAGAGACGAAACGTAGCGTACGTAGTTCATTATTAAAATAAAATAAAAACTGGCAGATGATGTTATAACTGATTTAATATTTATTTAAATGTCAGATAAACTAATTAATAATTAATCCATTCAAATTTGGGTCGGTTACTTGTTAAGCTCAATGGAGTACAGTAATTTTATATAGGGATCCAGTGGAGATAAGAGCAAACCTTCGCATAGAAATTTTAATTAACACTATTAATTTTGATTCACCTTCGTCTGTCTGTCGGGGTTGAAAAGTTGTGTCCTTCTTCGCTGGTCGTTGTGACCTTAGCTGTCAAACCCTTTGGTTCGGAGGTGCAAGTCAGATCCTAGGCTGCGAAAGTGTCCCAGAATCTTTGGACGTGTAAGGGGTGGCTATTATATCATTTCCTTCGGTGATTTGAATTGGACCCTTTCCACGTCATGTCCATAATTGTGTACGTGACAGTTGCACTTGATTTACAAAAGTCACATATTTCTTCAGAGGACTGTCCTGTCAACCTTCATCTCCAAATATTTTAGACGATTTCCGTCTCACGTCTGGTTATATGTTGGATGTTAAAATTAACTAATCGCGGTCGGTATTTATCTACCCGCTTCTTAAGATTAGTACAGTATATAAACATACATACAAAAATAAAAAATATTAATAAACAATTATAATAAGGATAATTATCTTTCTTATATATGTGGGTACAAACACACACACACACCACAATATTCAATTTCATGATTCATATCTTTGCGTAACAGGATGCAAGTATTAACAAACGAATTCGCAACTTTACGATAAAATAAAAGAACTATATAAAGTCAGCAATACTTTACCGTTAACGTCAAAATCAATAAAAACAATCACAGTGTTGCGGGTGCAACAGTTCATCGATTGTTTCTAAATAGATATCGCTATAATTGGGTCATATTTAAATTATTGAGCTTCAAAACACAAATAATACTGAGCATATCAGTTGTTGCTTACACGCAAAACTACTGTGAAAATTGTTGATGACTAACAGGGTAAAAGTAGTATAGAAACTTCGACCTACATATATATTACACCCCAAACAAAGCATGGAAATATATACTTGACTCATAATAAATTCCGACTGACATAGGCTTCGGCCGTAGTTATTCCCATTATCACGCGTCTATGTCAGCTTTGTGATCCATGTACACTGTCTCCGTAACTGACTTTGCTTGTCAGAACTGACACGGCGAGTGAATCGCGAAGCGAAGATGATGATAGCGTGGAGATGGCGGTATTGACGCATAATTAGTTTGGCAGGGCTGTTGACGTGAGACCAGGTCTTGCGGACAGCAGCCGACCATAACTCAACGCCACCACGGTACAGTCAACGTTCATCATCATAGACACACTCGTTCGTTTACAACACTCAATTCTTCAAATTCAATCAATTAAAGAGAAATTTCGTACGGAAGCCCTGATCCTCATAGTGTATTTAATGGAGATCACACTAAATTTTCCTTCAGAACCTAAGAGAATTGTCCCATATAGAATACTAAAGAGTCGCAAAAGCTGTTCTAAATTACAGGAACAGAATTGTGCTAAGAAACCCAATGAAACTACGATCTGATGAGTAAATAAATATATATCTACATGAATTATATTACGTGAGAGAAATGATAACTGATAGGCATAACTTTTATTGCGAAAACAGACAACAGAGTCCAACGAGATAAATTTATTTATCCTCTCAAAAAGAAAGTTTTCGTCAAAGGTAGTTTTGATGACAAGGCCAAAATATGGTTCCATGGGGCAAATAATGAGAATAGACGGAGGTGATTTTTTTTCCACTCCAATCATGTTCAGTTTTCTTCAACTCGCTATTCAAACGTTTTAATAACATTCTGTAATTGAACCAGTCATAGTTTTCGAAGTAGACTGTAATGATAATGCCCTGTGCTCTTATTTCACTTTACCTCCAAGGTACAATAGTGACTTTACTTTCAATCTACATTAACAAAACGAATAGTTTGTAGGCGAGCATACTTAATGTTGTGGTGGGGAATAAGACTTTTTATTTTAATTAAGCATTAACTTTTACACCACATTTACCTTTAGGGTTATTTTTTAATGATATTTAAATCTCGACCATTTTAACATGTATGTATTATTGACGTATATACAAAAAAACTACTTACAAGATTAAAATAATGTTACTGCATATAATACTATTTTTATATATTTTACTTTTATCATTTTACTTGCTCCGACCAGCCGCAAGACTTACAGCTTGCCCATGGTGGTTAGGAAAATTATACCAATTAAATAGAGAAAGCATATAACGACGTTAAAATTAACCACGTTTAAATTATATAAGGAAAAGAAATAATTTCCGTACCCAGAATTTAGAAATTAAAAAAAAAGAAATTACCGCGTCAAGGTGAGAACATTTGTGATTGGTCCATTTTGATTCCTTACTATGGCTGATGGTTGCTGGGTGCTCAGGCTCGGATGTTCGCCTGTGGCGTAGGAAGACAAAACCAGGGCCTCTTTGCTACTTCGTCGCTGAAGACCTCTGGTCGCTGGCATTGGCAGCTGGTTGTCTGTTTGCTGACAGCCTCGCCATGTAGTACAGGTTGATGACTGGCTTTGGACTTACAGTCTAACTTCCCTCTCAGCTCAGACTCGACTCGACCGTCCTCCTCTCGATCTCCACACAAACTGTCCTTTCCCCACCTTTTCCGTCATCACATCTTGTTCTCGTTCCAATTGGACGATCAATCACCACTTATAATTTTGAGCAGAACACGCTCCCAATTGCCCGCGAGTTTGGGCAATCCTCGCCATTTTGACCCTTGGCGGGGAGAAATAAAGTACGCACGGACAGTCAAGTATAAGCAAACGTTCACACCTCTTTGTGCTGGCCTACCCCACAAAATTCTTCAGACAGATGTTTTCACGTTATTTTCTAATTTCCCCGTACATGGTACAAACAACGCGTATTCTATGCGGTCAGCCGGATTCTAAATTCAAGAATATATCTATTTTAATAATTACTTAATAACTAATATCTTAACAACTACTTAATATCTAATATCCATTACATGTGGTTTACTACAATGTGAAGTCGATAGTAGCGACACAGATCGCGTATTCAAATTCTCCATATGATTATTCTTTGTTAGTTCTGCTGCCCATTTAGGGCCTTGGCAAGCTGCGGACCGTCATCTTACATGACACATTTCCAATTTAGAGTGATACGGGGTCAGCATATCGATTCTCCAGCAGTCTTAATTCCAATCTCCGTGACCATGACGACACAAACATCGAAGCCCGTACCAGGATCCGAGCCCGGAACCTCTGGGTGTGAGACGACACTAGACACTAAACCACAGGAGGTCGGCAAAATTCTTCATGTAACATACGATATTCATCATATTAACCTTCTCGTATAAAATTTTTGAAAACGCTTTATTACACAGTCTTTTATTAGCATACGATGAAATTTATCAACCATTTCTTATGTAGAAAATTCTAAGCCTACTGAAAGATCCGCATCTAAACTAGAGTATGGCCTTATTAAAATCCATGTCACAAGGAATGAACAGTCTCTGCTGGTGCAGTATTCCGATTTATCCTGTTCAGGAACATGATATTTCAGGGACATTCTTGTTTTCGCCTCTGAATATAATAAGACAGAAAGGGAGGATGATGATAAAAGATAAATTATTACAACTGAATGATACTTAAGCTCTACAGCTAGGAATACTGTTAAATATTGTATATGTCTGACGCAATAACAGGGTACTTAAAATACAAACAACGATGTATAATATACATATTTTTCCGGAATTTTGTATAGTTTACTTGAGGGTTCCTTTTTATAAGTATTTGAGGTTTTTCTCAAGAACAATTAAACAAACTAAATTAATTCCAGTCCATACGGACGTAATGAAAGGGCTATTTCAGATTTCCTTACTTTGGGTTAACACCCTTTGCCACTTCGTCTCATTGGCTGTAGTTCCCTGATAACGGGGGTACGTTTTCTCGTCTTCATTTGCACTTTTCTGATAAATAAAAATTATCTGACTCCATCCTAAGCCGTCCACACAGCAAGTCGTTGAGCGTCTTCATCATGACGCATCTCAGCGAAAATGTCAGTTTCGAATTACTCCATGGAGCGACGGTCCCCTTTTGTGTATACAGCTGATCCCTATATTTTGCCTCGTGGAGTAAATTGGCAGTGGAGTCTGGAGTTTAGTCGACCTTATCGCTTACCGACTGGTTCAGACATCTGCCACCGAAGACAAGCATGTTGGTAATGTTCGAAAGTTTGAGCACGATCATTATCCAATTCGCAATTATCAACAAGAATGCCAATTGGCAAATTTTTTCATTTCCTAAATTTTAACAAATTTATAAAATCAACTGTCACGATAAAACCGTTTTAATTATAATGATTAGAGAATACAATTCTCAAATTACAAAATAAATAAGTCTGTAATTTTTTGGGAATGGGATGTAAAAAAGAACACTGGATTTAATTTTCTAATTATTAACGGAATTTAATTGGGGTTTTAAAATTATTTATTTAATTAAATTTTAAAACAAAATTTCTTTGTTGGGTCCTGCACTATCTACATTACCAACGAATGTTTTTTAATTTAAGGTGAATGTAAATATTGAACTAACAACAGTTTAGTTCAGAATATATTATATATATTATATTTATCAGGGTTAATTACTGTGGAGCAACAACGTGTACCAGATATCTCGCTTATTATGACGAGCCTTCGTTCGGTGGTACAGGTACAAAGCGTTTTCTTCCATCCGGGAATTTCTCGTGGTTGGAGGTAGACAAAAATCTGTAGTGACCCTTCCTCCCGCAGGATATTTCCCAGTCAGGATAAAGGCGATTTCGTACCGTTGGGCGATGAGGAAGAACCAGTCTTCCGTCTCGACTAGGTCGTTCACGTTTCAACAGAGTTTTGGCTGGGATATCGTGAATTATTATTTTCAGCTACTGGTTTTGCTTTCTATTAATTATTCTGAGCGTCATTTTTTTCTACTCTTAAATTACTCTTCCTATCAGCTTCCTTCACTTACTGTCTGTTCCACCGTCTTGTCACCGCCCAGCCAATCTCTCATTTCCCCTTCTCTATGATAAAATGCCACCCCACGTGACTTGTCTTTTCCAATCGTCTTTAATTTTTTGCCAAGAGTTGGTTACGCACTTGCGAATGAGAGTGTAAATCTTGAAAAACTTCCATGGGTCACCGTACCCTGGTGGACATCATCTTCAATTCACAGCACCTAGCTATCAGACACGTTTCATCGCACCAGTCTTGCGTCTTTTTAATCCTGAATTTTCCGCATCTCCTTTGCACATCTCGGAATATTCTTTTTTTTAATTTTCTGAATCTAATTCAGCCTAAAATATGAATAAATAGTGTTTTACTGAGCTACAAAGCAAAACATCATCCTTTATAGAAATACCGAAGTATAAGTGGTACTATTACTATCTCTCTCTCTCCCCCTCTCCCTCCCCCCTCTCTCTCACACAGACACAAATATATACATATATATATATGAGGGGTTCTTCGGAATTACTTGATCTAAATTGAAAATAAACTGATTAATTTATATGATCTTTATATCATGTTTAGAGCTTTATGGTGAAATTGGGCAAAACAAAGAGAAAGGCTGAGCATAAAACGCAGACGGAATGGTATGTGGATTTCACGGTGCGATAGCTAGGCTAGGGAGCCTTGTTCTGGGAAGCAGACGACGTGGGTGGCTGCAAATTAGCATCATGGTCCACACAAAGACTTCCCAGCTACTGGCCGAAAGGCCTCAGTCTTGCCTCTGGCACTAGTAGGTCGCCAAATTAACACCAGAAACGTATGTGAATTTGATTTGCCTGGTGTAGAAATGAGGAGCGGATTAAGCATACAAAGGGAGCATCAATATCACATTTGAACGTTTCGAATTATCGTTACCGGAAATATACTCCACATTTCTTTATTGTTTGTGTAATGAAAAATAAAAATATTAAACAGTTGCAGTGAGGTTTAAGTTAAATCAATCTGTTTTTCTGGAGACGTGAAAAAATCTATAAAACTGTCGATAACTACCTTGATAAATAATTCAGACAAATATTAATATGAATTAAACGGAATGTGTTTAAAAATATTACAGTAAGAACAGAGAAAATAAATATTATTTTCAAATACGCTGCTGTCTCATTATTCTACAATTCGCAAACTAATTAAAATTGATACGTTTTAAGACATGAGCGTCTTGTAAAATTAGCATTAGGGGGAAATGTGTGGGGTAAGAACAGAAGAGGGAGATAAAGCAGATTAGGTAGGATATGGGATGTTGCCGTTATGTGTAAATGTAAAGGCTTGGGCAAGATAGGTTAGCATGTAGGGTTGCATCAGACCACAGCACCAACAACAATGACATACAGTTAACAATTAAATACATTCAAAGAAGTATAAAAATGATAATTTCATGACTTTGTAATGATTGAAAAATTTTAATTCCCGTCACAATGTCGTTCGTACTTCACCTGCATTGGAGATAAATTTGCATACGGCGATTGCTCTTTCCTGAATATCATCTTGACAGTCTCTCTCACTCCTCTGTCCGTTGGGTTTTCCGAAGATGCAAATACGAGTCGAGAGAGAAAATACATTTGAGACAACTTAATTGGTTATTATTTAAATTTGGGTGTCAGTCGCCAGTCACGATGTCTGGTAAACACTCTCACTCACGTGTTAGCGACAGCTCGATCCGCAACTTGTCTGCTCTGGGAGAGGCAAACCACGCTGAGTGGACCGGTTTAAAAAATACATTTGAAAGTTTTTAAGCTTCGAGAAGAGTAACTAATTTTACATCTGCTTCCGTGAAGTCTCGAAAGCCAAACAATCCAGTGGGAGTAAATAAAACTGTTGGAAATTTCTTGTTAAGGACATTAATAGGGGATTCCGAAGTGGTACCACGCGGAATGATAAAAATATTTATATTACAATGATCAATGCTGAATAATTCCAACCCATATTCAAACACTCAACGTCTTACAGTGTTCAATGACTTCTGCTGAACCTTAAAGATAGGCATGATTTGAGTACGACAGTTACTTGGATAGTCTTGAATTTCTGGGTTCTAATGGTTACAGTTTTGCTATTTAGGCGACCTCTTAATATTTGTCACATGTATTACTTAAGAGTCACAATACCATTGGATTGTTAAGTCTCCTAGTGACGGAAAATGTCGACGTAAGGATTAAAGAGGACTAAGGAACGGAAAATTGGTCGGAAAGATGATGTCATCGGATGACGTGAGGACGATCGCTCAACCGAAGAATCAACCACCGTTATATATGAATTTTAAAAAAACAACAACAAATAATCATTTATTTATGTAACTGTATAAACTAAAATAAAGAAACCAATAAAAAGTAATATTTTATACCAAAGGCAACAACATTTAAAATATTCGTACGAAAATATAATCTGCGTCCTAGAATAAAAAAATCATTAATGCTACATTACAAATAATTTAATTAATTCTATAACTACGTTTAACATTTCCCAAATGTAATTTGCATTTTTCGGTGAAACATTTAGTGTTTCGTAAACGACCTTTGTATTATAAATATTTACAAACATACATTTAGAATTTACATGGCCATTACATTAGCTAACCTCTCAACTTCTCCCCTCCGTAATCATGTCTCAGTTTCTTCTCCTCTCCTGTTCACCCAGAAAAAAAACCACACAATCTTTGTGACTCTTATAGGCATATATGTACTTCAATGGAATAAATAGTCGTGCGGAAGGCAAGAGACTAATTTGCAACCGACCATACTGAAACTAATACAAACTTGATTTTGGTGGTAGATAGAAGAGTTTATACGTTTATACGCCGATAAATTCTGCTATCGTACTGTATTTTTCTCGTATTTGCAGTTAGCCAGTATAAAAATTTAATTGTTTATTTTAATTTTATTTTTAATTGAAAATCGGCTTATTTAAATACATTATTAATTGTGATAAATTAAAAGACAGCCAATATGACACATTATAAATTTATCACTACTTACTAAAAAATGAGGTTTCGTCTCATTTTTTAGGCTTCCTTTCGCGTAAAATTTATTTATTTGTTGTGAATTTTTAAGTCATAAAACTATTTTTAATATTAATATGGTTCTATGAATTGAACGTCATGAAGTAAAAAATTAAAAACACACTGCCATTTTATTACAATCTTAATTTGTTACATGTTAGCAGGTAAGACGATTTCATATTCACAAATATCAAGACAGAAATTTAAAAAAAATGACTCTGTTGTCAGCCACACAGACTCGTAAAATACGAATAATTGGTTACATTGTATGCTGTGTCCAAAGAAAATAAAAGTACCCAATAAATATACTGCCTTGAAAACGGGAAATATGTTGAGATAAAAATTATGTTAGGTTGATTTACGAACTTTGATAAAATTTGATATATGAGGTATTAAGAAGAGTAGATAACAGTATATATTTTGAGAGATAAAAAAAAGAACATGTCAAACAAGGAATTTTAAAATTCATTTCTCATAAAGATTGTCCCAATACATCAAACAAATATCAAATGCTATATTCTCTCATGATGTAATTTCATAGCCATCGAATGAATTTGCTAGAAGAGCACCCTTGTGATACTACCCAAGATTATTTCTGTGGCACAGTTATGTCCAATGAACACACTGAGAAAGAGGTAAACGATTCTGTTTGTCGTAATGAAAGGTACCAGTATTCTTACAGAAATATATTTGTCTTAATCAACACATATTTGTTTTGATTAACATAATGAAATTATAAATAAGGTGCAATGAATGGCCAGAAATCAGACATAGACAATTTAAATCGAAAATAAGACGTTTTGTACCCTTCTTTCGGTAACTATTCAGTTAAGTAAAATATTATTGAAATTGTTATTCTATTGCATGGTCAAAGTAAGGGAAAAATTTGAAGAACTAAAAATGTCCTGAAATTTGGGAACGAAACGCCTTATTTTTAATTGAAATTATAATAATTCTGACTTTTGGCCATTAATTGTATTTTAGTTATATTTCTTATTGCTGCTTGATAGAATAAAAATAACATTTTCGAAAAATATTCTGGGATCCCTTTAAAGCAATTTTTTATCATTGGCTAAAAATGAGGTTTGTTGAAAATGTTGAAATATTTAGTGAAGAAACAATCTAGTGTAACGTATGTAGAATAAGCCTCGATAACCTATTCTATATAATAATCTGAAGGCAATAAGTGTATTTTGTTAACGAGTGTTAGGGCTTTTGTGCTCAGCACTGATTCTTAATTCTTTTTTCACAGGCGAACAGAGCTTAAATTTTTGGAAACATAGGACTATACATTCTTATCCTCTATTATAATATTAATATTATTCTATATATTATATTTATTATATAATTATATTATATTAATAATAAATATTATATAGACATTGAACACACGAAAAATATTTTCGCGGAATCCATTAACTGAAGTAGCTTTGAAACTAATTTTACTGAATGATATCGTTATCAGCCACTACACCACTCTTCAAAATAATTATTAATTGAAAACATATCAAACGAGATAGATTCGATAGAAAAGTAAATATTGATTGTTTTGGAAAGCGACCCATTTCAGAAGATAAATTTAGTGGCGATTAAATGGAAATTGATTATTGGGCGCGAAACGTGGACGGTAGGTGTTGCAGAAAGGAAATAAACCGATGCTTTTGCAATTTGGTGCTATAGAAGAATGATTAAAATCAGATGGGTGGGTATAATAATTAACCAGGAAGTTGTAAGAAGAATAAGAGAACAATATGGAGGACTTGGACCAAGAGAAGGAATGTATTAATAGGCTTCGTTTTGAGACACGAGGGTCTTGTAAAATTAGCATTAGAGGGAAGTGTGTGGGGTAAGAACAGAAGAGGGAGGCCAAGGATAGGATGTGCTAAGGAGATTAGGGAGGATGTGGTAAGTGGCAGGTATGTTAAAATCAGAAGGCTTTCGCAGGAATGGCTAGCATGGAAGGTTACATCAGACCATTCTAAGGACTGAATACCACAACAATAACATACTCGGATGTTTATTATACGAAAAACATGTTTTGCTTAAAGTGTGTAATTTTACTTCAATATGATAAATCAAAAGACGGCCTATAAATTACAACTATTTATTCTAAAACGACGTTTCGTCTCCTTTTTGAGACTTCCTCGGGTATCAAAAAAATATATATTCAGGAAGAGTTCTTAATTATATGTACAATCACCTCATTGCTCAAAAGAAAGCCACGGTTTATAATCTGGTAGATATTGCTATCAGGTTGTCAACATCACAAATACCAAAGTGAAAATCTAAATAAAGGTACCAATATTCTGTTACTAAATTCATTCCCATTAAATTTCATCAACAAACATGTCAAAATTAGATTGAATAAAATCAGGTATTCCGACAATAATTTATCTGTTAAAAAGATTAATAAATAAATTTCATAATTTTATCTTATATAACCAACATATAATACAAATTAATTGACTTGTTTCATAATTACGGTGTAGATGTTGTTTTCAAATCAATAAATTATTTAAATTTCGTTCAAAATCTTAAAGACAAAATTAACTTTCTGGAAAGACAATGTTATCCACAAAATTAATTGTTTAGATTGTAATGCATTGAATATAGGATAAACTAAAATAACTTTAAAAACTCGCATTAAAGACATAAAAACAACATAAAATTAGACATTCAAAAATTTAAGTTGTGTCCAAACACATGCATATTAATAATCATAATTTCGATTGGCAAAATATGGAAATTTTAGACGAAGAAAATAATTATTTTCAAGAATTATGAATGAAATGTTGTATATCAACCCTTATGCAATCAATGTTTAAAGTGACAAGATTAATTTGAACAAAATTTACTATACTCTTTTGTTATAGTAGATTAACTTTTTAATAGTCTTCTCAATTGATAAAATTTAACTGCCGAAAGCACTCATTGTAACCGCATCTTTTCGGCCGTAACAGTCGCTGGAGATGTTCCGCGACACTAAATTCTTCACATGTACTTTCATCTTTTCGGCTGACGGAGTCAAGGAGTAAGTATGTATAAATTAAAAATTTGTATATTTAATTTCTTGTAATATTATGTTTGTAGTACGCCTCAGGAAGTCTCAAAAAGGAGACTGAACGTCTTTTTTGAATAAATAGTGATAAATTTATTTCAATATGCTTGCCATTCTTTCGCTGAATTTTTATTTTCAATTTTTTGGTTGTTACTCTGAGAATTTTTCTCACATTTCGTGATAATGTAATACTTTCAACTTTATCAGATCTCGTAGCTCAGAATTTCAATATTTTAGAAAATAAGCGGTGACGTGCATTTTATATTTATGCTCAGTATGGGAGCGAAGGCGAGAATTCGTGCATGAAATGACGCTATTCCGTTGTTGCTGAGATGGTATCTCGGATACCTGTCCAGCATTCAGCCTTCTTTTGATATGTGGCACGTTCTTCTCCTCCGCACGCAATTTACATTGAAAACGCGCTGTTCCCCTTTCCCGTAACAAGCTCCGCTACAATCAAGAGTTCCCCGTCATGGCGGCGGAACCGTACATTATCCCAAGGCGTCCCGGTGTTTACATTTCACGCTTCAAAGAAAGTTGTATAATATCGTGTCTAATAAAAGTGACAGCATGTAATTTGAGCTATGTAAGTTTTTCGGAAAAGAGCAATTCCGCGGGGCTCTGGAGGGAATTTTCTATGGGCGATTCATGTTTACGAGCGCCCGCTGGCTGTCAGCTCGTTACCGCGCTCTGCGACACACCCAGCCAGACACAATGGCCAGTAATAACAGCAGAGCAAAGTGGATCAGCTATCGGCGACACCATCAGGGTCAACGTCCCCATGGGGACGCCCAGGCCGGTCATCGATTCGATCCTTACACGACTCTCCCTCAGGTGGCTCCAGAAAGTGGAGAACAATCTATTAAAAAGCCCTAGATGCCAGATAATAACCTTCAATCACACTATCCTCACCGTTGTATAGTTGTAATCTCAAATGATACAATTCAACCATCGAGAACCTAAATTTAGTGGATCTTTATGCTGATGAAATCTATGCAACGCCTTACAGTTTTACCGACAGATACTGAATGGTCTGCGTTACTTCTCTGCACAGTGTCAATCACATTACTTACGAACAGACAATTCTTGAGCAAATTGACTGCGGTAAATGTAGATCATGAGTCTAACAACAATAAAAACCACGAGTAACGACAGACAGATTTTGTGGAATGTACTTTATGGTTACTAACTGTTTCTACATTCCTTTATTTTACTGGATTAAATTACGTAAAGGAACAATAATACAATAATACATTTACATATAAGAAGCAAAAACATATTTCATAGATACTGTACAAGTATTTGACATTGTTTGACACCTTAATATAAAATAATGTCTCCATAATTCATCCAGGTGGCGCGACAGTTCCACAGGACCGTGTCCCGGAACCAACGCCATACCTTACAATGGAGGAAGATATATCTACAAAGAATAACACTATTTTTGTTACCTACGATAGTGAAATTTCTCTCTGCAGATAATGATCCTTGCTTTGTTACTGTTCTACAATACAACTTAGATCTGAAGACTGGCACAATGACTACAATGGTCAACATGGGTTTTGGAAGGGGTTCTCATGTGAAAGCCAGTTAATGTCCTTGGTTCAGGAATTGTCGGAAGAAATTAATTCCGGAGGCCGGGTGGATGTAATAATAATTGATTTTGAGAAAACGTTCGATGTCGTGCCAAATGATTTACTAATTAAAAAATTAGACGCAACAGGCATCGACAAGCGAGTTGTATGGTGGGTTCAAGAGTTTCTTATAGAGATGACACAGAGAGTAAGAATATGCTGACAATTGTCGGAATTGACTCCTATTACGTCAGGTGTCCCCCAGGGCTTACTATTTCTAATACCTATTAATGACTTGCCGCTGAACACCAAATCTAACTTAAGACTTTTTGCTGACGATGGCATTGTTTACAGGAGGATAAATAGTGCAGAGGACGAAGCAAGTTTGCAAAACGACTTGAATACACTACATAGTTGGCCAAAAAAGAACAAAATGAAAATAAAGGGAATAAAAATATATGAATATCATTTACTACATTGCGATCTGAAACCCGATTAAATTACATTATAGGTAGGGAAGAGGAACTGCAAGAAACCAATTGCAAGTATTTAGGAACTTATTTGAGTTCAAAAATGGGGTGGGAGGTTCATGTAAGCCATATAACACGAAAAGCGTGAAGATATCTTCACTTTGTTAACAGAATATTAAAGAAAGGGAGCGGAAAATCATAGGAACTGGCGTACAATATGCTAGTGCGTTCCACTATGGAGTATGGCGCATGCTGCAGGGTTCCATATAGGAAAAACCCATTTCGATTAGTTGGAGAAAGTCCAGAGAAAAGCAGCAAAAATGTGTAGTACGGGGACCAAGCCGAGGACGCGTTTGGTTGGGAATCGTTAGAGAGAAGGAGGAAATATTACAGAAGCCAACACATATAGATAGGGGGATCACCAATTTAAAATTATAACAAGACCGCAGAAAACAGAAGTAGCTAAATATTCGTTTTTAAAAAGAACCAATGAAGATTGGAATAAGTTAGCTGCAGCGCCGTTCGAGGTAAAACCTCATAGTATTAGGTCGTTTCGGGTGATGCTTAGAAGACTATAAATTCAGGGACAGATATTAATTCTAAAGTATTAATTTTCATTTTATAATTTTGAGGGAATTTAAATTTACTCAACTAAGTAAAATATAGTAACAGTAATTGTTACAGTATACATTTTTAGTACGTAATGTATTTTTTCGTTGTTGTAACTGCCACCGGACGTATGTTCCATTGTTATGATATATACCCAAAATATCCAGTTAATATCGACCACCAGCGCTATATACCCATATATGCTATAGTCAAGAGAATGCTCGAGGAGATAAATATAAAACATACAAAAATAGAAAAAAAGAACCATCTAACACCCACAATGGATATTCAGACTCTTTTATCATATAGCACAAAAAAGAAATATGTTAGGTGACTGCAACTCTGCACTAATATCTCATACCCTGAACGATATGTTGAAACATACCTACAAGATGAAAAGAAATGGCACAATATATGGAAAACTTTAAAATCCAGTGATCTCCACAAAAACGTCAGAGACTTCTACAATCTAAGTAACAACACAGATATTGGAAGGAAGGAACAGGCTACCATCACCAGAATAAGAACTGGACACTGCAAATTAAGCCACACTTATCTACTGAATAGATCCATCCCAACTTCAGTGTTGTGATCTGTGTAATTCTGCCTTAAATATAGACCATGTCGCCAACAATGCCCCAAATACCAGCAACACAGACAAAAAGACCTACAGGGAAAAAACTCCAAATCCATTTTGGACTCCCATGAATACCATAAATACTTTATAAAATTTTGTAATGACAGTAATATTTTTGTTTTAATTAAAATGTGTTCTCTTTTGTTAAAATATAAAAATCAAATATAAAGAAGATAAATAATTAGTGGTAACGAGCATAAAAAAGTATGTTACCAGTATTTTATTATGTAAATTCATAATAGTAAATAATGTGTATATAATTGTATAATAATATGTAAATAGTTGTCACCAGTTTCACCAGATGAACTGATTACTTTTCCGGAATTATAGAATAAAATCAGAAAAGAAAGTGCTCCTATATAAATGTATTAACTAAGAGGCTGCACCGAGCATTCAAATAAAAATTAATTATGTAATACATTCAATCTAAATTGTTTGTACGCCCAGAGTTAGTACTACTTAGTCATACCAACAGACAAAGGAGAAATCTACAGATTCATCGCATTGTAACTTACGCTGATTGAAGAAAAACGTCCAACACGCCTATGAGCCCAAAGTATTTGGTTAAATATATTGTATTTATGCATCAAAAAATTTAATTTAGAGCGTGGTCTGTTGACCACATCCCCGTTTATGTAACTTCAAGTATCCGATTTATTCAATTAGGACAATGTAACCGCCCGTTCCATATTTGGAAAGATTTCTTTATGGATTTCCATATCCCTTATAATTTTTGTATGTTCCATTTACCTTCCAGTCAGTTGAAATAAATCACATTGTTAATTAAATTATAATCTAAGAAAACGATATAATAGTAATCAGAAATAAAATTATTGAAAATTATTTTAAAAATTACTATAAAGTTATTGCCAAATTAATACCATTTATAAATAAACTAAAACTAACCATAAATATCGTTCTAAATAAACATTTTAGCATTTTAAAGAGAATTCTTAATTAGTCCATTATTACGAATGAATTGAAACTTAAAACTCATGTAACTTTTGGAAAAAACATAATCTTTAAACTTGGTTTACACCTCAATTTAGATCATTGTTCACGTTATCTTTTGTCTTATCTCACTGTTTTTAACTCTGCTGCATTACATTTCAATCAGATTTTTTTGCAATATCCATTGTCCGAACAATGGGATCCAGACCTAGTATACCGGACGCAATTGTTGCGTAATATCGATTAGGTCCAGCTGTATTTCAACAGCAGTGCCAAACTATCTAAAAGCTCAGAATTAATAATCTAATTCATAACAAAATTACACAATTTAAAAACATAATTAAATTCAGTTATCACTTTTACAGACGACAGGCATCTAAAATTTTCCATACACCTTTCTTACTATTCAAAATAAGCATTTTTTCCTTCCGTCATTATAGATCGCAGCACTGTAGTACATTTGACAATATTTATCTCTTCCCTTGATCCATTTATGATAAAACACTATTTTATTCGTGTGTGCGTGCATATTTTAAACGCGTTTAATGATGTACTATTTGGAGACCACAGTAAATTATAAATATGTCATTGTAAATACGTGTTTAAGCAAAGTGGCAAAACTTAGGATTTATGATATATTATTGATATCGTTTCTGTGAATTAAACTCAAACCAGTGTTTTCGGATTGATGAACTTTTTGTCTTACATGCACGAATGAGAAAGCGGACCCGGAGAGGAAACCCTATCCGCCTATGTATTTAATCCTCTAAGAATTTGGCGAATTTGTTAAAATTATTTATGTATTGTTCGTCATTTGGAATTCATTGACCGTATAATCCTTCGTAAATTGTATACTCATATACTTGTAATGTTTATGTTTGAATTACGCTTAGTAAATATTGTTTAACTGATCATTATTGTATTCCTTATTTGCCTTTCCTGTGATAGAAGCACCTTCCATAGCAATATTCGACTGTAAGAACCTCGAAACCAGAAGGACTCTACCGATTGAACGAACCGAAAAAGTTACAAGAGATTGCAAATACAACAACGGAGCAACAAAATGACAACATAGTATTTACACTGTATTCATCAGTCCCCAGAAAAGAAAATCTATCAGGAACGAGGAATGAGAGTTCTCAATATTTAGTTTTACCACTTTAGTATGGCTAAGCAAACTGATTCCTTTCTGTGTTTTTCGGAAGCGAGCACATATATAATAGTATGAGCATGCGTCAATTGCTTATATAATAACTTCATTTTAAATACGAACCCAGGGAAAAAATCGTGTCAACTTAGACACTATTAAAAACTACGTAGAGAAAATTAGTAATGTTGCATATTAGGTGTCCGTTCATTTGCCTCGCAGGGTTAGTGAATCAACCAACGTAATATTATTTTTAATAGAATTTTAAACAGTGATCCATGTAAAAGTTGTCAGTCACTTTGGGTGATGTAGCACGTAGGTTAAAGACCAATGGCGGTTAGAATTTTAATCCTTAACTGGGCACGTTTCGGCAGTTATCCGCAAAATTAATTTTTCTATTAGTATCACAGATAACGTTGTAGTTGGGCGCACGCCCAAATATGTATTTGTTGTTCATAACTGATGACATTGCATTTTTGCAATTCAAGCTTACAGACGTTTGTTCAAATCCATAACCTCCCTAATTAAAAGCGCTCTCGATCACCCAAACCATACGATCCAACAACTCCATGACAATCCTCCCCCATCTCTACGCTTCCGTTGGCTCAAGAGAAAACTCCCAATCGATCTCATTCTACCCCCTCAACATTTAGGCATCAAAATAAACGAGCGATACTTCAAACACTTCCGAAGGATATTCAAACTTTCTTGACTAAGTATAGGTATTAAGAAGATCAGACCAAGGAACTAGAAAAACCTGGAATATGTTATATACAGTATGTGGACACTATGAACATAATATAGAACAAAACAGTATGCGGGAAATGCACCGAAAACGTATGCATAAAACATAGCGTCACAGACACAAAATGTGTGCAATGTGAAAGTGAGCTGCAGATGGAAGTTGACTAATTTATTCGTAATCATAAACAGGAGTGGAATTTATAAGTGCTCCATTTAATAATTATAAGTTCTCTTGTTACTTTTGTTTCACGTTATAATGACCTGGGGAGTTTTAGATTATAATTTAAATCTAAAATAAATTATTTGGTTAGATTAAATAAAACAAATTAAATTTATCAACAGAAAACCAAAAAACATTAATTTCAAAACTTAGGGTCCAATTAAAAAATATACCCCGACTATCTCAGCTTATAATCATTCTCATAAGGGTCATTTTGTGGGGATTTTTGCAGCAAAACGACAGTCTTGTCACATTTCAGACCGTGGCACAGACACGCACCTGTTTATTCTTTGTAAAACGGGTGCTTCCTCCTCTCTTTTCGTAATCCAGGCTGCTACCACGTCCGATAGGCAACTCCTTCTAGTGATGAATCCTGTCGTCGGTACCTGGTCTTCTTTCTAGGAATTCTGGGTACGGATTACGTAGACGGGGCACCTACTGCTCGCTGCCATCTATCTTCTTTTCATCTGGCCCCCAGATTAGATTTAAAACTTCTCTCACTCCCAAGCTACTTCTACCTAATTTCTGAGGTTCATTGCCAAACTCCAAACATCTCTCATCTGAGCTCTTCCTTTTTTGTTCCAAGCTTCATTCCCGAATGATCAACTTCTATTCCACGACTGCCCACCTTGTTCCTCCTTCATATGTTCACGTCTGACTGCCGAAATTTCTCCCATCCATCTTCGCAGGCTATCACTCGGTTCCACCCACAACGAGGTGCATGGCGGATCACCTGACCCTCAGCCTCCAATTAAAATCCAACTTGACCCGCGGTTTTTCTCCATAATTCTTGGAAAGGGACGCGCCCTTCAAAATTCCCGTGGTCAAGAAACTGTACTCAGGTACCAGATTGGTCGGTCGGTCGGTCTGTTACGTTCGATACTCTGATGTCTTGCCTCTATGGCGCCTTGGTGTTTATTTGTGCTGAGTGTCTCCAATGTGGGGAATTCTTCACCCAGTGACGAAATACACTCGTTACAACGTGAATAAATGCAATTAAGTGAGATAATTTAAAAGAAACGTACAATTGTGAAGCTAAGAAATATAAGATTGTTTTTCGTAATGTTAAAAGTATAATACTAAATGCGATGTAAAAGCCACAATGGGAACTGAGGGAACTTTGAATGGCGTGGCCACCGAAGGGTTAAAGTTTATTTTTATAATATTTTAATTCGTTATGTTCAATTTGGTCACAGTATGAGCTGTTCAATTTTAGAATTAGTGCCATTAGGATTCAGTAAAATTGTATGTGAGTTTGTGTTCAGGGTAGAGTAAGCTAGCGTGTTACTAGGAGTCGACGTGGTCCTGGGATCGACTCCTGGATGGTTCCTCCATACTATTTCATAATTTTTAATTCAATGAGGGCTTAATTTGAAAATACTGTGTTAGAATGAGTAAATGCTCATTAGAAGAAGTAACATTAGGCGCCGCGAGGGTTTTCTGAATTGGAACATTTTGCCGGTGCCAAGAAGCGATACGTTGGGTTTATTTCAAGTGGTTTTACGATAGCGCCCCTGGCGCCCGTCCCACGAGAGCATTGTCAGTCATCGGAGCCGTTGCTGCCGCTGCAGACATAACACACGCGGCGGCTCACTTCAAAGACGAGCTGCACTTTACAACTCTGATTTACTGGGCAGCACCAGCGCTCTGTTTTGGCAGCTGTTTGCTGCTCGGGGCGTAATCTGGATGCCTTGTTTGTGGGAGTGAAGGGGTGGATGCTGCACACGTGTGCGAGATGCGTGAAATATGGTCGTCGCGTTGCTAGGCGTGCGTGTTCTCGTATGTCAGCAGCTCCTCGGAACGAAGGAGTTACGGACCTTTACGTTTCACACAAAAAACTAACCATCCATTAAACCTGCCTTACAGTGTCAATATTATTGAAGATGGTAAATTGAAAGACATCCCTCACATTGGCCAAAAATACTGGTGAATAAAACATTCTTCTTTCTTTATGCATGAACGGACGATTTCATCAATCATGTCTCAATGAGTTCTGAATATATTATTATATAAAATCCCCAGGACAAATATATCCCAATTAAAGCCTAATAAAACGTCCTCGTATATTTCTGCAGTTTCTTATCACAGCAACGTCATAATTTACCAAAACAAGGAGCTTTCAACTTTATTAGCCATAGTTATCTGCTGACACTTTCGACCCGTAGCCGGGCTTTAATTTGCGTGTCAGCAGATGACTATGGCTAATAAACCCGAAATATTCTTGTTTCGATAAATTACGTTTCTGTTGTAAATGAAAAAGTGGAGGACGATTTAATTATTTTATATATTAAGATAATTTAATTATGTTTATAAAATTATTGATTTAATTATATATTTAAACACAAATATTTTGTTTGGTCCTGGACTATTTATATTACCAATAAATGTGGGATTAAGGGGAAATTAAATACCGAATTAACAACGGCTTGGTTAAGGGTATTCTTTATATATGAGATATATCAACGATAATTACTGTGGGGTAGAAACGGGGAGATCTCATTATTAATATGATGAAATTGTATTTATTATTTTATAGCTTATTATGACTCTCGTGCAGGTACGAAGGGAATCGTTCCTTCTGGGAACGTCTCGTGGATGAAGGTAGACATAAGGCTATTGCGACCCTTCTTCCAACTGAGTTTGATTCGGCAGGTGGGAAACCAGAAAATTTCGCACAGTCAGACGACGAGAAAAAACCAGTATTCCGTCTGGGCGAGGTCTTTCACGTCTCAGCAGCGCTTTGGCTGGGATATCAAAATTTCATTGTGCAGCTTTTGTGTTTGCTTCTCTTTTCTTAACTACTTCTTTCTTGTTACGTATTAATTTCGGCCAACACTTACACTTCTTTTTCAACTTCTTCTTCCACTTCAGACTTACACTGATTATTTAATCTCCCTACGTTCTCCTCCTCTCACCTTCCTAGCAACACTGCTTCTTCCCTCCTCTCATACTGCATCTTCCTTCTAACTTCAGAACCATGCTTAATATTTCACCGCCTTGTCATCTCCCAGCCAATCTTTCCATTTCCCTTCTCTATGGAAAAACGCCATACAACATGACGTGTCTTATCCAGAGGTCACTGCCATGTGGTGGACACATTTAATCCCCTGAATCAAGCTAGTAAGCACGTTTCTTCGCAACAGTTTGGCACCTTTCTAATCTTGGATTTTCAGCATCTACCTGTCTCAAAATATTCATATGAACTTAATTCGTCCTAAAATACGAATTAAATTTGGGAGGATCTTACTGCGTTGCACTGTAATAAAAAACTGCAGAAGAAAACTAGGAAGTTTTATTGCCGGAAGACTATGTTATTATAATAATTTTAGTGATTACATTCAAGAAGTGAAAGGAAAAGCGTTTAAGTTGTGGATACGGGGAACTAATCCGGTGTCTTCCCACTTCAAGCTTAAAATGGGGTAAAATAGCAGGTGACAGTTTTTTCCCATTGAACAGATGGTGCGTTTCCCCTTGAGTAAAGTTTTTGGTAACTTTCATTAAAAAAACTTACTTGGTGCCCAATTTTTATTGAAAGACGAGCGTGGAAAACTGAGGAAAATCCGAGGCAGAATAACGTTTCTGTTAAAAATATAATTAATATTTTATTTGAAGAGTAAAATAATAAAAACAATGTGTTATACAGCATATAAGAACCAATTTTTTGATATTGTTTTTAAATAAAATTATAATTTCTGTTTTAGGTATAACTCAATTAATTTTAATTATTTTATTATTGGCAACATTTATAGTTTCACTGAATAGGTGTTTTTTTTTAAATATTATAGTATGGGCTATTAATACACTTGGAATCATAATTAATGTTATTTTGTCCTTATTTTGTAATTTAATTTGTTTAATTTATATTTATAATTATAATCAATATTTTATCAAATTACATTGCTAAATCACATTTTGACCGTAGGTCCAACTGACACTGGGTGCAGTCCATGATGCAATTTCTTTTAATTTTGAACCTCTAATGATAAATTAATACGTAATTGCTTTCATTTAAAATGTATTATTTATATTATAATAATTTAATTCAAAACAGCATCATTTATATTTTAACGAAATTATGGCAATATAAATTCATAATTTGTTGTAAACAACTTTTGTCTGTA
Source organism: Eucriotettix oculatus (assembly GCA_034510155.1). Taxonomy (NCBI): domain Eukaryota; kingdom Metazoa; phylum Arthropoda; class Insecta; order Orthoptera; family Tetrigidae; genus Eucriotettix; species Eucriotettix oculatus. The sequence continues at coordinate 184,426,684 of CM067376.1, forward strand.
GTTAATTCCAGACGAAATTCAATTACGTGTGTCTTTACCATGAAGAATTCTTAAAATTGTGGACTAAACGTACTAATAATAGAATAGAAACACTTAGTTTGTCTAATAATTTTATCATCAGTTTAATTATAAATAATAATTAAATAACAAGAAAAGGAAATGTAATATTATGTCAAACGTGAAATATGGGTGACATACTCGCCTTCTCGCATTTGTGTCTAGAATTCCGGGTTTAGTGAATTGACTTTATTGGTTTACTGACCATTAATCTCATAGCGTATACTAATGCTTCCTATACGAAAGATAGCCTTCTGTTGGAGTATTTTCAGCACGCAGGCAGACGAGGAAGAGTAGAGTTAGTGCTGTTGTTGAAATATTGTAATGGGACTAACACCACAGCAGTCAAGTGCAGCTGTTTAAGGCGCCCTACATTTAGACTGTTGTGTCTGTCTGAAGCATTCAGCGCGGCATTTGTCTGCGGAGACATGCCACCTAACAAAATATGTGCTCTACATCAGGCAAGGAGCTTCTCGAGAAAAAAACTCACAAGCCAACGACATATATACACTATGGAAACCCTTTAAAATTTATAGTTCATATTAATTAGTCATGGACAAGTCATTACGATTTTGACCTACAATTACCGCGTGCAGAGATTATAACTGCGAAAATTGCCCGTATGACTCATCTTCCACGGTCAAACTGGAATCGGTTCAGCACGTGACCCTGATCACATATAGATTGATGGATTGACGGGCGGTGTTACACGTTCAATAATAACTGACAGTCTCCTAGTTCATAACGCTGATATTGCATAAACGTTCTTTCAAAAATTGTATTATTGATAAATAGTAGCATTTGATACTGAAAAAGGGAACAGGAAAAACGAAAAAAGGGAAACTGCTTGCAGATATGACACATTAATTTATGTATAAATTTTGCTTTAATAGTCGTTTTGTTCTTTTTTGCGAGAATAACAAAAACTCGCGCCAGATATTAAGATAAAAAGAGGTGTCTCTGTAAATATATCTTAGGGTAGGGACGTAGAAATTATAAATGTGAATGTTATTTATTGATCAAAGGGACATTAAAATTATATCGTTTTATAGGGCTTTTGATTCTACATTAAATTATAGCAAGGAGAATAAATAATAAGGAAGTTTAAAATTTTGAAATTATATGTAACACAAGAGAATAACAAATTAAATAAAAGAAAAACTTATTTTGCTTGCTCTTTAAAAAACTATAGATTTTAGAAAATGGATTTAACTTTATAAATTAAAGTGGAATAAATTGATTCTGTCTCTCAGGGGATGGTGTACTCATAAACCTTGTCTTTATATTTTTAACACTACTAGATGGTGGAAATTGCTTCAGTGGCTGTCATTAGACGGTGTAGAGGGATTTATGGATGATTTAGTACGTTACCTACACCGGAACGCGTAGGTAGGTCTGGCAGGAACCTTTGAAACCCTATAAGGGCAGGCTCTAGAATTGCTACCGCTGGCTGAACACCTTCTCCAAACTTCTCAACAAATCATCCTTCCCTATCATTCCTCCAACTAACTCAACTTGCCCGCTCAACAACCACTCTACAACTCTTTAACAACTCTACACTTAAACTCTCCGCAACTCACTTCCAAACTTCTCCATCTTCCCACAGCTAACTTCAACAACTAACTCCCACCTTTCTCCACGACTCCTCAACAGCTAACTATTCATCACTCCATGTCCACGACAACTCAACAACTAGATCACACCTCAATCAATCTTTTACTAACCGCGAAACCTCCAGTTTTCCCCTTTCCCGGGAAAATATCAGCGACATTACCCGATAGGACTTCGTCTTACATTTTCTAGTTCGCAAATCCGGGGTTCACGCGTTTGCCCGAAAGTCGCTAAAACGCACGCACCAGAGGTTACTCAGCTCTCTGTGGGAAAGTTTTAATCGTAAAGACTGCAGATTACATTCAATTCAAATATTTATTACTCTAAGGCCTCCCTGCTACTTGGAGTGCAACGAACTCTTAAGTTCCGCAGCTCGTAACATTAACATTATTTAATTAAAATGAACTACAATAACCCCTAAAATAATTTTGAACAAATACTTTCACTAAAAACTATATAAAAGTGTTTGTGATATTTATGAGAGTTTTATTTCGATACATTGTAGTTTTCGCAGGTTTAATAAATTATGGAGTGTAACCGGGGGCCAAGCTGAATTTTTATTTGAGTCTGAGGGTCAGGTGATCCACCATGCGCCCATGTTAAGAGGAACCGAGAGTTGACCTGGAAAGGTGAAGTGGCAGAATTTTGGCAGTCGGGCATGGACATTTGAAGAAAGGAGTCTGGAGGGTGCGTGCTGTTTGATCCACTGCACGGCAGTCGTATATGAACATTTGAAGGAGGCAAGTGTGGAATAGAAGTTAATTCAGTCGGGAATGGAACTGGGAAGTAGGAAGTTGGAGATGAGATAGAATATGGTGTTTGGCTATAAACATCAGAAATTAGGAAGTAGTTTGAGAGAGGAGTTTGCATTCTAATCTGGGGACAAACTGAAAAGAAGATAGACGGTAGTAATCAGAAGCTGCCCTGTCTACGAAATCCGCGCAACAGAATTTCTAGAAGGAAGACCAGGATTCCACGGCAGAATTCATCACTGAAAGGAGTCATCTGATGAACGCTGAAGCAGCCTGAATTACGAAAAGGGAGGAGGAACCAACCACCCGTTCCACAAAGGAAAATAGTTTCGTGTATGTGCCACTGTTGAATGTGTCATGACTGTCGTTCTACTGGAAATATCCTCGCAAAATGACCCTTAACAAACTGATTATAAGCTGAGCTAGTCGTGGTTAATTTTTTAATGGACCCTAAGTCTTAAAATTGTTTTTTTCTCTTTTTTTGTTAGTAGATTTAATTTAAATTTAATGTAATCTAACCAAATCATTTTTTTTATTTAAATTAAAATCCAACCCCACAGTTAATTATATAATATAGGTGTTTTCAATAAGGGCGGGTCGATGTTGAAATGTTTAAATGGAATAAAGGACACGGTATATAAGGTATTAATGAAATTATTATATTATTTGAAAGGCCTTTGTATGCAATGCATATATTAGGGGAAGTTAATTTTTAATTGGCGTACACAGCAACAAAATTAACTCTAATACTTTTATCTATTTCTTTCCGTGGCTAAACTTTTATTATGAATTAGAATAACATATTTAATTTTTTAACTAGATAAAATATTTACTGACTAATTTAACATTTCCATAATGAAATAATTAATCTCAGAGCACGATTGATCTTAATATCAAGGATATCAGTGAGCTCATATTCGAAATACTTTTTACATGACTGAAATTTATTGTCAATTTAGTAAAGCGTGATCTCTTATTTAAGTATTTATACGTATAAACTTTATATAGGCTGCATAACATTAATAGTGATAAATTAAAATTAAGTTATGAATCAATGAGTTGTTTTGGTGTATGCTGCCAATTGTTTGGAAACAATTTATAAGTATATATGTAGGATTGTCATTTATTGTGTATTAGTATATGAGAAAGTAGAAAGGAAGGTTCCAGTTGAATTGGTTTTGTATAATTAAGAAGCTTCCATATTTTCGATCGAATGCAGTATAATTAATAATAAAGAAGACATTTCGGCTGTCCAGTAAAATACTAATACAGCAAGTATTTAAATTTTTATTTAACTTTCCGTTTTCTGTGATATAAAATAGAATGTATGAAGAAAAACTCAAACTTTAAATAAATTATGGCTCCAGATTAATTAAAATCTTTTTAATGTTCTTATTTTTGAGATGAGTCTTTAGAATGGCAATTACGTAACACATGCATTAATTAGGAAAATGTAACCTAGAAATGCAGAAAAAGTATTTCTTATAGAAAATCCCTTTACGAATGTTTATATATATATATATATATATATTGTGATAAAAAGGGGGAGTTTAGTAAGGTTGTGGCGTTATGAGGCGCAGTTCGGCCAACAACAATGCCTAGTCGGCCGAAAGATGTTTTTCCCCGCGGGGAAGGCCCGTCTTGCCTGTATAAAAAATGACTATGGTGAACCCCCGCGGGAAAAATGAGGGCGGGGAACCCCGAAACGTTAAGAAATAAGGGAAGTCCCGTCAGAAGCTTTATAAGGGAAGCCGATGGGTGGCTGGCGAGTGCATCAGACGGCAGTAGAGACCCGAGAAGGGAGGCGAGGGCATCAGATCGTTGTAGAGACCTCAGAGTGGGGTAGAGCAGACCCGAGAGAACGTGGCTCGACCCCAGAAGGCAGGCGAGTGATCAGACCGCAGGAGGGAGGCGAGTGATCAGACGGCCGTAGAGACCCGAGAAGGGAGGCGAGTGCATCATATCGTAGTAGAGACCTCAGAGTGGGGTCAGACGCAGCAACCAGAGCAGACCCGAGAAGGGAGGCGACCAGACCAGATCAGACCCGAGAGGACGTGGCTCGACCCCAGAAGGCAGGCGAGTGATCAGACCGCAGAAGGGAGGCGAGTGGAGCAGAGAGCAGATATCCAGAGACGCACAAACATTCGAGAGGTGGATGTTTGTTGGGCCAGTAATTGTGGGTAAGCGATCTAAAATTTGTGAAACTTGCTCATTGCTCTGAATAAAATTAACATTCAATTATTTTCTTTCTATTTTCAGCTGATGCATACTCCATCTCTTGAGAGACCCAAAATCCCCTGGGATTAAGCCCGTGTCTTCACTTAAATTAATAAACAAAATTGTTAAAATTGATCAGATTTGTAATTTAAATTAATAAATGTTTTATATACAAAAAAAGTATATTACAATATATATATTCAATTATCACTTAAACTTTACGAATAACACCCACTTGTTTTATGATTTTGTTTTTGTTTGTATACGATGATTCATCTTATAATTTTCATTTTATTGTTGTTTGAAAGTTTTCTTTAGGTTCGGTAAAAGCTAATGGACGCAGATAACAACTTTATTTATTTTAAATTACACTTTAAAGTTCCATCTGTTTTTTACGATTTAAATTCTATTCCTTAGAAACAATCACCTGACGAAACAGCCGTTAAGGTTTAATGAAATACAGCTATTAAAATATTCGCTAAAGAGATTTACTGAAAAGTTTGTTCCGCATGCAATAAGATAGAGACTTGCAAATTGGAGAAATAATTTGCATACTGAATATTAATGAATAATTGCTCTCAAACATGAAATCAAATCTTTATCGAGAGTTCTGCAAAATGCTGTCGTTATACCAACAATATTTTCTGCAGACTCGGTAAAAAGTTTCGCAAATATCCCGCAGTCATCAATAAGTACTGCATCGTAAATTATTTCTGTTTATAAGCGGACGGAGGAAGTTTAACATTAAAAATGGAAAGGTAGTACCTTCTACACTTTATTGAGCAGCTCAAGTGTGAGGAAATCCTACAGGAACGTAAACTATAGTGGTTTGGTTTTGCAAATGTATACTTGTATATATACATACACGCTTAAATTAATAAAGGTCGCCTACAATTCACTAATCACATTCATCACATCCTAAGCTTCAGGTGGATGGAACTCGTATTGGATCCTGGCGTCGAACCGGACTGACTTAGTGGTAGAACAACCACCCGGTTAGCGGGAGATCCTGGGTTCGGTCGAGATTTTTTATTCCCGTGTTATGAATTCTGTTTCATTGCCTTCAGACTGAGCTCCAATTGAAGCATTTCTACTCTGTTTAAAAATATTCTTCCACTGTCATTTATATAAAAATTATCTATAGTTTTAATTATAGTGAGATATGTGAATATCATGCAGACCACCTTCAAGTAGAGAACTTATGGACGTCTTATTCCAACAAATAAAATATTCAGTTTTTAAAAAAAGTATTGTTAACTTTATTGTACATATATTGTACATTACAGTTGTGCGAATATGACGTATACAGTAATAAAAAGAAAAAATAAGGGACTTGAAACATGTGAAGAATTAGCTGCCCATCGATAGGCAGCAAAAAAGTGTACATTAATAGGTGAACAATATTATTAAACAATGATTTGACATTACATATCATGTGCTGAATGATAATACAATTAAGGGAAAAAGTCAATCGTTTATTAGGTCTGAATGTCTTTGTCTTTTTAGTAGTCTTCTTGCTGCTGTTCATGGCGGATGATTGTGGTAAATTTTTTATTGGGGGGGGGGGGGTTAACAGGCTGCATGAGGGTTATCCTGAAACAGGCAACTCCCCTTTAATAGCATAGGAAGGGAATTGAAAAGATTTCTTGCTAGAGCTTGTTGGAGTGATTACTCAGACGTTGGTGACGGTTACATGTAGTTTGTAAAGCTTGAGTAACGGCAGGTATACCCAGGTCTCGGTGCAAGTTAATGTTTCTTACGTACCAAGGAACGTCTGTTATGAACCCAAGGATTCTATTTTGGATTATTTTGATTTGAGAGTTGGATTCTGAAGACCAAATTCTACATTGCCAGATTGGTAGAATGAAAGCTAGATATATACTCTTCTTTGTTCTTAGAGGGATGGATTAGTCTGCCAAAGTGTTTAAGGAGGAAAATGTACGTACAAATAGTCTTCCTCTACTATCTACATCGTAAAATTTATGACACCATAACAGTCATTATGTAAAGTATATTAATGCGCGGAATCTGGTTAAATATATATTGCTCCATACTACATTGCATCTGCGAGTGCGACTTAAAATTTTGATGTTTCAGTGGTGTGTAGTTCGGTTTCTGGAGATTCATTTCAGTGACCGTTTTGTTACGACCGACATATTTAACATGCAGTTCGTTTTACACAACCAATGATAAGTAATTATTTATCATAAACACTATATATATTTACAAAAATTGTAAAAATTAATTTTCTTATGGGTAAATTCATGAGTTAAAAATGAGTAATTTAAATAGGCTTCCCATGAAGCAGAATGAATTTATTATTTCTCCCTCTCAAAACTCAGTCTCAACTACACTTAAAAGTTCAAATTTAACCTCGAATCATAATCTGATTAAATGCTCAATCTTAACCACCACGTGCTCAAGAATATCGAAAATTTATTTTTGTGGGTTTTTCTTAATTTGTCCCCACGTTGGTGGCGCGGCTCGTTATTCTTATCTGTTCTCTCTGGGAGAAGCTGTTTGCCCCTCTCCACCAACGTTTTTGGGGAGAAACACTTCTCGATGCCACCAACTCTCACCATTCCCGGGAAAAACCCCAATCGCGTCTGAGTTTTATTACCCGTGTTTGTAACCTGTATCTTCCCCTATGCCGCTTGCCTTTGATTCCATACAGCCAAATTATGCAAGTAGTTGCGTTTTATCGTTACTCGCAAAATAAATTACATAACTTGTGGTCTTAGGCATGAAAATATTCATATTGTTTTATTTGGCTGCAAAATAACTTTCTGCGGCAATTACTAGCAATATATAACTTATATGGAAGATTTTAACGAGTAGAGTAATCGTTCTCTGTCCATTGCCTGTATACCATTGGTAAGTTTCGTTTAGTTCAGATTGTGTCGCCCATCTTCTGGTCTGTTGGCCACATTCTCCTGAGTCTCCTCTCCAACCCTAGGGGATACATTTTTTTCTATTAGTTAATTAAATTTTCATTCGATACGTTGAAAATAAAATTACGATAACTTCTAAGTATCCTCTGAAATGAATGGAACGTATCATCTCTCTTAATTTTAGCTGTATTTGATGGCGTTTCAGCTTGACATGCTGCTTCTTTTAACTTGCTTAATAAGACTGGCGAACACACTGACCGTCTTGTAATTTGTGTTGATTTCGTCTGATTTATCTGCACTCTCCATTTATTAATCCAGTTAAGTTCAGGCGGTTTTGCAGATTTATTCATGCAACGACCGGTCATCATAGGAGGTAGGTTTACATGAAACCAGTTGACTTAAACGAGTTTACAGTCTTGAGCATCGCGCAAACATCCTCAAGATAGCCAACTCGGACGCGAATAAACTTTTCACCGTGTTAGTACAAAAACCAGATGAAAAAACTACAATGTGAAGTGCAAACGTTAAAATTTATAGAAGCGTATAAAACCAGAGAAATTTTGTAGAAACGTAATTTTAAACATTGCAAGGAAATGGTTTTAAGGTTATGTAATTAAACGAAAGCTTGGTTTGTAGATAAATCTGAAAAATCTAAATTGGACATTAAAATTAAAACATAAATATTATATCATCTACGAAAATTTATTGTTAGTGTTAATCCTTCTCTAGGACGTGTTTTTTATATCATAAAATAAGATACAAAGAATTAATTTACTTAAAGACGTATATTTCTTCTGGTTATCCAATCTCTTACCCATTACCGACTTTTTTTAAATAATTGCTTCTATTCACTAATTACAATTTAGTCACATTATTTATTCCGTACTGTAATGTGTCTATCGATGTACTAAGGAAGATATCAAGTATTTTACTTTCAAGATAGTCGACTGTGTTCAAAATTTACTAGCATCAACTCTTCCAGTCAGCTTAACTGCCAGAAATGAATCAACATCCACGAACGTTGAAATTGATCAAGTATAACAACGGTCCTGACACACTCCCCGAGGCATCCTTGTTTGTAATAATGGGAAAATTAGCTCTTTTAAGGGAATAATTCAATTATAGTTAGTTCATTGTACTGAACTAGTTCCTGTAAATAGTTCAATTGAACTGAATAGTTCATTTATCTGTATGTCACAAATTTCACACTAAGTTGCCACTTAGAAGAGAAAAATATTTCTTAAAATACAAACATCTGTGTTGAAGGTGTACAAATTACTTAAGAAGTAGCCAAAATGCAGAAGTGTATTAGTGAATTAAAAATACCACACAACGTTTCTGCAAGCCTTCTAACTTTCATCGGGTTATAACAAACTAGAAAACCGCGAGAACGACACAGGACAAACCAAGTTAGTTACCAACTCAATAGCAAAGACTTTTTCTATTTAGTTCTCGCGGCTCTCGTAATGAAAACCATATAGGTTGCAAGGCCAGCAGAAACGTTGTGTAGTGTACATTTAATCACGTAATTTTTATGAGTATTTTTGGCTACTTCTTTTGGTAATTTGTAAAAATATTTATTTTTCAAAGTCATGCACACCTTCAATTTCAGTACTCACAAAAACAAGAGGTAAATGTAGTCATTATACCTTGAAATTTAGAATTAATGTGTCCGGAAAATATTTTATTTCAGCGGGTGCTATCAATTAGACATGCAAACGTTAATAATTTGAATATTAGGGTAAACTAGAAGAGTGAATTTTGTTTCGAGACCTCCACTAAAAAGAAATAAGGTTGCGTGAAGGTAATTTTACTATAAGCTTGTGTCACGCTGAGACATTCACGCAGACGAGACGACTGAGTGACTGTAAAAGAAAGAAACACACACACTTATCGAGAGTTTTGGACCCACTTTAGTTCACAAACTGTAGTCCACATAATTAGTGAATCATCTGCAAAGTCCTCATTTTCGTAAAAGTTGTTTAACTAGTTTGTTCGCGTACTACCCATCACTACTTGTTTGTATTGGTTGATAATAAATTGGACTATAATAGTCATTATAACCAGTATACTTTGAATCAGGATATAAATAAGGTCCAAACACAACAAATATCATTATTTTATTTAACTTAACATGTTTTTGTACGGATATGTACCCTCACAAGGTTGTGAATAAATATATTAAAACGTATGCAAATGACTGTCGAGAAGTATTAACGGATGTTTGAAGGGCATAAAAAGATAAAATTACAAATATAAGGAGCATAATTTGTAAATTTAAAATCTTTGATTACATTATTTCATCTTTGTACAGTTTTAATATATTTATTGTCAATCTGGTGATTGTCCATATCCCGACAGAATCATGTCAGATAACTGGAGTAAATGGAATTGTTTTATTTGGAAGTATTGCTCTGACGTGTGTGATCTTAGAAGATGGTAGTTCGAATTAGGAAAGAATTTAAATTTGCGCCCGATATTCAAATTACGAAAAGCATTACTCTTTGTAACATACTAAACCTCTTTCCAAGCTTAACACAGTAGGTGACGTTACGTATTCTTTTATCGTTTTAAAAGAGGCCCCAACAAGAAAAGTCGTATTTCAAGCTCAAGCCTATTTAGTTTACTAACGTGCGCATGTTTAATTGAGATTATCTTCTCAAATAAAATATCTGCGGAACATATTCCTTGTAAGATTCTACGTAAAATTATTATTTATTGCAATAGAAGTTAGGGATTAAATGGAAAAAAATTTACTTATTACAAAAGGAAGTAGCCAAAATTAGACATAAAATTAGTGATATTATAAATATAACACAACGTATCTGCTAGTCTTATAGGTGATAACATCAGTGGCTCCATCATAAAACTTTAAAGAATCTCGAATTAAATAACATTTATTTTCTTTGTATTCAAAATTATTTATTTTAATGTTTCTGAAGAATAATTTCATTAAAATTATATGATTGTAGTACAACGATATTCATTTTTAAACCAGAATTGGACGGATAAAGGAATTTACTGACACAAAAAATGTCGGAATAAATAAAATAGCTTTGTACCGTGTAATATTTTAAGCATGATTGATCGGGGTAACTTGTTAAAACTTGGAATTTTTCTTTCTTGGAGGAAATTGTAGCGTTGTGATATCATGAAACAGTCGGCAAAGCAAATATTTAGTATTCATTTTTTAGTTACATTTCTGTATCTGTCCTAAACGTTTGTAACATTTCAACATTTTATCTGACCGGTTACGGCGAAGATGGAAAATTTCCGAAGCCTACATTTTTCGTTATGAATTATTGAACGGCACTTGTGACAAATCAATGCCTTGCGCATGTATTATGTAGTGGAAGCAGATGATCACGTGGTCGAGAGCGTGACAGGACCGAGACGTCGCTGGATTATTCATGGCGGAGAGCTCTGCAAATAACCGTCGTGGCACATGTTGCACTCTCTTCACACCCAACAGCCACTTTGTCTTCACCTCGGCCTTCTTATGAACTGCAATGCTCATTAAGGCTGAATCATCAATGGAGTTATTCTCGATAATCTAAATCTCACGATTCGTCTGAAAGAAAAAAGAAAGCTTACCTGAATCGATAACTTGCTTGTTTATTGTTGGCTTCTAATATATGAGAAAAAATATTATTGCATATTGTAATATCTCTAGTCGAACCTATAAGGAGAGAAATAAAAATAAATATAATTTTTTCCAATCTCTTACCCCACACACTTCCCCCTAATGCAAATTATACAAGACCCTCGTGTCTTAGAAAGTGGCCCATTAATCTATCCTTTCTCTTGGTCATCATCCTCCATATTGTTCGCTCTTCCCCTATTCTGTTAAGAACTTCCTCGTTAGTGATTTTATCGGCCCATCTGATTTTCATTCGCCTATAGCAATACATTTCAAAGGATTCTATTCTTTTCCTTTCTGCAATGCCTGTCGTCCACGTTTCACACCCATATAACGCCACACTCCATATGAACATATGAAATATTTAAGTTGCAAAAGCGTTTAATTAGAATACTTTCTAGCACGAATTCTAGATCGAGTTGCAAACTTTTCTTCAAAAGTTTTCAAATAATTACTTTACCAAGCGTATATATTTATGAAATATTAAAGTTTGTAAAGCGAAACACTAATTTGTTTCAAACATATGGCGAATTTCATGAATACGCGACCAGAAATCGTTCAGCTCTAAGGTCGGACAAGCATCGCCTTGCTCTACACCAGAAAAGTATTCACAATACCGGGATAATTTTATACAACAGCATTCCGTCAGAGGTTAAAAATAGTACCTACAAAAGCTTCGTGACGCAGAGTAAAACTATTCTTTTAAATGGCGCGTTTAAGTCAGTACAGGATTTTCTTAATCGTCCTTCTAGTATTTAAATCAAGGTTCCTGCAAAAAGTGTTGAACGAGATGCCCTATAAAATAGCACATCCCATATCTTTAAAATTTCTATTGTCTTTTCTGCTCTTTTGTTTGTTTGTTTCATGTATTGCCTGGAGCTACGACAGAGGGTTTCCTGGTCGCAGAGCTCCAAGTAGTTAAAACTCCATTGCGCGTTCCTCAGTGTGTCCTTGTTTGTGTGTGTGACATCGTGTGTCCGTGTTGTGTTTATATTGACTTTTGTCTATATACATTTTCTTTTAATAATTTATTTTAAGTTTATTTGTCTTTAATTATGTACTTTATTTTGTTCATTTTTAATTTTTAATGTATGACGTATCCTATTTCCTCAATCGAGGATTAATGGAAACAATAATAAATCTAAATCTAAAGCAACGATTTCCCAATATTCAGACTTTTATTACCAGTAAGTAAATTCTTCTTTTTCGCGAAAGCATTCCTTGTCTGTGCTATCCTAATCTTTATGTCTACTATACTACTGCCATCCCTAGTTATTACGCTTCCCAAGTAGCAGAATTCCTTAACTTCCTTCAAATTATCCATTCCCAATTTAACACCCTTTGTTATTCCACTGTTTCCCGTACTACACTCCATTACCTTGCTTTTCCCCTACTAATACTCATATTGAACTCTTTCCTCAGGACCCCATTCTTGCCATTTATTATGGTTTCCAAATCTTCTTCAGAGTCCCCTAATACTATAATATAAATATAGACAAAATAGATATCGTATATCGAAATAAGAATAATATTACGTAAGATTTAATGATTCAGACATGTCGATTCCAAAACTTGGTACTTATAGATATTAGGACTGAAGTTATGGAGATTCATTTGATTTACAACCAAAATTTCAGAATTATATTTATGAATTAAATTAGGACTATTATTTTTTAGAAGATTAATTGAACCTGGGACCACCTCCTACCTGGAGATTGCTCAACCAACAGAGGTAGTCCAGGTCGACTGCCAGATCCGATGTTAAATTCTTCCACTTGTGTAAACCGAAGTCCGGCTCACCTACAATTTACTAATCGTTTTCTTCACAAGCTTTAGCTGGGAAAACAGTGAAGAATTGATATTGTGTAAATTCTCTCTTTGAATTGGAATCAATGTACCTTTGATGAATTTCCTTATGCCATTAAACACGTATGAATATGCATTTATAAAGTTTATTCACACGCGTGTTTAAAGAACTCATGGAATAACGTATAGTCAGGATAATTGTCATTTCTAATCCTAATGCGCACAACGAAGTATTCTTTTTAGCAAAAGTGCAAATATCCGAGACGTTGACTCCGACTCCAGATGTAACACCCCCTCTAACCTCGTTTTGCAATACATGCCCCGAACTGGATATTATTCTGATACTAGATTTGTATGAGATAGCGGTGACACTGAAAAAGATTCGGCGAGAAGTATCACGCAACCGCAAAGTCTACAAGAAGATTTAGTGACGTTTCATGCTTGTCTTGTAGCACGTCAGTTGGAAGGGAACATTATCGCGATGAATCTGCGGTCCGGCTTTAGCGACAGCTATCACAAAGGCCGGATTTGTTGTCGGATTCTGTTACTTGTCAAGTCGCGCCGTAGGGCGCAATCTGGTGTCTTGATCCGATTAGATCAGCGACCACAGATTCCCGTCAATGTGGCGAATGCCGTCTCTTAGAAGCTCTCGAGACGTGACTCACATATCACAACTGTATGCCGCACGTCTGTTCTCAATAATAGAATACCTCGCAACTTTTCACTTGGTAATGATCATAGTTTAAAATGGAAGAAATGGGACGTCAAAATCATTTGTATTTACTGATACGTGCAACCAGAAATAAATTGTTGGATCACTGTGAATTCCTAATCTTACAGCGATGATAAGAGAAATCCTTTTTGCATAGGGAATCTGGCAGTTCTTGAGGACAAGGAAAAACAATGGCCTTTTCCATCAGAACCATTCCACCATAAGAACATTTCAAGAAGACAACAAATATTAGTTTCCAGGAATAGATGATTACTCTTGAGTACCTTTTTTCCAGATCGGCTAAGTGTTGTGTGACCGTCATCTTACCATTCAATATATTTTGTTAGAAAGAGGACCTTTGCCAAATTTTCACCTGACGACTTCTGCTCTGACTCCTCATTGAACTGTCGAAATTTCAACATTTCGACCAAAAGTTTTGGTTTCAAAAAGCTCTACTGTGATTTAAGGACCGAACATTTAATTATCTGTCCGTTAATATATCTGTAAGAGTAAATGTCAGACAAGGAAGCTATATTGGATTGTTCAGAGCTAATAAAATTATTCGAATATCCACTGTTTAGATTTTGACGTGTGAAATCGTGTAAATAAATGAAAACTCTTAAGAACACGACTAAGTATAAATGAACGGCAAAAGGAATTCATTTTATTTTATTAATATGTCTTAATTCTTCAAAATTAAGACATATTAAAAAAATAAATGAATAATATCTTTTTCGTTCACAAGCCCGTATAATAGAAGGATTTCTTTATTCTCTATCGATGTTCTTGACCCGATCACAGGGCGTCTTCACTTGAGATATGCCGCTTTTTACAGTAATTACAAAACCCGTAATCATGCTTTTATGAAGCACTCGCATCACTGCATTACGGATTATTTGCTTCTATCCCGCTGCAGAGACTGTCTGCTTCTGAAAGAAGTATAATAAATTGATGATTTATAGTTTATAATTGAGGCTTCCATTTTTACACTGTTTCTCCTGCCATTACTTGATTATTATTTGAACTACAGGAATAACTCATATTACATGTCATTTTAGTAATACAGTTTTTTGTAATTTTATTATAATATAATTTAAGCATTTATACCTATCACAGAGTAAATCTATGAAGACACTTTAGTGATATATTTCAAGCCATGCCAACTCATTAAAAAACAAAATATGCATCGATAAACGGACGAGATATATTTTATCTCTAAACAGGGCGATACTTAAGTATGTATGATGCAGATCTGTTAAAGTCGACGAAGGAAATGAAGCTCCAAGGAGCGTCTTTTGATATATGCGTACAACCGCACAGACCACAGATAATATCAAACAGTTGTTTTTTTATCCCCAATAATAACAGTAATAACAACGAGTAGACTTCATATAAAGATTGAAAATTACATGCAGCCGGAATCAACTTTGACAAGAGAAACAGGTGTTTATGGTTGTCGAGGAACTTCAAATTTACCAGGAAGGATTCAGCGGCATAAAGAACTTTGCTTTATCGTGTTGTGCGCTGGTTGCTGCCTGAAACCGTCTAAATTATGGCAGTCTCCGCTACTGAACCATGTTATTTTCTTCCCCTTTTATCGAGTGGAACCGCAAAGAGATACGCAGAAATGAATTCCGGGGTTTCAGAGTAACTGTGATGGGTTGACCTGCAATCATCCCATCTGATACTTATTATTAGGTTGAAGAAAGTGTCATGTATTACGACACCCGGAACAGCAAGTCGTAACAATTTGCTCAAATTACTATTGATCAAAGCAGAAATTTACGAGCATGAAAAATATTCATAAGTGAATGTGTTGTTACTCCTTCGTATGGAAACTTTGAAATAGTGACAATAGTTTATATTTACAATATTCACTGAAGCTACGAGAGAAATGCTGACACAACCCACGTTTGTTGGTTTACTCCACATGTGCTTTTTGTTTGGTTAACAGGCTACATGAGGGTGATCCTGAAACAGGCAACTCCCCTTTAATAGCATATGAAGGGAATTGAAAAGGGGGGATGCGGAAGGTAGAGCAAGGTAGCCAAGGGTTGACTAGGGCTCCCGGGCTGTGGTTTAAGGATCCTACCCGGTGTTTCACCTAAAGAGATGCAGGGAAAACCCTAGAAAACCTGCATTAGGTAGGTCGGGCATTGGGTACTATTCTCACGCCCTTCCGAATGATTGGAGACGAGTTTGCTGTGGGGTCGCAGCATTCCCTTCTCCGTGTCTCCCCCAGTTTTAGGAGGCAGTTGGAAGATTGCCAATGGGATCAGCTGATAGCTCTTGCCATATTCCTAAGGTCTTCGACCCCAGTACACATACCTCCCAAAATAGGTGAAGGTGTCTCGCCATGTGAGAACTTTGATAAACAAAAACAGAGAGAGTACGAGGCATTTCCAAATTAATCAGGTGAGCCCCGCAGATCACTCTGGGGGGAAAATAACATCCTCCATATGTGCAAGTTTAAACTCATTAAAATTATAGATAAAATCAAAATTGCTATGTGAATTAAAACATAAAAATGTAGTCAGTAATTATATCTTTCAGAGAAACTAGAGGGTTATGAAACTATTACTTTCATATCTCAATTCTTCTATTAAGTAATCGAGATGTAAGAGTGGTTGAATATATTTTGAGAATAAAAAAGTTGGAATTTTTTTTCTTCTGATAATATTCCACTAATATTCATTTATCCAAGTATGTACAAAAAATGTCATTAGTTCTAAAAATCGTGGGTGGAATAGTTGGTAACTGTAAAGTTAAGATTAAGAAAGTAAATTATTAATGTGTTAGAAACGATCTGACCCGAGAATGGAACCAACCTGTTTTTGTACAATGTACCTGCTTACTAAGCAGTGGTTGTGGATTAGATATTATATTCTATCGAATATATTTCATCGTTATTCATCATAGAAAGTATTTACAAAGTTTCACGTTAATTAAAAATGATAGCATATAAGTTGATTCTTGTTTATAATTAAGATTTGTTCAAATCTACGTTTTCCTCATATTCATTGTGAAAGAGTTGTCTGAAATGAAAGAATCCTAGATAATTACGTGATCAACGGAGAACGAGAGGCATCATTTTGCAAATACGTCTAGAGGGCATTTAAGAGTCTCATAAGGCACGAGCTAATCAAACACGTTTAACTTAGTAATCATAATAATGCAATAAAATTCTATACGTTAATGAGCTGGCCTAGACAATTGGGATTTGACGTTATGAGGTTTCCTTCCAATGACAAGTCTTCTTTAGATTATTTTTAAACACTTGGCCATTTAATTTTTTTGCCTTGTTGGTAATTACATTTCTAGAACAGGGTTCAGGAGCGTATGGGTTAATTTTTATGAGGGAATTAACTCACGTTTCAAACGCACAAAAAGCCAACGTGTCAACATTTTTACAGTATCCAAAAGAGTTAACTACTACTACAACGTTTCGTCCAGATTTTTAGACTTCAGGTAACTGCAGATAAAAATTAAAAAGACAATTAAAATCTTGAATTAACTATATTTCCTTTAAAATGTGCAAATTTTGAATTAAGTTATAGAAAATAATATAGAATTGCATTTTGAATTGATATAAATGCATAAATAGAAGACTGGACAGCGTCTAGAGACGGTTACGGCAGAAATGATATTTAAAATGTGTTGTTACTGTGACCCGTTAAGAAATTTGCCCACGAGAACGTATTATATTAGGACCGTAACGGTACCGACACATGCAAACAAAAATTCTTTGTAAAATTAGTATAACAAAACGCCCATTAGACCGGAATGTCACCGGCCAGAACCGTACAGTGTCAGGCCCGTCCCGTCAACTATCTCCTGGCGAGAACATGTTTCATGTGTCGGCATGGTCTGTGCATAGCACTCTATGTTACCACAGCGCGTTGCTACCCGGTTCTGATGCTAGCCTTTCATTTGCATTTGAAGAAATCGGTGAGCGTGTTTGTATTAGATTGTACTGCGTGTGATTGTGTTTTAAAAATGGAGGATGAAAAATTAATAGAAAGTGTACGTAATCAGTTTTCCGTTTCTTTTAGAGATTTGTGAATCCAGTAGCGTCTCACAGAAATTTTATCGTCTAAAAACAATGCCAATCAGTGCCAATTTTCGTAACGATTTTGGTTTGATTAGGTTTTTTGTTTTATCGTATAGTGTATCGACTCTGTCCACTGGTGCTCGCTCTGGTCTCACAAACGGTCTCAACAGTTGATAGCTTACCTTCATTTGATAACCTCCGCTCGCCCATCAATTGTGATCAGTCCAACTCCTATTACTTAACAGACTGAACACAAAGATCCGAACGGCCTTCCCCCCCATAATAAGAAGCCGTCTGGCTAACGGTTATCATACCGCGTTGTCTATTTCCAGGCCGGACCCACGGTGCTCAGACTATCTCGGTCTAACGTGGTGCACGTTGATTTGGGTCACCACAGCAGCGGTGGCGGCGGGCTCGGATGCTCAAAGGGGATCAGGGCAAGCATTAGTGGCTAGTGTGAAGAGGAGTTGTGTCTATAGACGTTAGTGTTTCATTTAGTCGGTGGCGGGTATGTTGAGGATAGGTGTTTGAACATTAGTTGGTGGTCACTTAGTTTGTTGTTCACAACGTGGGCAGGAACCTTATCCATCAATCACTTTTTTTTTATTACTGAAGCATTTTGTTTTTTGTTAGGGTTTTACAGTTGAGGTATGGGGACGTCAACTCGAATAAATCAAAAAAATCCACCCACAATAGAATGGACGCTCCTAGCTGGGAGTTGAACAGCCATAAATGGTGGTTCCCGTATTGTAGCTCAAACCGCAATACAAGGTTAACGGGCGGTTTTCATGGTATTACTAAACTAGCAGGGACCCTCTAACGCTACAGGCGGCCATGCACACGAACCACTAATGCCAGGTCCGTTCGAGGCCTTTGTCCTTAGCAATCCCCACCCCCTCCACCAAAAACGACGTGTAATAGCTGTTTCGTGGGCCGGAAAGGGTACCACATGGTACATAGTTGGTGGGATAGCGGATCGGCGGGCCCACCAGGGACACATACAGATGGCCACGGCACACTTAGACCTTGAAACGTGAGGGCTTGGAGTGCGGAGTGGCTGGATTAACCCATGCGTAGAATAAGAGATTTATATCAAGTGGATTATAATATAGTAAGTATTTAATACAGTCTTGTTCTTGTTTGGTATTTTTTGCGTCGTTAATTTTTCCATGGTTTTGGCGGAGTGACGGTTTATGGGGTGATAAAGTTCATAAGGTGGTTCTGAGGACAACCCCTTGCTGGTTGGGCAGGTTCATTTTTGGGGGTAGGTGCGCATCGGGGGGAGTCACAATTCCACGGGCAACCCGTTAGACGAGTGAAGTTGGACTCTGGTTTTTGGCCGTTCTTCTTTGTGGGGGTGAATTTAGCAGCGGTAAGAGATTGAGGTCGAGGGTGGGTACTGGGTAGGTTGACGATCGGGTCGCAGTTCAATGGTAGAAATCATTATTGCTAGTGTTTTTGTCTTTTAGGAGTTTCGTTGACCCACCCCCAAGTCACCCCCGTAAGGGATCCTTTTAGATCGTTGGGAACGTCAAGCCCCATGACTCCATGTTGACGACACCCAACAGACGGCCGGAGGCTACGGCATTGGAGACACTGACATACAAACCGAGCCGGACGTGCCAAACCGGCGACCATGGGGCGTCTGTCCGCGGCCGACCGGATCTAGCTTTGCATACAACGGACTACTGACATAATACAACAAACCACAACTTGTAAATGGCCCTCAATCAGTATTAGGCGCTGCGTGGTCGCTCGCCCAACCATCGTCCTCACCACCATTCTATGCAGACGCCCTGCAGACCCTCACGTCATACCTGTAATGCACCCATTGCTACAGGCACAGGAGCCCTTCTTTAACCCCTCGCTAAGGCCGACAACGTCGCCTTCACTACTACGGCAACACAGGTTACACAGGGCAATCAATAAAGCTCCAAATGACACAACATACCAGACATGTGACCATAAATATTGCAACCTACACGCACCGACCACGGTGCTATTGAGCAAATTTGCCTGTCATACTGTCTCACATGTGAACGCGTCAGTCCGAACCTTGTACACACCCCTAAGTTGGTTTTGGATTAACGCGCCAGGCTACTGGGCTATCATTCAGGGCCGATCTGCGTCGTGGTTTTCAATAGACAATTGAGATCAACGGCGACGCCATCTTCTGCGACGTAACGACACCGCAGTTAGAGACACCATCAAGGGACGAAAAACCGTTGTTAGTACCTCCTATCATTTCTGAGTAGGAGAGATTTTACCAGATTAATTGGTACGTGCGACACTGCCCCCACATCACAATGTCTTTGTTTCACTTATATAGGGGAGTCATCTTATGGGCTCTGAGGGGCTATAAGTTGTCAGGATTCTCCTACAGCGACGTGCAGGGTCACCGGTTCTTGTTGATCGAGGTGCGTTATCTATACCTACGAACCGTTCAAGATGATCAGCTCCTTTAACCACGTCTTCTTTCGTTCTTTGTATTTGTATCAGAAATTGATTTAGCCGGTAGACTAGGCTGGGAAAAATTGGATTGCCTAGCGTTACTCCAATCGGCAGTGGGTCGGTCCCTACGTCTAGAGTTTATCACAGTTCGGGAGAGTGGGCTACGCCATATTTTATGGATACCACAGAAGCGTGGGAAATTGAGGGCCATCGAAATGGGGGGCCTGGTAAGGGAGCGGTCATTTGAGCAAATTTGTGTGTTCATTGTTTTATACAACGGGACTCTAGTCCTAAGTGCGGTAAAAGTCGGTAGGGAAACACGTTCGATCGGCTAGACCTAGAGCAAGTAAGGAGGCACAGGAACTCATTTAGTAAAGTACGGAAACAGAAATCGATGGTCTGGATCGTCGTGGGGTGTTGGCAGGTATTTTGTTAGAATGTGGTATGGGATTGTTTGTGTGTTTAGTAATGGGCTGGAGCGGGTTATTGTGTGGTGTGGAGATGTTAAATAACCTCGTCGCAACTACAAGTGAGTATTGGACGAGCATTTGTGGGAGCGAGGTGTTTATCATCCTGGACATCTTTATTCTATTTTTATTGACT
This sequence comes from Eucriotettix oculatus, assembly GCA_034510155.1. Classification (NCBI taxonomy): domain Eukaryota; kingdom Metazoa; phylum Arthropoda; class Insecta; order Orthoptera; family Tetrigidae; genus Eucriotettix; species Eucriotettix oculatus. Next base: position 184,447,475 of record CM067376.1, read on the forward strand.
CCACCACTGCTTTTGGTCCGTGATGATAATAGTCTGACGCGGTCGTCCTGGCCATATACACAACCCAAGCCTTCCCCCCTATAACTCACATGTAGGGTCTTGTCACCCCAGTGCCTGTGCGCGCACTTGGAACCATCAACTTCGCTCATGGTTTAGTATTATATATCATCAATCTATCTGGGGTTCAGCGGGATCACACCGCGCACACCTCGGTGTACGCACATAGACAGACGCAGGACTAAACCCACCCAAACTCAACCTCGGCCACAAGGGACGTGATTTGTCACATAAAGGGGATCCAAATTGTGTTGACGGCTTTGTGTAATATTTATCTGCGCGGATGTCGAACACGATCCAGCTGGGTGGGCAAACACTCACTAACCGGTGGTTAATAGTAGAACGAGTGTGGGCACGAGATTATTGAGGAGGCATGATGGAAGGTCACGCAAGAAGTCTAGTAGGCGCGCACTAGTGAAGAGGGTCAGCTACACGCCACAACACGCAAAGTTAGATTAGGGGGATGTATCATTGTGCATTTCGGTAGTCGCAATTAGGGACGTCTCGCTCGTATGCTTCGACTACTCGCCTGGCTCGAGTTAGGCGGAAGGCACCACACCCCCCCCCAATCTGCACTCGAAAACGCCTTACACCCGCGGATACTCCTGTAACAACGGCCGGGGTTATCACTTACCGCTCAATAATGTTCACGCGTCCCTCGGCAGTGCAAATTTATATTTTACCCTGCTCTTTATTGATATCTATACATCGTCTTCTCATTCCTGCACCACAAATTTACCCATAATCGATTTCAGAAGATATAGATCCTTGTACCAACATTGTCGACGAAGCAACGGTTTTATTTATGTCTTGTTCTATACGCTCAACGGTTATCTAACTAGTGAGGTCCCGTCTGGCACTTTGGCTTTTGCCCGTTGCAGATGTTAAAAAACTATCGCGAGGTGGTATTTTGACTAGGAGACGCACATCACGGGAAAGCTTCCAACCGGTACTACGGCGGTAATAATCGATCTCATGTATTAGGTGTTAGATGGGTCGAGTCGGTGGCACAGATGGCCGGGGTTGTTAAGCGATGAGGTTTGTATGATGGATTATCTCGGTTTACTCTCTCCCGGTGGGGTATCATATCAACCTACACCCTTTGGGTAATGGCACGTGTAAGTTGATCACAGACTTTTTTAAACTTGTTGTTTTATACGCCTCGTTGTAGTATGTTTTTATTTTTGTGTCTGGGTTCTCACAAGTTCGCGCTACTGGGAAGCGAAGAGTTTATACGGATCCTTAGGTCTTTCAGTATTGCCCGTGAATATCGTTTTGTACTTTTTTGAATAGTAGTGAAGCAGCAATCTCTTAACGCCCTTACAGTCGTATAAATTGTTCATTTGATGTATTGTCCGTGATAATTACATCACCCGGTACTATCCCAAAATACGGGTCTCTTTGTTTCACCATGTGGAAACTAAGTGTTTATGTGGAAGGGTAAGTACCAACCGAAGCGCTTGATTAACCCAGGACAGTTCGCCTCATTTGGAGCAGACCCCAACACATCAAATAAAAATGTAACATCCTCAATCTCAAACAACTGAGTTCTCTGAGGCGATAACAACGGGTAGTTGGCGAGTCAACCCTCGGCATTAACCTTATTGTACGCCATTCTCTCAATGAAGAGAGATAACCACGTGTCAGCGTTTCTAACGCACACCTGAAACTCAAACCAAAGAGGACTGTAGTTTAGAGCAATGAGACGTAAATAGACAGCTGGACGGCAGCCATGTCACCACTAACAAATATATAACCCACACAGTGGCGCTAGCTGGCTCGTACCAGCTAAAACACGTACGACCTGCTCACATACCACAGTAAGTACCAGGTATGTCCGAATACACCATGGCCCTTGGAGCTCCTTGTTAGTTGGGAGAAAGTCTCTAGAGATCATCGACGTGGTACGAGGGCAAGTTTAGTCGTGGTAACTCACTGTAAAGATATCTTATTAAAAGAATTCCGCTGGAAACTATATGTTGCTCTCCCCACCAACATTTTCCTATATGTGCACTTATAACGAGATGACTAAGTACCGCGGTCATTCAGTCCTAATGGGGATAAAGGCCACTTCGGTATCACGCTGCTGCAAAGAGATCCAACCTCCATATCTGGATACCACTGAACCGTTTACGTATATGAATTACTTCACTATGAGAAATACTCACTATGAGGTCACCTATAACTCTTGGGTATACGACCATGGGACCATGTGCTGGGGCGGCCCCCAGTTATTCGTAAATCACACTCACATGGTATACATGTTTTGCAGTAATATGACTGGGACACTTTAATTATCACATGAGCTGGTAATGGTAAAGGGTCGGTATTTTAACGCAATGTCTTCTGTCTTTATGAAAGGTGCATACCAAGTTTAATAAGATTTGACTGTGGATCTTCTAGCTGGGGGGTGTGTATCGTACAGATTTGATGAATCTAAGCTTTATGTTTCCCGTGAGTGGTAGACTATTATTCAGGGTGCAGGGTTGTAATTTTTATCCTATCTCACTAATCCCACAACCTACATCTGACTGGCATATAATCATACGGCGTTATTGACGGTACGGGGTAAGTTTTGCATCATTAAAACTCCACTATCGGTATTAATGTCTGACTGGAATTTCCAATTCAATAAATCTCGAATTCCAAACTACCCTACGGTCTCCCGTGCAATAGGGGTGTTGTTTTATTCGAGTTTGAGAGGTGCGACACTAAAGCTGGCAACAGTCTATCACTCTCGGAAGGTTTCATATGTTTCGTCTTGTTCCACGTTGCTAATACTTTATTGTCTTCTTGACTATACTGAGCATAAATTGTAGGTTTGGGTTACGGGACACCTTCTACTGGCCGGCTCTAGGACAAAATAGTCCCAGGAGGCCCCCTTCACCTTAATATTCCGTGGATTGGGGAATCCGTTTTACGGGGAGGGGTAGGAGAAGAGTGGGGTTTTGGGGGGGTGTCTGGGGCTGAGAGGTGTGTAATTGATGTTGTCTCTTTGTTCCCGGGCACCTTACTGGGGGGACGATATTGGTTTTCTTCCATACCAATGTGATCGTACAACCCGTGCGTTCGTGATTTGGTTATTTGTTGTCGTTCCCGGGTGACTAGCACCAGAAGAGGCACGCTCCTTAGTTCAACAACAGTTCAAACGGCATCACTTTGATCACCTCTTGAGATTTGCGTCAATGGGGATACCCCCCCCCCCACCACCCCCCCCCCCCCCCCCCCCCCCACCACCCCCGTCCCGCCCCCCCCAAAGTGGGAAAACGTCAGAGCCGGAATTCCGAGTAGGAATTTAAAAAGAAATGTACTGATATTGGAATCATGATGAGTATCTGCAAATGACAAATTATAAGAGGTTCAGATAGTTCCTCAAACGTGCCGGGATCCATCTCGAAATGAACACACTCTAGCGTTGGAAAAAATACAAAAACGGGCTGAAAAAATATTTGGGGGTCGATTCGCAAACAATCCTCACGAGAATGTCTCAGTAATAGAAGGAAACAAACATGCCAGATTGCGCAATATGTAAAGCTTATAAGGGTGAACCACCTGGAAAGAAATAACAAACCATCTTACGGCGCCGAATTATATTTCTAAAAATGACCACTCGTTCAAAATTAAAGAAAAAGGGCAGCGTACAGACGTAGGAAAATTTTCATTGGTAATAGGTCAATACGCGATTGTAATTCCTTGCCTGCAGAAATACTGACGACTTTTCCGGGAAGCGTAAATCAGTTTAGGAATAGGCTAAGAAAAATTAAATTAGTAGTTTTTTTAGAATCAGTGAAGTGATAATAGTGAAGTACAGTGAAGTGATTTTTGTGTGGTACCTTTCTTTTCTTTTTCAGATAAAAAACTACACTTCAAAATTCTTCCTTAGTGTAAATTTTTTGTAATTGTATTTGTGTTTTATTTGTATTTTGTGTTTTCTTTGTATATAGCTGCCACCGGGCAAATGCCCAATAGCAGCCAAGTAATAATAATAATAATATGGCCGTAGTATTATTTATTTGTTATTAAATTTTATTATATTATGTATATAGGTGCCATATTTGTACCATCGTTTGATTTGATAAAGAGTAGTTATAGGACTTTCTAAAATCGTTCTTGGAACCAGGACATAGGGAGACTTGACAGCGCACTCTATACCACTTAAATCACGTAAGTGTCGAATTAAATACTGTACTAATACAAATGCCGACCTCCTGTGGTCTCGTGGCTCGCGCCGCTGCTTCACAACCCAGAGGCGCGGGGTTCGAATCCCGGCATGGGCTTGGATGTTTGTGTCGTCATGGCCTCGAAGACCAGGATTAAGACTGCTGGAGAATCGATACGTGCCACTCTAAATTCGGAATGTGTCATGAAAGATGACAGTCTGCAGTCGACCCGGTTTGCTCAGGTCTTAAATGGGCTGTAGAGCCAAAAGAAGAACAAATACAGGGCATGGCCGGGCACCCAGCTAGTATAGCATATTTAATCACTTTGAAATGGAATAAATTTACTGTCCGTAAATAAAGGTTTACAAACCACTCATAGAAAAATAAACACTTTTAGTTTCAAAATTAGTGACGTAGATAGGCCTAATTAAGATCTAACAATTCTCAGGCAATTTATTGCTTTGTTTAATGACAAAGTTGGTGGTGTAGTTCATTTTATCATTTTTTTCACATCGTCAATGACCCCTTGGTTGTTTCTGTGGACATCGGGAAGCGTTTGTTAATATATTTGTTCTAAGACAGATAGGACGCTTCTGTAATTGTAAAATATTAATACATAAAGCTAGGGGATAAAGGATAATGAACGACCGACAGGCGTCTAGGCACCAAAAGCTGTCCCTGGAATTTGGCAAAGCATAAGGTTGCTTATAGCGACAGGACCTTTCATGTATTAATATCCTGCATATTACAGCCTTGTCTAAATATACTTGGACAGTCGAGCAGTCTTCGGCGTCCTTTGACAGGTAATTTACGACTTCTCCGATGCGCGGGTGTATATATGTATTGCTTGTACCCGCAAACAAATTAGTTCGCAGGTGATAAAGTCGCTCTCTTTCTGGAACAGCCATATCTCATTCTCGAGCCGCCGTGAGACAGTTCCCGATTTCATCCTTTGATACGGAAAGATCATAAATTATGACGATCTCTGGATTAGCTGAGCAAGTCAAACGCGCCTTTAAATCGCCTACTGCAGGCGAAAGCAAACCTATAATGCCAACAGCTTTGTGAATTGATTTATTGTCGCCTTTGCAATACTATTTCCAACGGCACTGAATCATTACTTTACTTTTTATAATTCTTTCCATTTCTAAAAGTAATTGAATTTACAATCTAGCTTTCATGGAAATCGTTTCATTACGATTCTGAAGGTTGTGCAAGTGTATGAATTAATCTGACTGAAGCATGACCAAAATAATCCTAATCCTGTAGTTGGATGAAATATAAGCATCCATATTTAATAGGCATTGTAATACATGAATCAATTCGTTCAGACAATTATCCACACATATTTTGTAATTATTAAGCCTCACTGACATACACAATTATACGTAAGCCAAGTCCGTGTAAACCTCATTTATTGGATGCTTATATATGTACACGAAGTGATGTTTATAACATCTGGAAAACAATTCCATGCAAATCAGTTATATATCTTCATTTTCTTCATCGACAAGTATTTTGATTTTTATTTCGTACATGATAAATATATTTACCTCCTCCGAATTGTACCATTATCCTTGTTATACGAAAATAAAAACAATGATAATGGTAAAATTACTTGAAAGGAAAAAACAGAAATCTAAGCCTAGATCAAAGTATTGTTTACTGATCAAGTATATTTAGTGATATAATAAATAATAGCATTATGCAGTTATAAAAATGAAAGTTATAAATTCTCAATGGCATTAATTTATTAAAATGAATGCAAAGATTCCTTTATTGTCGTGGGATTTCATCAGGCAAAGTGCTTGAATAAGAAGGATATTACAAAAATTATCTGACTGAAGTATCCCAAAATTTTCTCTTTGAACTATTAGTTGTAAGACACCACGTATCGCTCCAGATTCGGAATGTGTCATGTAAGGTCCATGGACGTCCCGGTAAGCCAAGGCCCAGAATTGGCACAGCCAAGGAATAAGAATACTAAAATTAATATATTATAAATAGAAGTACATTTATTTATGATAAGTGCGTATAATTTTACAGACATAAAATATTACTAAAATTTGATATTGTTCACTAATTGACGTCTGTTAATGGAAGAATAATTGAGCTTGTTTATATAATACAAATATGTGTCAGTTAACATGTGCGTAATATCTTAATGTCGTGTAAGATGTATTGATAATTAGGTGAGTGTTCTCATTTGTTAAACCTCTTTTTTGTTTATTTATATATTAGTACTACAAAATATGTAAATTTTTTGGGGTTTCCATGTTAACACGTGGTTTATTGATGTTTCTACACGAGATAATAACCTGAATAACGTACAAATAAGTACCGAAACGTTGTGGAAATAGTTATAAATAAAAATAAAGTCTGAAATTGGTCAGAAATTTCTACTTATTATTACAAAATCAGTCGTTAAAATACAACCTTTCAGTCTGAAAAAATATTCACTGCACAGAAATTGAGTTTAAATTCTCCCAGTAATCCAGAGGGAGTCCAAAATACAACAGTACATTAAATAAGTAAAAACGGTCCCTCTACCTTACAGAAATAAACAAAAACCCCAGTACGTTCAAAAAGTAAAAAATATACCTACTTGCTTATGCTAAATTTGTGATATAAGTTGTACTTTCCCGTTTAGTACATGACAAAAATATTTTTTAAAAACTTGTACTAGTAAATTACAATCCAATACCAACAAAGGGGATTTGGAATGTTAACATTTTCTCAGGAATGAAATGAATTTTTCTTTACTTACGTTTCTCTTGATTATTTAAAGCATAAACTCTAACTCCTGAGTAAAATTCAGAAAGGAATAGAAAACATTTCACAGTTATATGTACACATACATAATATCGCTTCTGTTTGAGCCTCTTAAACGATTTGACCGAGAAATCAGTGGTTTGTTATGACTTTTATAAATTAATTTGGAAATAATAAAGAAGATACGTTATTATATATATTAATTTCACATTAAACATCAGACATGAACTAATATAATGCTGTTAGGATTTGTTCAATTAAATTCTGTTAAGTGTACAAACTCATAATTCGAAACCAATATTAGAAACACTCCCTTCCCTGAGTGAAAAGTTATTTAAAAATATTGGTGCAACTCAAAGTTATTAGCCTACAAAGAAAACGTCTTGCAATCTCAGGTTTAAGCAATTTTACTACATAATATTTCAGTCAATATTGTTACTTTTGTTGAGCTGCTTTATTCGACGTAAACTACATTTTATCGTATATAATTAGAAACAGGCTGAGATTAATATGAGGTGAATACTCTATTTAAAATGAAGAATTATTATATATAATTGAAAAAAATCCCTTTACTCAACTCGCTTATGCCTGGAACTTTCCACTTGATTCGGTCCTTCTGCTTGGCTCCACCAAACTTCCTCGTTGCACCTTACCCACTTAGTTTTCTTCTTTCGTGCTATGAACTCGGGCACGCCTTCCTCTTGTTGCACCTTACCCACTTAGTTTTCTTCTTTCGTGCTATGCACTCGGGCACGCCTTCCTCTTGTTATTCAACTGTCCATGGCCAATAAAATCTCCAATTTCTTACTGCCCTTTCTTAATGTTCACTCTTACTGCTCCCTCTTCAATTCAATCTTATTGTACCAAAATCCAGTTTTCCTGCTCTTATAACACCATGTTGCCACTTCGTTATTTCATTTCCGTCCGGGGTGTGCCCGATCATTTCTAATGAAAATTATTTTCATATCGTCTTTGGGATAAGCCTTTCACCCCACCCCACCGATGTTTTGGGAAAACCCCCATGTTCTCTCACAACCCGATGTCACAGAATGTCAAGGACTTTCGAAAAACCCAAGCTATGCCGATTGGTTAGATTTTATTACCCCTATCAACTTCCCTCACGCCGTTTGGCTTTGCTTTCGTACCAAATCCGAATGGAGTTGGGTTTTACGATCACAAGGCGTATAATAAAGTGTATTAATTTGTTTTAAATATTTTATCAACTATCACATTATGCATGTGGTTGTTATTAATTAATCTAATTCAATCCTGAAAAAGAAGCTTTATTTATGATTTGAATGTAATTAAGCTTTTATTATCAATAACTAAAAAACAGTACTACTCATTGCAGATAGGTTTTAGTATGTATTTAGCAAATTGTGATGACCGTGATTTTACACAATAGATACCATATATTGATTTACCGTTTTCCTCACTGCCGTCCTTCTATTCTATCTAACAACCAGTCCGCGGAGCTAAATGAGCTGTTACTATGCGAACAGTAAATTATATATATGACAGAAAGAGAGAAACGAGCGGCGCACATATCGGCGTAATAATTCTAGCGTTAATTGAAAGCCATGTCATTAGTATCTGTACAAGGAATATGAATGACATCATTAAATCACTCACAATAAAGCAGGCTGACTTGGCCTGGTTGGTAATGCAATCATGAATAATAAAATAACGCGAGTTTGGGGACACGCCGCAAAACTAATGCCAACCTTTGCACACTCATCACAGCTATAGTTGCTACATTTGTCATCGCCAGACAGCTTCGTAATACTTGCGACTTGTTTATTCCCGGTGATTTTTTACCTCTCCTTCTCTCTCTGCCCCACCGTGCGTCTGTTTCTCTGTCTGTTCGTTATTCTGTCCCTCTTCATCTGTCTGTTTCACACTTGAACATTACTTATTCCCCAGCGTTGTGACACGTGAATTAAACTCATTACGAAGCAGGACGTCCTTCGGCAGATTCGAGCTTCCCCGTTACGCTTGCTTGTTGTGCAAGTAAATTGTATAAACCTATGTCGATTAGCGTCTTCAGAAATTCAGTTACTGTTTTTGACGTCTGCGTACTCATGTAAAATTCAAAGACCTGTGTGGTTGTTGCAAGGCGATTTAAATGCAAATAACGACTGCGTTTCTGCATAGTCTATTGGCAAAAGGAATAATTATCTAGAAACTCGGGAGACGTGATAAAGAACGATATAACTGGAAGCGGCTGCTGTTACATGCAAATGCAAAATTGCAGTTCCAACGTGTTTACAAAGAACTTAATGTGTCTAGACTTCAGGTAAAGCTGATGACTTGGAAAGAAATCTTACTCTTGAATCAATCAGTTGTTGTTCTAAGAGTAACTACTTTGGTATCATGTAAGCTTGATATAAAATAATTAAAAACAAGCATATGAAATCATTAGTCGTAAATGAAATCTATTTAAATATTGTGAAAGACAGACGTTAATTTATTTACTTCTTCTTCTTTTTCATTGGCTCTGCAGCCCATTCAGGGCTTTCACATAACTCATCGATAATTTATTTGCTGCTAAAATGAAATATTTTCATGTGATTGACATCAACGATCTCTATTCCAAAATGGTAACAAAAATATTTAAATTTTGTCCCCGTATAAAATAATTTACGTATTTTTAGCAGCGATTTATGCTTATAGCAAGTCGGAATGTTACAAATTAAGTTTATAAAACTTTTAGCTGTGTGTAAAGCATACTGATGAACATGCAATTATGCCATATATGCAATTATTTAAAGGTTTCTAAACTTCGAAATATACACTATTCCTCGCAAGTAAGTTTATTTCTGTGAAGTTCACGTAGTGTAAAAAATCTTTACATGAAGGGCAAACTACGAATAGACCTGAATATTTAATTTAATATATTCTACCAATTACCAAATTGTACGTGTCATAATGAGATGCTTATGGTATTAACCATAAGCTACTTCAAATTAAGGGCTGTTAAAACTGATAATTAGGGGTTTATCCTATAGTTCATCCGAATTACGACAGGCATATACTGTCTTTAGAAATCTAAATGACAATTCCTTCACGATCTCATTCACAACGCGAAAAACGATCTGACTATTGAATATTTCTGTTATCTAATCTAGTATGTGTGTACGGTTACACCCACAAATATAAAAAAATATTATTGTAACTCCTTATATCTGTTTATTGAGTTTTTGTATATATGTATGCTGTACATACCGTACTAAACTAAAGAAGAGGACTAGGCTACTTATCAAGCCAACGGCAGAGCAATAATGAACGAGATTGGCTAATTAAAACATCAAATCGAGTTGATACATCTAGCCAGACGAGAGGTGGATATCAAATACCAATATTGCGTTTGGTTGAAATATTTTGGAAAGGAAGACTGACAGGAAATCCCTGTAGATCTGAAAAACGTGACACTTGTAAATCAAGACGAATGTCACGTGCACATCTCTTGCGAACACAAGCAGTAAGTCAAACCGCCGGAGGAAATTAAAATAATAGGCCCCATTCTCCACCCTTTCCGCGCGCAAAGATTACGGGACACTTCCGCTGCCTGTCATCTGACCTGCATCTCCGAGCCCAAGGGTTTCACAGACAAGGCCACCACTAACCTGCAAAGAAGGACACATTTTGTCAACCCCGACAGACAGATGAAGACGGAGGTAAATTAATAAAAGACGAAAATGAGGAGTTTTTTGGTCACTCATTGATTACTTGGAGACTTTTTGAGATTTTCACTACTTTCAGAGTGTCGAGTATGCAGCATTGAAGACTATTCGGAAATTATTTGGAGGATTTTCTTCATCCACATGGCTGATTGTGGGCGTTTGAGACGATTGTTCCGGCGATTAACGACGAGCAGAACAACATTCTAAACATCCGGATCTTCAAGCTAAGCGCTGATGTAAAAATTCACGTTTCTCGCCCTTGGTTACTTTGAGTGTTAATTAAAAATTTTGATGGCAACGTTTTTACCTTCATTGCATCATTTAATGAAATTATTTATTTCCGTTGAGCTTATCAAGTAGCCGGCCAAAATTTAAATCAGTAATTTTTTTGTAATTTAATATTATTATTTATTTAATTTGTTTTTAACCGACGAGTGCTAAATTTTGATTGAGTAAAATTGTTGTTCCTTTTTTCTTTAAATTTTAATTTTGTATTAATTATACACAACCCTCACTATAAGGCGTGGGGTATTAAATATAATAAGGGATTTACTATATTCTTCCTCATGCGATATTATCGAATTAAGATTATTCGCCTTAATGAATTATCAGAACTAATAGAGGAACCATTTCAGAATGTAATTAATTCATCTAGTTAAGGTGATTCGGCTATTTAATAAGAGCACGCGTCTTTATAATTCGAATTACTGACCTATTCCCCTATTTACAATTCACGACAGTGCTGTAAAACAATATACATTGACTCCTAAATTCGTTTCATCATTAACGAGGAGACTGTTCTCAGAAATAAATAAATATATCAACATTCCAATGAACGATTTCAAACAAAAAATCCATGACTCCCTGGGAGACAATTTAAAGTACAGTAATATTTGGAGACTACCCAAAGTATTAGACATGATTGATCACAAAATTTTACTTGATAAACTATAATTCTGTGGAATTTTCATATCATATCATTGTAATCGAATGCAATGTATCTAGATAGACAACAATGACGGCAATATTAATGTACCTGATTGGAAAGTAGTAACTTGCAGAGCTCAATTGTATTACCTAATTGTTTACATAAATGACCTTGCAGGTTGCATCAAACCAATAAAATCAGTTATTGACGTCGATCTCGCAAACGTAGTAATTACTGATATTGACTACAAAATGTTTCAAAATACAGCTGATAACGATCTCAAATCGTTAAATGACTTGTTCAGAGGAAACAAATTCGTTCTGAACATACAACATAAAAGAAACTATAGTTTTACAATTTTCGTCCAAACTAAACATCGTATTACGTACTTTTATTTCCACGGAATGAACAACATATGAAGGCGTTCTCAAGTAAACATAGTTCATCTAGGATTAAATGATGCTACTCTTTAAAGAGTAAACAATTTGAGAACTTGGACATTGGTTTTTTGTTACTAATTCAGTTCTGCATATCACTTTTGTGTAATAAAAATAATATTTAATTATTATTTATATTATTATATGAAACTGTGTGGATTTTACAATGAATTTGTATTCCAAATGTTATAACCTACAATGTTTTTTTTATGTATTAATATAAATGAATTATTAGTTAAAACATTTTAATGTTTCTAAAAGAAGCAAATACTCAACTGCCTCAGTGTTAAAGTTCATACAAGACTATAATATATATATAAAATATAATATATATAAAAACAAATGTATGTCTGTCTGTCCTATATGCATTACTACACCATTCATCGGATTGCCATGAAACTTTGGGAAATTATTGACTACACTCCCGCAAATGTTTTCGGCACTGTATATCTAACCTACAATTACAAATTCCATATATAAAGCATAAATAATGAAAAATATTCAACGGAATGGGCTTTGTGGCCCATACGTGCATTGAGATCTCCAAACGTTTTTGTGGGTTGCCTTTACTCTTGATGTATAATACTATATTTTTCTAAGAAGTATAAAAATTACGTGCCGTAATTAACCTATTGTCGGCAGAGAGTTAACTCCCTGAGATGTAATTAACTACTTTGGATCATCGACACGATATACTAGTAAATTGGTTTTATTTTTCGCGTCATTCATATGTAATTGAAGTGTCTGTCTGGAAGTTTGTCACGGATACCAACTGCGACTTAGGAGGTTTACCCTGAACCTCAGATACTAAAAAATAAAATTGTAACATGATTTCCGTACTTTTAATATATTGAATGAAGATATTTTATCAAAATTCTGGATTTGACGTTTCGTTTTATAGGGCAAAATAAAAAAAGGGAACGAATTCGCGGGTATAGCTAGTAACTCATGAAATATTTGTGTCATATATGTAAGGAGAAATTACACTTTATGTATTACTGACCTCTTCCAGATTTATAGAACATTCATGCGTTCATTTTCCACTCTGTTCAAGTATTTTGTTTATTTAATGTCCCTTTAGAATTTTTGGTTGGGTCAATCATAATTCCTAATAATTTTAAGCTAACTCCCAATCGTAATACGTTTGTGTGTGCATATCGAGGGGTTAGTTGTCAAAAAAGTTCCGGTATTGGTGCCATTTAATTAACATCTTGACTAAGAGAGTAGAAGTGATGTCATTCCTTTTCCGGACAAATAAAAATATTAAACTTATAATTATAAAAATTAGAGAATTTTATCTCATAAAGATACATCAATGGTATTCAACATTTTGAGCCAACCATGGGGCCTCATCAGGTACTACATTAATGAGCAACAAATTTTTGGCATACAACAAAAATAACTCTTTTACCTTCTTGAAGTCAAATTGGACTATTGGATGTGTAAAATTCATTATCATATTCCAAACACTTTAACAAATTTTACAATACATGAACTACTCCTAATTTTTTCAGTTCAAAATTCATTTTATACCATTTTCCAAAATATTATTTCGCTTAGTTCTTGATTCTCGAAAAAAAAAGATATATTCAAGCAGTAGTGGATTCTTTTACGAAACGAACAGGTTTAAGTTGTGAAAGCATGATGCCGGTTTTAATAAATCAAACGTGACGCAATTGTCGATACACATGGAAGACAGGAGCTGGTGAGCAATTGCGTGCGTTGAACGACAGTGCCAGTTCTTTGTTTCCGGAAAAGCGTTTGGTCGGTCCGTTGGACACTCTTTTTATGCCTGTCTCTGTGTCGACCGGTTGACATAGCAATGCGCTGTGTAATTCATCCCTACATTGCAACACAGGCTCGCCGTCATGTCAGTCGGTGGCCAAAGTGACAGCACAAACACAGCAGCACGTACACACGCATCAGGCCCCAATACCTGCGGATATCATCATGAACCATCGTCGAAGTCTCGGCTATGATCTTGTCAGTCTCAGTTAGCACCACAACCAACCTTCGTTATCTGCTTGTCATTCATATACATAGGTTCAGCCCTAGCTGATAAGCTACATCGATGTATTAATGGTATTTTTCCCTGATTCACATAATTGTCGTGTGAAATCACCACATTCAGCGTCTTGGAAGTAATCTTTTCTCGGTCCTACAAAAAACACTAAACTGATTTTGATATTTTCAGTTATAAACAAAGAGTTCAAGCTAGTCGATTCACCCTTCCGCTGTTGTAATTGCCTGGCTAACGTCGAAAATGACTGTAAAGTAGTACTTCTTATCTATAAAAGCACACTACTGTGTGTATCTACTCAATTATGGAATGTTAACTCCGATATTCAAATTGGTGATTGGGTATGAGCTTTTCTTCTTCGAGCACTAGAGTCTTTTGCGAAGAAGGCGTTCGTAAAGGTTGAAGAGCAGTGGAAGCAGGTTTATTGGTTTATATAAAGTTGGAACGCTGATCGGTTTTCCTGGCTTCATGATGAGAAGCACTTGGACAACTTTCCATTGGACTGTGAATAATTATGTCCGTAGTATAAAATTATATCTTAGCATAATTATCCTGATACGTGCCCAGTGACATGATCGTAGCCTGGGGATTTCTTAAAGTTTGTTCTTGTAGCGATCGTTGTTTCCACTTCTACGAGGGAGATTTGGTTGGAAGTGATATTTTAAGAGGGTTGTTACGTAATGTTCTATACCATTGTATTCCTCATCAGACGGTAGAGGCTGAAAGACGTCCTGGGGATAAGTAGCAAATGTTTCAGCTTCGCCTGTATGTCAGGGTGGACCCATGATCCGTCTTTATTTCGATCAGGGGTAAGTTTTGTCCAGGTACTTTAAGATGACTAGTTGATTTCCAATGTGAATAGTCCGTAATTTTCCATTAGAGTAAATCCTTTAACATATTTTTCACCGAGATTGTGCGACACAAACGAACTCCCTCGATCACGAAATAGTAGTTGACGAACTGCTTCATTCATGAACGACAGTTCACGTAATCAATGATCTGCCTTCACAGTTCTCTTTCTTGAATAGTTATTTTAGAATAGTTCGTTCCAGAACTACACTTTACTGCTATACAGAAAGTAATATTTTAAAAGTTGCAATAATCTGCTTTACCTGTGCTCTATATTATAAAGAGTCCTATGAATTTTCTGAAAATAAAATTTACTGCAGTACAGGGTGTCTCAAAAAATGTACTCTCACATCGAATGACGAGATAAACATTATTTATGAACATAAAGTGAAATGGAACGGCTTCGAATGCAGAAGACAAATGTAATTGAAGTATCGTGTTCACAAATGTACATATTGATGACCATTATTGTCCAGACAACTCTGATAACGCACACCAAGGGATTCGCAAACGTCACTGAAAAGGACATTAGGAATATCGCAACATTGTCTTTCAATTTGCAATTTTAATGCATCAGTTGTTTTCGGTTTGGTGCGATAAACTTTGTCTTTGAGATATCCCCACAAAAAGAAGTCCGTGGGCGTGAGGTCTGGGGAACACGCAGGGTATTCAATGGTACCTCTTCGTCCAATCCATGTGTCTGGAAAAGCTGCATCTAGGTGACCTAGTACATCGTGATAGTTGTGAGGTGGTGCTCCATCTTGCTGAAAGTAAAGCTCGTCGTCATCACCAAACGTCTCTGAAGTTTGTGGACCGCCATCTTCTGAAGAAAGTTGAGGTAACTATCACCAGTTACATTTCCGTTAAAAAAATGGTCCTCTGATGCCCCATTCCGGATATTCCACACCACGCTGTTACACCTTGTACGTTTACATGGTTTTCAAGTGTTACACGAGAAGTCACAGGACCCCAATATGCAATTATGGCGGTTAATCGAGCCATTTAATTTAAATGATACCACACAATTATGTGTGGAAATCCTGCATCTTCTGCACATTGTGCCAGGTTCCATTCACAGAATTGAACTCTCCGGTCTTGATCGTCTTCGTTTAGAGCATGGATTAGTGTTGGAATGTAGCATTTTCAGTGTAAACGCTTCCTTAAGCCATAGACGCTAGATGTAGGTTTGTCAAAGAAATTTCTGTGGTGATCGAATGAGTGTTTCCTGCTCCTGCTCTTCCTTTCCAGGGCTCGTGGATGTCCGAGGTCGTCCAGAACGTCTCTTGTCGGCGCGTTGGTGGCGGTTGCCGAATTTCCTCCTGAATCGTCTTTGCACATCAATGGCGTTTACGATCTTCCAATAAAATTTCAGGACAAACTTCCTCTCTTCCGAGCTAAGTTGATTTCCTGCCATGCTGTGATTAATTAATTACACCTGCAATTAAAAAATGGCAGCATGTTAGCGACACCCTGAATATTTTTGATCTGGTGCTGACAGTGGTTGTTGATTCACTTGTAATTATACTGTAGTCGGTGAAAAGGCCATAATATACTACCTAGTCCAAGATCAGAGTACCAAACAACCATGTAAGTCCTTCTTACGTAGTCGAATTCTGTTTATAGTTTTAATAGATGGATTCAGCGGGATGTTAAACTGGCTAAGCGACAAAGAGCAGGAGCACAGCGTTCGTGTAGTATAACTACAGCGAATGAGCAAACAAATAATACACGACTAGGCTGTCAGCACGCTGTCGATCAAGAGGGGATCTTATTTACAAGCTCTGGATACGTGTTACCAAATAAATGTCTTGTGACATTGCTGACATAGCGAGGGGAGTAGGGTAAAGCAGCATATAAAAACGAAAGATGCACATGTGTTGTGACATTTGGGAAATTTAGCGATTTGAGTCGATACTCTGCATTGAGACGAAACACGTATAAAGGAAAACAGCCTAGTTGTGAACTATAGAACTACTAAGATACCAAATTGATTTATGAGCTCCATTAGAGATAAATAATGTTGTGCGGCACAAATTAAGTCTAAAAGAGTAGATTAATGTTGCAATACATTGCGTCAGATATTGGAAAAGAATGTTTTGAATATAACTTCGTTATTAATAGTCAACCCAATGGAATATCAAAGGCTGAGTTCCTTGTGAAGGCATTGTAAATATTTTTGTTGACTCACGGAGATGTTTATTCAGTTAATCAGGTTCCTTTAATATACTGCTGCAATAATTGAAAAAAATCTGTCTTTATTCTATAGTAATGCTGTTTTGATTCTTCTTAATCATGCATGCCATTTATGAACGAAATAATTCAAGTTCACGTAGGTTGAAAATTCATCTAGATATATGTTTTCAAGGCGAATAATTAATTTATTTCTATTAAATAATTAGTTATTTTATATAATTATTATATTTGAATTTTTTGTTGTATTCAGTTCTTGGACTGGTCCGTTGCAATCCTCCAAGCTAACCCATTCTGCTCAAGCCTTTTCATTATACATTACAATTACATCCTCCCTAATTTTTCTTATTTGGAAGGCCTATGTATATCGTTTCGAATAAATGTACTGCTTGTTTTATTCTAATTTAACATCGACCCGGACTTATTGGAAAACTTTATACAACATATTCTGAGGAATTTGTTAATTTTGAGATGTTTGTGCAGTATCATGTGGCAGGCATTAAATAGGTAATTGAACCTGACTCAGGAGATTAGAATTAATGATGGTTTTATAAACAAACTTTTATATACAACAGACGAAAGGAAACGTGCAGAGAGGCAGAACGATAACTATACCTAAAAGTTCCGTACTCAATACAAGAAACTTAATTTCCTGGAGGGACATGACTGAGGAGAAGTTCACATTTCACAATTACGGGAAGAAGAGGTTTGGAAATAAGAATGTGATTTATGAATAAGAGGAATGTCCTGAAGAGTTGGAATTGAAAATCAGAGTATATTTTATGGAGAAATCTGTCAGAAAGATTTAGAAATTTAAATTGCATGTAATTTCTATTTCCTGTCCCGATAGAGCATAGTTCCAATTTCCTCCTCGGCCCAACCAGTTATAGTAGTACAGATTGACAGGGCAATGCTATTTTCCTCCTGTGTTCAATACCTTCGTCATATCCGCAGAAAATTGAAAGACCTGACCTCAGTTTGAGTGTGTGCGTGCGTGAGCGGTTGTCGTCGATCTCTCCCTCGGTCCCGCCTATAGAGAGAAATCTTGCCAGGCTCATCTCTGATGCAGCACACACAAAGGAACTCTATTTGCGGAATTAAGATTCCTTTGTGCGCATATGACTCAGCATTCATTCCCGCTGCAGGTCTGGACGCGCGGGAAGGTAATAAATTTTTGGAGAGACGTTATTTATAGCACTTGGGCTAGCGTCATCCTTCGGTAGATGTTTCAGTAATTGGAGAGAGCGACTCGTGTCGCTAAAATAGAAACACACACGCTCGCTCAGTAGTCGGCCATCATTTAAACGGATCTGCACATTACCGCCATTAATTTGAAGCACCTCATAAACTTCGACGTCTGCTGGCAATTAACCGTTACCCCGCTTTTGAACGGCTTTATTTATTGCAAATTATCGAAAATGACGTGTACCTGCCCAATAGTAGTTACAACGTCGTTGTTACTCACCCGAAAAAATTGTTTGTGGTACATGCTGAATCCTATACTTCATAAATAAAAATGGACCTAACATCATTCATCGCAGTGGGCTGTGATCGAACTTTGACCCAGTTGAGTGCCTACTTGTTATAAGTGGATGTCAGCAGCTGTTACCTAATTTTTAGTGGATGAATGGAGACATAGCAGTACTTGAGAATACTATCTGAAGACACCAAGTAAATTTACTAATAAACTGCAATGATTTTATATATACATATTCCTACCGACGTCTAAGACAATAAAACCTACTTTGACCCTTGTCCAGTGATTATCAATTCGTTTAATGCACTGCTTAAGAAATAGAACGTGAAAATAATCCGGTACCTTGCAGGCCGAAAAAAAGAGAAGTGATTATAAATTATAGATGAATTCTAACGTCAGATGCAAAATTAAAGTCACTAAATAAATAGAAATAAACTAAACAAGAATAACGAATTTTAAAATATATTGCATTTTATATTATAATATAGAGCATTATATTTTTTGATATAGTCCAAAAGAACAATCTGACCCAATGAGATTTCAAGTTAACCATCGATTGTGCGTGTTGAAATGAATATGTGTTTTTTTTGGTTAAGATAAATGAATATTTATATAAAAATGGGGATCTATTATATTTACATTTATTAATTTATATTATACAAAGATTGCCGACCTCCTGTGGCCTAGTGGCTAGCATTGCTGCTTCACAACCCAGATGTCTTGGATTCGAATCCTAGCATGGACTTGGATGTTTGTGTCGCAGTCGACTCGGTAGGCCCAGGCCCTCAATGGGCTGTAGAGTCAAGGAGAAAGAAAAAGTACAAAAATTTAATCAAATTCAATCTAAGAAGAAGGCTATTTTTATGATTAACAATATACACTTTATACAAAATTTACAAACATTTAATTTCTTACAATCTAACATTTAGACACATTAGATTTATTCCGGGTTATATTTACGGGCGTTCTAATAGAACTGAGTTAAAGACACAAACCGTACGCGAAATTGGCACTACGCGGAATTCGGTAAAAAGGTAATTACAGAGTAATTACCGTATGCAGCTTCGCCCGGAAGTCGCAGCTCGCTCTTGTCCCACTAGATGTCGTACCGGTTCCAACCGACTTCTTTAAACTTCCTTGATGGACAATGAACACCTTGCTAATTTATTTTTGTTATATGGCACCACGGACAAGAGAAAACATTTTGTCCTGAATCAACCTATTCAAGACTATGTCAATTGTGACCAATATTTTTTTCGTTTTCTTACCTTAACGTATCCAAATTTCTATAAATTTCCGCTAGATAGATAGCAGGATGTGGCCGTCCGGAAGTAACGTCTTAGTAAACAAAAAAGGCGTCTTGTTCCAATATGACATTTGCAGAATAAAGGTCACTTACAGTTACAAAGATGTATTTGCATAAAATCGGATTTAACCGGTGAAGTAGGGGCCACTCAGGTCCACACGTGACTAAATTGTAGATCTTGATTACTTATTCTCCCAGTTTGTGTTCGGTCTTACTTCTGGATGTATCGAGGCTCCTGGTCTCTCTTCTGCTCAGTTGTTTGTTTCTCTTTTATTAGACTCAATCTTCTAGCGTCTTTGATTCCGTTCTGGTTTGCACAACTTAGTAAAAGAACCTCAGGTACTAAATTTTTCCTCTCATCAATCCTGAATTCTCCTTTCTTCTGTCGCTGAAGAAGAAACTACGATAGAAATAGCGTGAGTCAACCTTCCCTTCAGTCTGATCAACTCCTATTCTTGGCTAGGAACATAAATGTGAACATTCTTCTTTTTTTATCAAATTATACCCAGGAACAATATATTTCAACCACTTCAAAACGAAACAGTCTCTCACCATCTATCATTATACCAATCTATAATCTTTTAATTTTCAACTTATTAATTTACCATGCTTAATGCCCGAAAATCAATTTGCGTCCTTTTTGACTTCCTTCAGTGTGGGGACCCAATCCTCTCCAATCTAAAGTATTTATCTTTAGTCTTTGGCAGGAGCCATCCACTCCACTTACCACCGATGTTTTGGGGAAAACCACATGTCTCGTCACAGCTAGGTGTCCCGTATTTAAGAAAACTCAGGCAGGCGCCTAATTGTCTAGGTTTTATTACCCTCTCTGTAACCTCCTTTAACTTCTCTTCTACCTTTTATTTGGTACAGACCCATTCAGAATTTCGTTGTCTTTTACCCTTACGGCGTGTTGATGATTGAAACAAGTCAGTTGCCAAATAACAATCCGTCTCACAGATCTTGGCTGATCAGAGCTATTACGTAAATATCTTCATTGCTATTAACACTGCGACTTCTTATATCACACATTGTTTTCGCTCCGTCCGGAAATTTCAACCACATCCGGGATTGAATAACCCGGCATCCTGACGTCTAAAAGAAAAAAGAAACTTATCATCACCATGCTTTACACCTGTGTTCGTAATAATCATGGTCAGCGTTAAATATATTATGAAAACTATAATCTAACGAAATTCTTTACCTATTGGGCTACGTAATGACCAATTTTACATTCTTCTCATTGGTACCTAAATTCGTACCGTTCTTAAATCATATGATTAATACTTTACCGACATAATTAAGGAACTCAGTCTTGCGGTAAAAACTTGACTTAAGTTCTGCGACGAAATTTACTCATTATTATTTCCTGTTTAGAAAATTATGTAGTTACACAACGCTTTACATAATATCCATAACCAATCAAGAAATAGTTTTCAATTTAAGAATATTTAACCGTTTCGTTCTGCGTACACCGCTAGTGTGCAACCAAACCGATGAAAATTTCTAAGAATGTATCCATTTAATTCTCCTCCTCAATTTTCACATCGGCGAAAGAGTTAAAGAAACTTATAGGCAAATTCTATAGTTCTTAATTGATGGAAACTAATGAGTTTATCACAATATTAAAACATCAGCTTATTGATGCGAGTAATTGATAACTTGTGGTGAATATTTAGTACTTGTGAGCAGGTCTTGCAAAATAAATGTATCATTGTAATGTGACGCTGTCAGCCGCTGTGAACTGACAGTTCATAAAAGTAATACTGAAATTATAATTGTCACGGAATTGACAGATTATCCCCGAAACCCAATATTTAATCTCTATTTTCAGTTGTAATTGCACTTATTCATTTTCAGGCCAGAATAATAATATTTCTATATTTATATATAATTCCTCCTCCAAAATTGATATTCCATTTACATTATTTCTTACATAACTTTTCGAAACTGATAAATGTAAAATCACTCATGTTATTTTTATATTAATTATAATAACCCATTTTATTTATATATTAATTATAATAATACTGTATATATTATATAATAATAATTATTATTTATTTACTGTAACGTGATCCTTCAGGAAGAGTACAACAAGAGGATTAATAGAAGGAAAACCAAGGTAATGGAGTGTAGTATGGGAAATTGTGCAATAACAAAGGTTGTTAGATTGGGAAGGGATATTTTGAAGGAAGCTAAGGAGTTCTGCTACTTGGAAAGCGTAATAACTAGGGTTGATAGAGGTATAGTAGACTTAAAGAGTAGGATAGCACAAGGAAGGCTTTATCGAAAAGAAGGAATCTACTTACAGCCAATATAAGTCTGAATATTGGGAAATCATTATTGAAAATGTTCATATGAAGTGCTGCGTTATATCGGTTTGAAACGAAGAGTTGCAGAAAGGAAAAGAATAGCTTTCGAAATGTGGTGCTATAAGGGAATGCTGAAAACCAGATGATGGGTGGATAGAAGTTCTAAACAGAATAGGAGATGACAGAACAATTTGGAGGACGTTGACTAAGAGAAGGGATAGATTAATAGGCCACGCATAAATGAAAAGGCTTGCGCAGGACAGGTTACCGTTGTGGGTTGCATCAGACCAGTCTTGATACTAATTGCCACCACAACAACAACACTGTAAATTCATTTAATCGAACTTCAAATATCTACCAACAGGCAAACTGCCCAAAATAGACTTGATCCATGAATCACGAAATTCTTCTATTGTGGAAGTGGAGTTTCAATGAATTCCTGTTTATTATTATTTAGTTAACGTCGCATCAACCCACACGTTATTAGATATTCTCCGTTTACAAAATTTGATGCATAATTTACAACATTCTTTTGATGAATTAGATGTTCTGAATTGTTTGGCCGTACATGCATTACATGAAGTAAAGAAGTTCTCGTTTCTGAACTTGGATAACAAAATATTTATTTCTGGGATGAATTTCTGGCAGGTGAAGTTTAGGTGGGGAACCGTGAGCTTCTCATTGCAAGTATTACAGATAGGTTGGGGTGATTGTTATCGTCTCCAAATTGGTATCTACTGTGATGTCTTATCTGTCGACGTTCCTCGTGTGCTTCTGTGGTTCTCATTTGGTTGAAGCTATTGTAACCACTCAGTTTGCGTCGATCTCGAGGTTTAAAATTAGTTTCTTGTGGCGCCAGTAATATCAAGTGTAGAGGTCTTTTAGTCCTTGAAGTCAGACTTCGCTGAAATAATTGCAACATAATATTTTATTATCTTGGTAGATCTGAGTCGCTTAATTTGTTTCTCTTCTGATTATTTATTTATTTTCTTAATCCTGTCAGTTTTGATTTGGTACACTTTAATGGATTCTTAACAGTTATTAAATTACGGTATGCGTTTCGTTTAGTTGGCAATAAAATTATTTCTATACATTTGCCTCCACTTTTTCAAATTCTAAGAAATCCATTTCGCTTATGTCGGCTCAAATGCACATCGTTTTCAAAGTATATTTATGAAAAATTTTAAAAATCCAAGACGGTCGAATTTAGATTAACATTTTAAACAAACACCTATTCCAATGCTCAAACTAATTATTTCAATTGAAAATGCCAAAACGTCGTTGTGTGATTCTATAAATAGAGTAATTTTTCTCTTTGAAGTAACTCTGTATGGAGACTGGAATAGGTGGCTGTTTTAAATATGAACTTATATTTATAATTTTACAAAGTAATAGATTTAATAATTTTCTAAGCCAATCTGTGAAGAGTTGGGGCTCAATTTTAAGTAATTTATAAAGAACACTAATTTATTTGAAGGCGTATATTATAGTTTTAATTACGCTCTGAAAAGGAGGAGTAACTCTTCAGCTCCTCAATGTTCAAAACATTCGTTACCCAGACACATATCCTCTGCCCTTCCGTTCTTCTTTGTCACGTAAAAGAACACACACGCACACACATTACACAAATTTACCGAGTTGAAACTCGCTAACTGCCTCTCGTCGGAGTGAACTTACTTGGTGCACCGCTAGTGTATTCTACGGAGCATAGTTGGCAATGCAAACAGAAAAAAAAGGAAACCTCTCCAGCCGCAGAAGGCTTTTATTTTTATATTTGTGTCTGCTGCGCTGCGCGTGTGTAAGGGATGCAAATGAAACACAGACATTAATGTTGCGAGCCTTATTTATGGCGGGTAGTCTGTCTTTGCAAGGTGAAATGCAGAACATCGCTTTCTGACGGGACTAATGGATTTATACAGCGGAGGAAAATACGGCTGAAATTAATTGCACCTATAATTTATCTCTTGATTTAGTGTGGCATAAAATTTATTCCTTGCCTGCCTACCTACTAGCTCGCACTGGCGTTTACGAATCGTTTTGTTTCATCCGCAGATTACCTCTCATATATATAAAAATATGTATATATGTATATATATATATATAAATAAATTTTATTTTTCAGGATTGCTGTAAAATTTTCGTCCGCAATACTTTCGGTATCTTCAGGACATGATCATAAAAGTTGTAGTATAAATGTGTATCTGACGTGGCGTCGCCCACACACAGAGCTGGGGGATCTCTGGCTACCGAATACAACCACTCCACCAGCGTTCGCACCTAATTTACAATCGCCCCGGTCGTAAACAGCCAGCCTCCTCCCTGCTTTAATGAAGACATTTCTTACCGCGTGCTACAAGCTACAAATGCATTTGAATTTTATAGCCAGATAGCCGAAACGGATATTAGCAGGCAGAAGGTAGTATGCGTGCGGTGTTGCCATCATTGCGGCACTAAATCAGGAAAGCAGCTATAAATATTGTGCATTCCGGGATCTGGAGTTGATACATAGCAGCAGCTTACTGTGAGAATAATCATGATGCATGGGGTCCGCAGACAATAAATCTTTCCGTTTTCTAAGTATTACATTTCCAATTTTTAAGACTCCATGATAGCCTCCTTTATCCCTAAAATATATGTGGATGAGCTTTACTCTTTTTTTTGGAGGAAACGTAGTTCCGTCAGAAATAAGACAGATAAATCCAGTTACACTCCTATCTTTTCCACATACGTCAACGATGGTATAACATAAGCTACAGGCATAATTTGTTGTCTATCTAACGTGTCTGAAATAAAACTAAAATTTCACATTGACCACCACATTAGGATGGGAAACTGTATCTTCCATTTACGAATTTATTGGGCTGGCGTTCTGGGATTATTACATTGCATAATATACAAAAAAAGATTAGTTATTTTCATCCTAATATATAAATGCATTTTCAGACATAATCATTGATATCTGCGAACAGCACAGGACAATTAGTTTATTACCTCATGCATGCAAGATATTAACGAAAATAATAGGAGGATGGAGTTTCAAATAGAATGTGAGATAAGAGAAGATCAGTTTGGTTTTAGGAAGAATGTTGACTTTGCGTCTAATTTTAGAAGGCAGGATAAAAAACAACAGGCCTACGTTCATAGCAGTTGTAGATTTAGAAAAAGCGTTTGATAATGTGAACAGGAACACACTATTAAGTATTTTGAAGCGGACAGGAATAAAATATCGAGAAAGAACGCTTATAAATAACCTCTACAGAAAGCAGTCAGCAGTTATAAGAAGTTAAGATCCACAAAAGGAGGCAGAATAGAGAAAGAAGTTAGACAACGATGCAGTCTGTTGACCATGCTGTTTAACTTATACACACACACACACACACACACACATATATATATATATATATATATATATATATAAAACACACGATGAAGAAAATTAAAACGAAACATGGAAAAGGAATGATACTGCAAGGAAAAGAAGACGTGGAAACAATAACAAATGGCATAAACGTGGTCCTGGAGAAAGAGTTCAATATTGGGAGTAACAGAGGGAAAACCGAGGTAATGAACTGTAGTGTGAGAAACAGTGGAATAACAAAGGGCGTTAGATTGGGAAGGGATATTTTTACGGAAGTAAAGGAATTCTGCTACTTCGGAAGCATAATAACTAGAGATGGTAGAAGTATAGTAGACATGAAGAGTAGGATAGCACAGGCAAGGAAGGCTTTCTTCGAAAAGAGGAATTTACGTACGGGTAAAATATATGTGAATATTAGAAAACCATTTTTAAAAATATTCGGATGGAGTGTGGCGTTATATGGGTGCGAAATGTGGACGATAGGAACTCTGAGGAGGAAAAAAATAGAAATATTTGAAGTGTGGTGCTACTGGCGATAGAATCACTAATGAGGAAGTTGTAAACAGAATAGGGGAAGAGCGAACATTGTGGAGGACGTTAACCAAGAGAATAGAAAGATTAATAGACCACGTTTTAGGACATTAGGGTCTTGCATATTTAGTATTAGAGTGAAGTGTGTCGGGTAAGAACAAAATAGGGAGATCGAGGATGGAATACGCCAAGTAGATTAGGGAGGATTTGCTAGTTATGCGGAAACAGAAAGGCTTGCGCTAGATAGGTTAGCAAGGAGGATTGCATCAGACCAGTCTTGGGACTAAAAACCGAAACAATAACAACAAATCATTAGGACATGTTTTTATTGACTTTAATTATATAGTTATATGAATCCAATATACTCTTTTACGGAGTAGTATAACATTTATATGACGTCATGATTTTACATGCGAATATTTTCCTAATATCCGCGGTTATAACAGTAATGTTATTTAGGCCCATTTTTAATAAATAAAAGAACAATTAAACACCCATTTATTTCTTAAACCGATTACGCCAACTACAAATTAAAATGTTTTTATACTCTACAACCAGTAATCGTATAGTCTTGAGCAGTGCGTACCTACGTAGCTTCTTAATTTTTTACATATTTCACTAAATTTTCTATAGAATTTAATTTACTCTTTGTCTCAATTTTCCCGGGAATTCATTTATATTAGCCCCGTAGACGTAAAATTTGTCCTTTTAAGTCATTGTGATTATACACCGTGATTTTCAAATGCAGTAGTCATCAATTTTTTCGTCAGACAGAAGCGTTTTTGTATTTACCTTGCGTCTCATTTTATTTCCGCCATTTGATGTTGTGTCTTAGTTTCTTATCCCAAGATAAATTGTTCACATGTGTCATTTTATGAACTCATTGATGTCAGATAGCTGTCATCCCGATAATCTCTGCGGCGGACTTGTATGGCGATACCACCAACTTAACTTCTTTAATTTATTATTGTTACTACTTACTTAGCTGCTATTGGTCATTTTCCCGGTGGCTGCTATATACAAAGAAAACACAAATACAAGTACAAAAATAAAATACAGATCACACTAAGGAACAATTTTGTGTAGGTTTTGATCTGAAAAAGAAAAGAGAAGTCAGGAGCCACCGAGAAATCAGTTCACTGCGCTTCACTATAAGCACTTCACTGATTCTATAATTTTTTTTAATTGTTCACTTAAGGTTTCTCAGCCTATTCCTAAACTGGCTTACGCTACCCGCAATAGTCGTGAGTATTTCTGCAGGAATTCCAATCGCGTATAGATCTATTAACAAATGAAAATTTTCCTACGTCTGTGCGTTGTCCTTTTTGTTTAATTTTGAACGAATGATCATTTTTAGAAATATAATTTGGCACCGTTAAATGGTTTGTTATTTCTTTCCAGGCCCTGTGGTTCACCCTTATAAGCTTTATATATTGCGGATAACCTCACATGTTTCCATCTATTACTGTAGAAGAAAATGTGAACTTCCGTTAGAATCTGTAATCATACGAATACGTTTAAATTTATTTATTCAGTAATGAAGATCTAGCGATCCATGAAGTCACAGGGATCTTACCTTCATTGATTTCATAGAGCATTATTACATCAGAAAGTAGTCAACTAAAACTTGTGAATTACGTTTGTTTTTTTGAAAGCTTAAGCGGAACATATTCAAAAATTTCGACGAAGTAAATCATTTTATAACTGATTTAAATACGTTTTTTGTTATTTTATATTTATTCACCGAAATGCACAACGACCCTGAGTTACCAATTTGTAAAATCAGTAAAAAAGATTTATTAATTTTCGGTCATTAAATTATTTTATTTTTATTAATTTAGTGTCTTTATTTTCCAATAAATTGAAGTAAAGTTACCTTGTAAAGAAATAGTTTTTTTCTTTCTTTCTCCATGGCTCAACAGCCCATTGAGGGCCTGGGCCTACTGAGTCGACTGCGGACTGTCATCTTGCATGACACATTCCGAATTTGGAGTGACACGTAGTCAGCGTATCGATCCTCCAACAGTCTTAATCCCAGTCTTCTCGACCATGACAAAGAAATAGCTAGTCGTCTCAAAATCAAATGAGCAGTGGTCTGATCCAAGGTTGTAATGGGGTTAGGCTGAAACTCAGTTTAACACGAAATTTTATTACGGAAGGTTGGTGCCCTTGAACACTGATCTCAAGTTTTTCCTGACGTCAACACTCCGCTCCATCTTTTCCCCTCTCCTCCTATTACATCTCAAACGATTTGATCACAATTGAAAACAGAACCCTTTTCCTTTGGGTGAAATATGCAATTATTCCCTAATTTCATTTATGTGAACACATGTAACTCAGTTCAACATATAAAGAATTGCGCACTGTCCATTTATAAGGTGATATCTAAAGATTGTATCTTGTGAACGTTAGCAACCCGAGGAAGTGTCCGAACGGATGAGGATATAATTATGTAACAC
This sequence comes from Eucriotettix oculatus, assembly GCA_034510155.1. Taxonomy (NCBI): domain Eukaryota; kingdom Metazoa; phylum Arthropoda; class Insecta; order Orthoptera; family Tetrigidae; genus Eucriotettix; species Eucriotettix oculatus. The sequence continues at coordinate 184,476,017 of CM067376.1, forward strand.
ATGGTATAGTTTACGAGCTCCCGAGGTTTTAAAAGTGCACAGAAAGCACTGACAGAGCAGAGCACCAGCAGTAAAAGGCGCAGTTGGTAATTGCAGCTAATGAATATTTATGACATCCTGGCTGTTGATGGCAGTTTTACTAGCATACACTTCCCGCCAGACTCGTCGACGCCGTCGTTGGATGGTCTCTGATCACCGCAGTATATTTCTCGCGAGAAAAGTGACAGCTTGCTTGCCCGTCACAAGGTCTCACCAACAAGCCTTTTCACCTTGACTCAAGAAACGTGAAACCTATTTCACTATGTGATTCCTCTCTGTTTCGCAAGTTTGCAGCTGAAGTCAACGATTCCAAAAATTCCTCTATAGATTGGCTCTGTACTAAAGACGACATTTCTCCACGTTTCTATTCGTTTAAATATTTTATTATTACTTACAAAGTGTTATTTAAAATGTAGCTTCTCAACAGCTGAAAGTGTAATAGTATTGAATGATGAACTGCAATGCAGTATGGTCAAACTTTTGCAGCTAACAACACCGATGCTGATACGTACAAAACAGAAATACCCAAGTATGCGACTAATTGAATCGTCAAATGTAGCACGGTAAGTTTTCAAAGCTTCCAATAATCGTGTATTCTTATTTGAGGTTAGGGAATCACAAATAATTCTTATCGGTGCCGCGCTAAGCTCAACTCCTAAGAAAAATATTGACGAAGCCATCCACAAACATTTCACCTAGAGAAATGGTCCAAACAATGGAGAATAAGCATCACCCCTCCTCCCCAAATCCATCTGTACCTAAACAATTAATTAACTCATACAAAAACAACCCATCTGTGAATAATCTTCGATTCAAAACTCTCGTGGAAACCTCATATTATTCTTCTCGTCTCCAAAATCTGCCATAAATTCAGAAGCCTTGTATCCTCTTCTAAACAGGAAAACTCCTATTTCCATTAATAATACAACCCAACTTCCCCTATGCTTCGTCCATATGAGGAACAACAGCCAAAATTCACTGAATCAAAATAGAAACAAAGCAAAACATAATCCAACGCACCATTACAAACTCTACCCGTTTCCTCAGAAGTTCCGTGATCCACCATAACATCAAACGTCCCAAAGTGAACTCCTTAATGACCCAATCCATAACCTCCCTAATTAAAAGCGCCCTCAACCACCAGAACCCCACTATCCAACAATTCTACAACAATCCTCCCCCACATCTACGCTTCCGTCGGTTCAAAAGTAAATTCCAAATCGACCACATCCTTCCCCCAGATCATTCAAGCACATCCTAACCTACCTTACCATCATTCCCACCGACCACATTCTCATATATTCGCAAATAATCAATATACCGTCTGTGACATTCACGCTCACACATCGTATGCCTCTCAGATAGAAACGAAAAAGAATAAAATAAAACAACCTTACCTCGATGCTTAAAGAGGCTAATCAATGGACTAACTTACCTTCATGTTAACATGTAAATAATATACATTACTTTAATGTGGTAAATGCATTATTTTAATTTAGTATATTCTGGAACAGTTAGTGTATCAAAATAATAATCGCAGGATAAAAGTTTTTTTTGCAATATAAAAACATTTTACTGTGTTACAAATACAACTCCATTACATGAGTTGGTAAACAATTCTAATTTTCCTCAGGTCTATGTTTAAAAGATACAAGTGACAATTTTTTTCGAGCAAGGTATAAAAAGGAAATAATCAAGCTTTGCTGATATGAAAACAATCCAAACTACAAAATTCATTTTTTAAATCTGCAAAATAATAATTTCTTTGCATTTGAATTCGTCACTCGGTTTTGTCCTGTGTGTTGTTCTCGCACCTTTGATTTTTTTTCACCAGTTTACGAAAGCTACAAGGTTGGCAGATACATTGTGTGGCATTTATATTATCAGTAATTTAGACTCTGTAATCTGACTACTTCGTTTTGTAATTTGAAGTTAATGAATCAAAAAATAAATATGGGTATAGTAGAGTTAATTTTTGGGTTACCCTCTATATGGCAGTGGCAAATTATTTCTGTCGGGTCCGTGTAAAAAATGTATTGTGGGCCACGGAGCCAAAATAAAACTAATTAATAGGAGCAACAAGTATATATTTAAAGAAGAGAAGGTATAGAGATATGTTAGCATTAAATATACTAAAATAATAATGTTATAATTCTAGCTAATCAGAAAGTTGCCATTGACTTTCGTTTTCAAGAAGTTAAATATTTGGTGAAGGTGATGTTGTTGCTACGCGTAAGGAGCTTTCCAAATTAATATCGATAATTAACGACTAGTTTTACCAATGAGAGACAACATTTTATACATAAAATTAGGGATATTTGGATATTTACCTTTGGAAATATGACGTCGGCGCAATGTGGTGGGCCGTATTCAGATGAAACAGACAAATTTATAAATATAATCTAATATGGCATGTATTACTATATAATTTTATGTCAATACATACACTTTTCAAATCTGTAAATAAAAGTAGTTATATTTTACACTTCTGATAAAATCTAGTATAATATTTCCCGGGAAAGAACGGGAAATCAACATGAAATATATAGAACTTTGTACGTTAAAAAATTGAAATTATTTACATCTTGGGAAACTATGTAAAAATAATATTGAATTTTAAAGGCACATCTAATTATTGAATTAAAACTGTAATTAACATTATTAATTATAAGACTTTTAAAATTCATACTATATACTACAATATTATTCAAAAATTTCAAAATGTTCACAATGTTTTCAAGTAATTATACAATTTACATAGATAAGAAGGAAATCAATCTTGAATTATTAGTCGTCAAATGACTTCGCTATATTCTTTTGGAAATCCACAAAAGAAATTAACGTGACGACATAAATTACTTTCTAGAAGCATAAAATACGTGTTCCAGGTACGGTCTGAGATAACATCTTTTTGTCGGCACTTAATTGACTTGTGGTAATTTTATATTCATGCATCTGAGTAATGGAAGTTCCCCGGAAAGTCGAAGTTGTGAAACTCCCAGTCACGACGGCAGGAGTCTGAGCCAGCAATTAAACCTCTTAAACTACAGTCAGTCGTTAAGAAATAATATTATAAAACTTTAAATGTTGATTTGTTGGGTACTGATGACATTTATACCTCGGTTTTCCTCGGCATTTAAAGGCCTCTTAAGGCTCCTCCGTCCAAACGAGCAGCATAAATAACCATCTCCACAAGTTCCTACCGCGAATAAATTCAACAGCAAACGCGTCCTACACTGCAAATTACAGAACATTTTCATGTCTTAATAACACGTAATTACGGTCGAGAGCACATTTATTTAATTTGAACCTATGTAAATAGCCACGGCCTCAATAGCGGAAGCATCTCAGCCGTAAAGAATCTATCCTAATGGCGGACCTCAAAACATGTTTTTTACCGTCCCCTAACCTGTGTAGATTTCAGCCGCTGACAACTATTTATTTTATGAATTTCCTAATTATCATATACTTTATAATAATATCTTATCGCTGCATCAGGTTTATAAGTCATTTTTAATTATGCCCTACGAAAACATTTTCCGCAGCGACCTTTTATTCCTTTTCTTAATCTAAAACTGCAGGTCAATTTCCTCCTTAAAATCTGAAATCAGACACAGACATCACACATTAATCAAATTGACATTGGGAAAGGACTCCTCCTTGAAGTCAAGATAATTTCATTGGTGTATAGGTTTTAATTTGTTAAATTAGACCACTGTTGGTGATGGACCTATTCCAAAATAACAGAAATTGAACAAGTTTGGTACGTGTATTAAATTTGAATAATATTATTGTCTAATGCGATTGAATATGTGATTATACATTAAAAAATCACATTCAGTGGAAAGTTAATTTTTAATACCCGACTACCTTTACTTAAATTCAGCTCCATTATTTATTCATGTTCCTATATTAGCCACCAAAGGTTAATTGCAAATTTCTCGATTCCTACCAAACGGACGTTATGGAAAACAAAATTACTCGATTTATCAAAACATGTAGGGTAATTTTCAGTTTTTCAACACCAGCCAAAACCCAGATTACATTGCAGCGATAGTATATCGCTGTATATCACCCTATTGTGGAACAGGATAATTTGAGCCACGGAAAAGAACGTGCTGATATGATAATATGTTCGACGAATAATTTACTCAAACACGAACTGAAACCGTCGTCTCACCCTGTTATTAGTTTGTAAATGCAAAGTAATATGACGTTTTAATTCGTTCAGTATCGCGATACTTTCGAAACAAGTAGGTTAAATTACGGCGTCGCAACTGTATCGAAAAGGTTGAAACTTAGTTTACATAAATAATACTTCACAATCTGCGGAGACGCTATCGAAGGTACGTCGCCTGTCAGCCATTGTCTAATTTATGTGCTGTCCCTATTCGCTGTATCGCTGAATTAATGGAAATGCAAAAGAGGTCTACCAGCTTTGCTACGAATTAAGTGAATCCAGTTGCTTACTACGACAACCTGTCTTTATCACGTTTGTTAGCTTCCTTGGCCTCGATTTCTTGAACCCTGCTTCGAGAAAATATATTTTGCCTCACCGTTCAATATTTGGTTTCGACAAATTAATTTTTGAGGAATGAATACTTCTACCAAACATATTGGAGTTCAAACATGTCATAAATCATTTCATTCCCGAGAAGTTGCATCTCTTGGAAACAAATTTAGTTTACCTTAAACAGAAATAAAAATATCATCTATTATTTCATTCATAAGAAAATTATTGATGATGCTTCTCTTAAAAAGAAAATAAATTTCAGTTGTGGTGTGGTGGACACCATCACCGTCCTCCTTACAATGGTCCCGAGTTCGAATCGCGGGATAGGCATGGATGTTGTGATCGTAAAGTTCTCCTAAACTGGAGTTACAACTGATTGACAATGGCCACATTGATCACGAAATCCATAAATCAGGAAATACAACAGTCTTGTAAGTTTCGGAATGCTGAAGCCCTAAATGGCATATAAAGAAATATTAAGAATGGTTAAAAAATCTCACAAATCATTTTATTCCCAAATATATCAATTTAAATTGAAATGAAGTTGAAAAGTAAAATAAATATAAAAAGGTAAGTCAGAAACTAATTGCTTCCTGTGTCATAAAAACATTAATAATGACGATATATAACAATAAAATAAGAAGAGATCGTAGCCAAAATATAAATGAAGTCGTGACGTTCGTAGGTTCAAACTGTTTCTAAGTTTTATGTTTCGCCCTACTACTCAGTTTTCTTTACTAATCTCTATTTCATAATATATGAGCGGCGCGTAATTATACCAAGGATATTTTAAAGGAACTCTTAATTTATTTCGAGCATTCAGTTTAACAAAATCCCACAGGGCGTGTCACCAACTCTATGGAAGTCTAACGTTCAATATAGTTACCCTTCATTTGTATACATTTTAACCGTTATTGTACCCAGACATAAGAACTAGTTTGAATAATTTTGGCATTTTTCTTCTTTACACTTTACACTGTGTGTTCATTAATTGGATTGCACTTAACTCTTTGGGTCACACGGGTACACTCAAAACTCATCTATAGTGTCCAAATGCTTGTATGAAGTCCTATTGATATGCTTCAAATTAGAGATAGACGTGATCGGAAGAGTAACACTCGCTCAGTAGAAAGAGCTCATTATATATATATATATATATATATATATATATATATATATAGCAACGTTACGCTCGCGTCACAAGTCTGCTTAGCCCTCATTGTCCCCACGATATTAAACAGGGATAGCGCTCTACTGCGCGAAAACCAAGGTACCCCGTGACGTAGGAGGAAAGGTGGAGGAGACCAGGCGTGTGGTGAGAGCACGACGACCCTTCCTTCTAGATTTGGACGTCGCCTTGGATGGTCGAGGGTACCCCTGGGTCCAGGAAACAGAGGTACGAGTATGGAGTTGTGTATCAGCTTTGTTTAGTTTCTATGAACATTTAAAATATTCTTTTCTTTCATTCATTTACGTTAATAAACTTTTTTTAAATTTTGTATTGTCACTTTCGTTTTAGCCTATCATTTTCTGCCACGTGGCAATCCGAAAGGTCTGAAATAACTACGACCAAAGTAAAGATAATTTCGTTGCAATATTTTCGCCCCACTCAACGCACCCGATTCACTGAAATGAATATTACCTTGTACAATGAATTTACAGTGAATTTACTTAACAAAAATTATATACTTTTTTCATGTTGATTAATAATTAAAAAACAAAATATTAAATAAAATAAATTAGTGTAGGTACTTAATTTTTATAATTGAGTTATTGGGTGGTCTTGAATTCATTCGGATTCTCTTTTAAAAAGGAACAAAATTACTCAAAATATTTATACATACCCTTCCATTGTTGTTCTTAATTGCTCTTCTTCTCGCATCCTCCGACCACGCTGATTATTCTCACGTAGCGTGTCACTCAATAAAAAGTAGCGAATTGACTGTTTTTAAAAATACAAAAATGTCGAGGACTGTGATATCATTTCGAATCATCGCAATTTAAAAATTTCTATTCGTTGTATTAAGCAGTGTTTTTATTTTTTGTCTATAATTTTTGTACTGATCACGTACATACGTTCTTAGAATTCATATTATGAATTAAGGGCATGATCCAAATTCTACTCCAATTAAGGAAAATTAAATGAATTAGTAACGTTAATTAAAGCAAAGTAGGGTGCAGTGACAGATTAAAGTGAAAAGTATAGCACAACATTTAAAGTTACTAATACATAACAGAAGTAATATTAATACCGTTACAATATTTTTGCATATACCACTTAATTTAATTTTGAAAAAACATTCACCTTTCGATAATTTATCCAGATAGATAGAAATTCTGATTAAGAGTTAGTGATTCAAAGAGGAAGTCCGCGTGATCTGATTCATGAGGGGGTGTTTCAAATATCATGTATCTCTTGGATCACAGGAGCTAACGCATTTTTCTTTCAAATCAATAATCAGGTCGCCTGCCTCTACTTCAAAGGGGCTAAGAAATTATTAACACATTTCCATACGTCTCCTCCAATTATCAAGAAACACTAATTGGGGACCACCTTAGTGAACGCTTCCTGATATCCCAAGTTATTAATTATTCCTTGGGGAAATCCGTATAAAACATTCAATGCAGTAGAAACGTCCTGAAACCTTCATCAGTACGTCCTCGATTTACGTTATGAGACAAACGTTGTCGGCTAACCGTTGTGCCGTTTATTTGCAATGTTCCGTTTCACAGTTACCAAACTATTTCACCCAACGCCACAAATTACTGATGTCCATTTCAGCGTCCCCATTGTAATGAGTCAAAAATTCAAAAGGCCCAAGGTAGTTTTTTAGTATTTTAAAGTCTGGGCAGTGTGACGTATTTACCACGTCTACATGGCCTGTCGTTGTTAAGAGTATTGTTCGAAGGGGGAGTTTTGACGTAATTTATGTCTGTGGACCCTTTTTGAGGTGTGGACAGTGAAAGAGAAAACAGTGGCAGATGCGTACAGGACTTACGCGAAGTTAGATGGTCAGTACGGTGGAGGCTGACCAAATTTAAAATATTATATAAATGTAAGAGTTGTCACCGCAACTCCTTGGAGAGCAAATTATAAGACACCGCCCATTGATGCAAATCATGAAGAAAAGTTTTAGCGCGACAAGATAAAAAAAGTTAAGTGATTCTATATAGCAGAGTACAGTGAATATTTTCAAGAAAGTGAAGTGATCGTGAAGAGATAAATTCGGCGAGAAGCACAGAGACATCACCGCGGCCACATTAAGGACATTCAAAGATAAGGAAAAATTATTGATACAAACTTTTACGAATATTGCCACAAAAATATTGCCTATGTTTCCCCACGAGATAGTACACTGGGAGAAAGATCTCATTCCATTCAATTAAAAATTTTAATTAAATTTTTACTCTTGTTTTGTCTTAAAATAAACTTCCAAATTTAAAATACAAAATAATTTAATAATCAAATAAAGACAATCCTTAATCACAAAAAATAAACATACACCATATTCTTTATCCAAGCGACTGTGGATTTATTTAGGAGCACAGCATTCTTACCAGAATGTCAGAATGTCAATGATGATTCTCATGTCTATCTCAGAAATACAACACAATAACAGTAGAGTTACCTGTATAATAGTCGGCATGGAAAATGCAATAATCGAAATAGATTTAGAGCGACTGAGGCACTTCTTTTAAATCCATCCTCGTATAATAATAATGAAATTATTTTATTTGCCTCCTAAAGACTTCTTATTTTCCGCACGTATAAAAACCTGCAAATCCTTCAAGAACCGAATAAATACTTTCTGTCAAGCTTAGGTCTGAAGCTATGAAAAAATTAACTGATTAGGACAAAAAAATATCGATATTTGATTGAGGGTGCCACGTAATAAGCGATAAACCTAAGTTCGATTTTCGGTCCAGACAATAATTTCGTATAATAATACGGTAATTAAATTTGCAATTGAAATCTACCAGTCAGCAGAATTGTATATGACGACGAAGTTAGTTCTAAAAGCGACGGCTATTTATTTGTTCCGCAGAGAAGAAACAGACCAAATACTACGGAAGAGCAGATGGAATGAACATAAGTCATTGATTTTAAAAGTCTGTCATGCTGTTCTAGTTTCGAGCCTATGAAAAGCCGGTTTAAAGAGTTGTAACAAACACTGCTGCCCATTGTAGTTGATTCATGTGTTTGTACAAATATATTCTCTCTCCTCGCTCAAACAAAAAACATATAAAGCCGGAGCGTTTTTCATTTCGTCAGCTATGCTCAGCTCTTTCGTAGCTGTCAAATTATATATTCCGTATTGTTTGACAGGAATTGTTATTGTAACTAAAACTCCTCACATTGACGTAGGCCACAACCAATTTCTGTCTTTGTACTTATGATTTATTAGCTTGTTTGTCGTGAATTTATATGCAGCCTTGCGACAATGACAAACACGCTGTTGTTTATCTTCCGCACGTCCTGAATAACTACAAGTTTGAAAGTAGGAGACTGCGATAGGTCTGTCAACGCTGCTGTAGCTCTGCAAGGAAATTGAGATTGATTGCATAACAACAGATTAATTGTAATTTGAAATATGTTCAAGTAACGGTTCATCTCAGTCGTGTAGAATATCAACAAATATACTGTATACGTCACTTGGTTTTATGTCCGGTTGTGGAAAAGCGATTTCTTCTATCCGCATTCCACTTCTATTCTAAAATTGACATAAAACTCTTAGGCGGTACTGTAACTAATCACAAGTGAACGTCATATTATCTGACTAATAATGTGAACGAATAAGTCATATTATGCCCTGACATTGTCTTTCGTCTTTGTAGCAAATATTATGGATTTGCTATTAGCATTTAATTACACACAAAACCTTTATAAACTTTCTCTAGTGAATATAGATTAGTGAATCGTATTCCCAATCCGTAAACAATAAACTAAAATTTAATTGTCTCCTTAGTTAATCTCTGCTTTCTTTTTTAGGACACAACAATACTATTCTTATATTTATTCCAAACGAGATAGGCGCCCGGCGATGTGCGGGATTTAATTTATATTTACCCACCACAGTAATTAATTCGACAGTAATCTCTTTGTCAACACCTGATTATACTAACAGTGAAACGTCAAATTTCTGAAAATTCACGCACTCAAAACAGATGAAATTATTCATAGCCACCACGATGACTCAGTATCTTAATTGAGTCAAGAAATCTATTGGTACCTTAAATAAGCACATACATAAGTCACCACTGCCGGAAGCAACAACGCTTTCGCGATAAACAATTAAAAATTAACATTACTTAAATAAAATGTTAGTTATATTTAAGATACATAATCATTGCGGTTGACAACCTACGAGAGCCTTATGATAGGGCTGGAAAGGAAGAAGGTAGGAGCCTAAATCTTCGAAAGATTGGCAGAAACCTTCTTTGTGGTGTTCAACGCTAAACAGCAAAATTTCCCGGCAGTCGGATGAATGGTAAAGAAATGCAAAAGGGACAATTATTAAATTTATAGTGAGTTCGAAAAAGACCCGGTATTTAAAGCCTAAGTGAAAGTTAGATGAAAATGTCAGGAAACGTCGAAAGGTTATGATGAGCAATTTTCAAAAGAATTGTGATTGGTTTATTAATGATAATTTGTCATTAAGACTTTGATAAAATTAAAAAGTAAAACTACTTTCTGGCTGTTTAAGATGGTTATTTCTTGTAGTATATCGAAATGAAATAAAATTAAACTAAACAATCAATTACAGATAAAAATTTTATACAATGTTTCGTGACTTGCGACTTCATCACATAAATATCTTCAGAATTTGTAAAAAATATGCGATGAAGTCGAAATGTCAGTAAGAGACGTTGCAATAATTGAATAAAAACTTTGTTCGTTACTAAAAAGGTGGCTTAATTTGATTTTCTATCATTATTTTGCAAAGAAGATGTCAAGTGATGTACTATTCAAACATTTAAAAAATGTAAGTCTTAATAAAATATTTAACATTTAATTAAATTTTCTACAATAGTATTTCATAGCGTTATATTAAATTAACTGTTTTCAAAATCTGGAAATTTCTTCACGACAGTATTTTATAAACAATTTTAGGTCACGTCAACTGTAATGTTATTCTCAACCACAAATTATTCAAAGAAAACATAATATTTGGATTAATATATCAAATAAGGTTCACAATTTGCTTGTAGGTTATACAAACTCTCTAAGTTATTAAAGAGATTATTTTTTCATTTTAAATTAAATAATATTTTGTTAAACTAAATTCTACGAGGCATGGAATTCGAGGGTACGCTACCACTTTTAGGTAAACGATCTCATAACATGAAAACATCTATAGAAGAAGAAATATGAGCCGCTGCCTAGAAAATGTCATTAATATATGTGTCATGTAATAATCTAAGGTCTCAACATTTTGTCACGTTCAGACATTCCCACTAAAGGTTCAGTAACCTCACATGCGTGGCATTTTTTGACTTTTTGGCCAGATGTGGAAACCCCAGATTCGCGAATTAGAAAATGTAAGAATGTTTCCTAGTAGCCAAAATTTGAATTAGGAAGGAAAAATCATAGGTTTCGTATTTAGTAAATGTTTGAGGAGAGACTAATTGATGGTTGTCGTGGAGATGGAGGGATGAGAGTAGTCAGGAAGTGTTGGAGTTGCAGAGCAGCCGTTGAATGGGAATTGGAGAGTGGCTGTTGATTCGACGGAAGAGCCAAGGGGTTGCAGGGCCGTGGCAGCTAGCAGAGACTGGCCAAATCAATGTCTTCAATGGTTCAAAACGTTCCTGCCAGATGTTCTTAAGAGTTCTGGTGTCGGTAATGTAGCATAAATCCCTCAAGGCCGTCTACTGAGAACCACAGTAGCAATTGCCACCATTGTTCAGAACATAAAGATCACCATCCCCTAGGAGATAGAACCAATTTGCTTCCAGTTTTAATTTATAAAGTAAATATATGTATATATATTTAAAGATCAGGGAGATAAGCTTTATTTTATTTAATTTGTTGTTTTCTAGAGTTAAATATAATTTTAAAATGGTAAAACTTTCTTATTACTTATTCTACCTACTCATTTAACTTAAAGTAGAACCCAAATCCCATTAGACGTTACATGATTGAGTTATGTTTTATTATACTTGTTTATCACTTTTAAAAATTTTGATTCTCTCTTGCGTATATATGTCATTTGGTCCAAATGAGCCTAGTATATTTCTTCTCTGAGAGCTTTAATGAGAGCAGTAGAAAATTACACGGTCCATGATAAGGTGTATCTTGCAAGAGTTTCATTGGGGTTGTGGTTGTCTGAAAAAATATAGCTATGCGAAATATTGGTATTGGTATGGTACGGTAAGCATTATTTGATCCTGTCGTGTGATATCCTTGGGGAAGACTGGATATTCATGATCGTCCACGTGTAAGTGGAACGGTCCGTTGTTACTTGATCATCTGCTGAGATTCCAGTGGTCCAGGAACGTCGTGTTATATACCTTCCATAAGTCATCTGCGGAACATGTATGATTGAAAATTAAATTTTGTTGGAATTACGACTGTATTATTGCACTTAATTTTAATTACATTTATTGATGAATTGTTCAGTTTTCAAGAGAACCTGAAGAAATTTATAAAATATTCTTATAAAGAAATGTCCAACTAAAAATATCTAGCAAAATCGCCAGACAATCCCATATACGGAAGTGTTATTAAACTTAGGTGGATATACAATTTTTAATGAATCAGAATATAACTTAGAATGCAATTACTATGTAGATTACTATAATATTGTCAAAAAGAATATTAAAGTAAAAGTAATTGGAAAATATGTCGATTGCAATTCCATGTAACGGAACTTTGTATCTCTGCGTTGCTATTTGTCTTTTCTAGTATACTTTTATTTCTGTAACCCGCTTCTTCAGTCTAACGATCAGGACAGTTCCACGGAGTTGCTCTGCAAGTGTGAAATACTTTAAAAAGTCTTCGAAATTCCTCTAACTTACCCTTTTTGCACGTCAGAGAATTGTGTATTCCGAATTTAAAATTTCTGTTTTTCCGAATATACAGCGTGACTTTAACCTCGCTGAGACAACGCCAAAATTCAACCCCGGAAGGTGAGACTGTAAACTACGGACGAACATGACATAGTGGGTACGCCAGTCACCATCAGTTTGCAGTATGTAGAGAATCAAGAGGCTGACACCATCAGCTAACGTGAAAAAATATAATTGTATTTTACATAAATGTGAAATTAATCTTCAATATTTAAAATATACGAATTAAATTTAATTTTACTTTTGATTATTTTTACAAGCAAAACTGGCAACAAAACTCTGTCATTTATATTTTGCAGAGTAAAAATACAGCCGAGAATTTTATTCATTTCCGTTCTTTCAAGTCCGTTACACGTGATTAGGGTAGATTTGGAAGATATTAAATCTTTTAGTGCTGTTATGTTCTATAAATAAATAAAGTGTATATTTTTATAATTGATTCTTTTCATCCATTAAAGTGGCGGGTTTCCAACATTCCCTTAAATTCAGTTTTCTGTGTGACTCAGTAAATCCCGAAAGTGTGTATGATTAAATTTTGATATACTGTGCATCTATGGAATCGGGAAAATAAAATTTTGTCCTACACAATATTGCCGATCAAATTTCATGGTAAAAACCGTAATCAACAGTAATGGCTCCCTATTTAAGTTCTGTAATTAAATTACCACATATCATTGATTTAAGTATCATTTCGTGGTTGGTAAAAGAATAATGTTTCATTCATTTAACCTGAGTCAACAATTTTATTTTAATTAACTCGTCGTGTTTATGTTGTTCTTTGAACAAAGACTAGACTAAAACCAAAGAGAGATTATATACATTTATATAGCAAGTTTACAGTGATGCCACCTCAAAATAAAACTAAAACTGAATTTCATTCTCTACAATTGATTATAAAGGAATAATTACTCCAGATAAAGTCAATGGACGGCGTATTGAACCTAATCCGGTCGGTGAGAATTATGATTCTCTAACCTTACAACCCTGGCTTGAAAATTTACAGGTTGTGTAGGTGTCCTGTTGATAAATCGTTGTATAAACGGTATACGATCCTTTATTTAGAAATTCTTATACATCACACTTAATAAGATTTATTTTTATTCACAAAGCATTCCAACTGTTTTGTAATTTATATTTTATTTGGCTAGAAAATTTACCACTATCTATAAATAGTAACGGGAAGTAAATAATGGGCACACTCTTAACTGTATTCGGCAACATTAATGGCAGTAATTAAAAGGTCTAAGTTAATAATTTTTTAATACGTAGAAATGTTCAGCAAAGTGAAATAAAAACTCTCCGAAAGATGGAATTGGTTTTATAAATACATCCACTGTCACGTGTAACAAGATATTACCAATATCAAGAGCGTAAATTAGAAGCACCCAGATATCAAACTATTTAATGGCTTTCGGCGTGACCCGGGCGCTGTAACTTAGTGCTTTGGATCACTTTGTATTTATGAGCCATTCGGTCAGTGTTTGCGAGAGGCTGTTATCTGCGTTTTACACACCTGGACCTCTTGCGCAGATAAAAAGGATTACCATTTCAATTTGTTATGATTGATAAAGGATGTAAAGAGCAGGCCAATAAATAAGGTGCGCTGGCTGGGTAGTAAATGTCCGTCCATTAACGAGCCGCTTACAGACCACGAGATATTGCCGAGCTGCGGGCAATGAGCCGGTTCCACTCGCCATGACGTCATGGCAAAACCAAGGAGTGTTTGGCAAGTTGCGAAACTCTAAATCCAGGTATTAATATAGAGAAAGCAGAGCCAACGTTCTTTCCGAGTACTGAAAAAGGTTGTTACATGCAAGTTAACTGTACTCTCAATCTCAGATTCCAGTTGGCCAGCTTTTTTTTTTGCATGAATGAAATATAAATTTCTGTTAGAATTGATATCTGATCTATCGTCAAGGTTTTTCCTCGTGTGGTACGCGGAAGAACCTGTATTAATTTATTGCTAACTAGCTTTACTCCTGCTAATCTCCTACCATCCCGCGAATAGTTTTTCAGAATTGATATTATAGATTTAGAGTGTTTCTACACGGGACTTAGTAGATAAAGATTTGATAATAAACCCATGTCCGGAAGAAAAGGTACCATTTGAAAGCAAAACACCTTTGATTATCGAATAGTTGCAGACATGTGGACACTACAAGTGTGGTTCCACGTGGCGGCTCTATTAGTCCATGTATTACGTGCTCTTGAGAATCGTTTCAAGACTTGGTGTGTCCTTTCTAGTTTCTAAAGGGGCTTGTAAACGAGCAAAAAAAAATTTCACATTGCCGGCAACATTTCTGAAAACTATGGCCCGGAAATGTTGTCGGCGATATGTTGCCTCAGCTATGGCCGGGCAAAGTGTTGCAATGTATATCCCAATATTGCGGCCACAGTGTAGCCCTAGCATTTCCCGCCGAAAATGGAGAAGCTCTTATTAACTCATCGTTTGTTGTGATAAGAAATTAAAGAAAAGGAGAGCCTGGATTAGACCTTTTTAAATAAACAAGAAACAATTCACAATTATGCAACGAATTGACTCTTGTAATTATTTATTCAAAAACGTTGCCTCCTATGTCTAGGGGAGATTTTGAATATTTCCTTCAAAAATTGAGCTCATTATAGGGAAAAAGCAGACGGTGATGGGGAATGTAACACCGACCTATACGAGATTGGCAATGATCCTTAAATTCTGCGCTATACATGTTTGACGTATTTATTCAGTGCCCGACTGTTCGATTGAAGTATGCGTAGTTTTAAAGGAAGGATTAAATTAATTTATTTAATTACAGGCTAGACATCTTTATTAGCTGAATAATTATTTTAAAAATTAGTAATTACTTTGTAATTCTTATTTTGTTACTTACTTTTCAATAAATGGCCAATATATAGGTTTCACAAGTTGACAAACATTTTGGCTATTGTTTGCCAAACATCATTTATTCTACTTGGTACTCTCTAATAACCCATGTCTCAAAATGATGAATTTGCGTGAACTGCGTCGATTATTGCAATAATATTTTCGTTCGGTTAATCCATGACTGGAATAGTGAATAATATTTATACGAAACACGGAGAAGGAACGACTCAGCTGATTGGCCACAGAGACTTCTAGATGAGAGCTGGGAAGTATTGCCGGGCAATACCACATATTTTGGATACCGGACCGAACTCACCGACAACACGCCCGCAAGTAGTTGCAATACGTGCCACATCACTCGGCAATGCTATATTGCCGGAAAGGTTGCTGGATTTTGCGCAATATTGCTCGGCCATGATTGCCGACCACATACTGCCGTAAAAAGTTTCTCGTTTACGAGCCTCAAGCTACCGGATTCTCGGAACAATTGTTGTATTTTTTAAAATTTTAGTCTATAGTGGCATCAACTGTAAGATCATTAGCGAATGTGCACGATTAAGGGAACTTTTTATCGCTGTTGGGATATCAAAGTATGATTCTCAAAGAACAAAAACATCCAGGAGTCGAACCCGGACCTCCGTAGTGTGAGGCAGCCACGCTAGCCACTAGACCACAGGAGATCGGCTATTGCTGTATTCTGACAAAAATGATATGTGATGGAGAGAGGTCCTAGTTAATCCTGGTTGCCTTGCTCTCTCTTCCCCTCCCCTGAGAGAGGTCCTAGTTAATCCTGGCTGCCTAGCTCTCTCTTCCCCTCCTCTTTTTCAAATTCCCTTCCTACGCTGATAAAGTGGAGATATCACTATGTGGATACTCTCATGGAACTTGGCACCCTTAATAAATGGCCATGTGGAAAACATAAGTGTTACACGACAAATTTCTTTGTGTACCGCGAGACGGGCGATTTGAAATGGAATGAGCTTCAAACATTTTTACATTCAAATAATACATTTACGTACAGAAGTTCCTTATAAAATCCACCACCCCTATAAGTCTGTAACAAGAATATATATATACGGGAGTTTGGTTGTAAACCGAATACTGGCGTCAGCTTCTAATCGGACAGTGTCAACAAAGAACGTGTAAAATCTTATTGCTACATACTTATTTAAAATATTAATTTTGTTACAAATTAATATTTTTACTTTCCTTAATCAATACAACTTGATTATTCCAACGATGTTTTTCCGTTATTTTTTTTAATGGTTAAACTTCCTGATTCGCAGCTGTTACCGTGTGAACTCGATGGAGCAAGTTTTCTGTTTCCAGCCGATCTGAAGAAATTTAACTTATTTCATGTGAAAATATTATTTTTTTATTAACCGGTTTCTCCTAAAGTTATTAACGTTTCCTCCAACTGACTATGAAAATTACGTTTTAGTCTTCAATAGTTACAAAGCATCAACCTAATTGATTGGTATGTGCTAATTTCGTTATTATGCAGAAAGTATTTCATTTTACTTAATAAATCAGGTAGCTACAACTACTTAAATTATGTCTCTAATTTTGAGGATGATAAATATTTTGAGCGTGAAACATTCCGATTTAACAAAAATACAAATTAGAATGCGAGTTAGGAGAATATCAGTTTGGTTTTAGGAAGAATGTAGACAACAGAAGAAATATTGACTATGCTTCTACTTTTATAAAATAGGATAAGAAAAAAAAGTAACAGACTATTAAGGATTTTGAAGGGGACAGGAATAAAATATCGAGTAAGAAGACTTATCCATAACCTTTACAGAAGGCAGTCAGCATTAAATAGAATTGAAGATCAAGAAAAGAAAGCAGAACTCAAGAAAGGAGTAAGAAAAGTATGCCGTCTGTCGCTCGCGCTCTTTAACTTATACATAGAAGAAAGTTAAAACGGATAATGGAAAATAAATCATACTGAAAGGAGAAGAAATAAAACCCCTACGCTTTGCCGATGATATTTTAGTAGTAGGGGAGTCAGAAGAAGACATGGAAACAAGGCATGAACGTGACATTGGAAAAGGAGATCAATATAAGGATTAATAGAGAGAAAACGATGGTAATGGAGTGTAGTATGCGAAACAGTGGACTAACAAAGGATGTTAGATTCAAAAGGGATTTTGAAGGACGTTAAGGAATTCTGCTACTTGGGCAGTATAATAACTAGGGATGGTAGTAGTATAGTAGTCGTAAAGAGTAGGATAACACAGGCAAGGAAGGCTTTCGCCAAAAAGAGAAATTTACTTACGGGTAATATGAGTGTGAATATTAGGAAATCATTGCTAAAAATGTACGTATGGAGTGTTGCGTTATATGTGTGCGAAAGGGGGACGGTAGGAGTTGCAGAAAATAAAATAATAGAAGCCTTTGCTATATAGGAGAATGCTTAAATTCAGATGGGTGGATAGAATCACTAACCAGGAAGTTCTAAGCACGATAGGTGAAGAGCGAACAATATGGAGGACGTTGACTAAGAGAAGGGATAGATTAATAGGCCACGTTTTAAGACAGGAGTATCTTGTAAAATTATCATCAGAGGGAAGTTTGTGGGGTAAGAACAGAAGATGGACACGTATTAGATTACGATGGACAACTCGTTCAGCCGGACCATAGCCTAAAGAGGGTACAAATATTTATTGAAACGTATGAGCCTCAACGTGATAGTGTAAAAATTATTCAATGTATATTTAGTGCAATTCTATTAGAAACATTAGAAGAAGTCGAGAAATAGACAAGCGTGTGAATGCCTTCGAGCGGTGCCGCCAAGACGCCGCGTTCATTCGAACGGTATACCAGTATTTACCCGTCTGGAATTCTCGTGGTTGAGAAATTGCTATGCCTTGGAAAATTTGACATCTGTAGACCACGTGGTTGCCTCTAGTGTGATCAACCAGAAATGTCGATGAAATAGAAATATTTTTTAATGTAATGAAGCTGTGAGGTTATCTTTCTGTCCTGTTCCGTCGAGAAGGAAGGGAGGAACATTCTGCTTTTTGTCTTCGTCGAGAGAGATAGTCATCACTCCTCCAGGCAAGAGCCATATGTTTAAATTTAAAGTTTAAACTTTCTTCCCTAACTTTCATTTGTTAATAAATAAACTGCAACTTTTAAAAAACTGTTAAGTAATACTTTTAATAAATATAAAATATTTAATAAAAAGAATATTTTTACTGCTCGTTAAAATATCTTATTGTAATTAAAGTTAGACTATATATAATATTTTAAATATATTTGTTGGGCACGTACTCGAGGTCTTCATTCGAGCCAATGCTCAATTGGTTGAACGTAAAGGATAGACTGAAAATCTCCACGTGTGGAATATATAGTATATTTTTTTTGTACTTCTTTTTCAAATCCACACATTTCAAGTGTGTCGACTATATTATTACGTTACGGTCCATAAATGCTTACATTCAATTAATTTATTAGTCCTATATGAATAAACCAGCCAAGTTATCAGGAATATTTTAATGAAATTAAATTAGCATACGTATCAATGTTTTATAACTTCCCTAGAGAGATATAAAAGAAAAATGGTAAGTTGGTTTTTAGGTGTCTGAATATAATTAGTTTCTTGTAATATCAATAGAAAATGGGCATTTTGTGGAGAACTTTCTAAACTTTTGAAGTTACACATTACAGCCGAAAAGAAAATATTTATGATATCTTACCTGGATGTTTCCATGAAGTGAGATACATATTAGCATTAAGCCTCATATTTATGATTAAGAATTGAAATAAGTCGCGTATTAATCAATTGGAAATTCAAAGAACTCCTAGTAGTGGCATCTGGCGTCCTTATAATCCACCAATATTTTAAGGGTAAACATAAAGAATCCAAGAGAACGAACAGTGATGCACTACCTAGAGAATGGCTCTCGAAATTCTGTGTGATAAATAAAAATCTCCATCTCACAATATGGTATTGATGTATAAGTTTAACGTGCTTCATCTTTGTACGTAATAATACCTAAAGTGTGTCATCGCTGTACTTTTAAGTATACGCTTCTTTTTACCTTTCTAGATAAAGTTGTCAAATGATTATCTGAAATTGGAAAGGACTTGAGAAATTAGACAACACGTCCTATTAATCACCTGCATTAATTAAGATCCCCTGTCCGGATCCGGTTTTCTTAAACGGGAACAAAATTCCGTTCCGCCAACAGGATAATTGTCACTCACTTAGCTTTAAGCCGATATTATACGCTAACAGACACACACACACGTTTATAAATGAGTGTAGTTTATTTTATATGTGCTACGTGTTCTCTCTGATGCGTCCGATTACAGCTGCTCGAGACGAAGTACTCTCAATAATACAGTCGCGTTTTTTCTGCGGGAATACGACAACAGCTTCCAGACAAGAAATTATGCCTGCTATTCCCATGGTTTATTTTTAACTTTTTCCCTCTCGTTTTTTTTAGCGCTCACATTAACATCACGGAGAGAGCGCAAATAAAATATTACTTTCAATTTTATTTTCATTGATATCGAACGTCTAAGGAGAAAGAAAATCCTGATGTGTTTAAACTACTTTAAATTCGCCAATCTAAAATAGAACATCAAAAGATGGCCGTCCTTACGGCAGAGCCCAAGAAATGAGCATCTAATGAAAGGATTCTCAAGATTATTCTTCGGTATCCTTTCAGACGCAAAACATTGAGTTTGTATTTAAGAAAGCTGATGGAATCCATGATTCTAAAAAAATGGTACACCCGGTACCAACACAGTGCAATATTCACGATTGCATCCAAATAGCACACAGACGATTATTAATTAAATTAAAACAATGTAGCGGGTGGTATAACAAATAATTTATTACGTTTCGCCCACAAAGGAATTATTCAGGGATTTTTTAATATATATTTTATTCCCATTAGATTTTGATTTATTCATGAAATCCTACTCAAAAATATGAAGACCATTGATCTATTAGTTTAATCACTCATGGAGCCAAAATATTAGTGCTGAATAGAAGGCTAAATGGCAAACTGCATAGAAAAATAGGAGAAGAATAATTGGATTCATAAAAGAATTTGTAGACGAAATACTATTACCTTCTCCTTTAGCATTTGTTACGTGGTATTTATTCTTATTTTTATTCATAAATATATTAAATAATTTAGAGTATATATTTAAATGGGTGGGCGCCAGTAAATCTCAACTTTCACATTTAAAACAGTTTTATTATTAACAAAAGTAAAAGATTCAACAAATTACAATATTTTGTGATTAATTATTTTTAAGAATCAAAGGATTCACATAGAAAGAGGCATTAGTAAATTTAATCCACTTTACTCACGGCTGTATTACGCATAACAGAGGGAGAGATTATTGCATTTTGTTTCTTACTGGTTGACCGCCAATCCTGGATTCAACGTAAAGGCAGCTTCTGGGTGACATGTGATGTGGTTCCTTTTTTTTCCTTAGTGACGCAGCCAGATCACCTCTCCTCTCTGACTCCTTGAGACCAGCCAGTCCGACTTTCCGTTTTGTTAGATCCTCTCTGACCTCTCATCTCCAAGTCTCTTTTCCGAATCACTTATTTCGAGGTCGTTTCCACCTCGAACTTACCTCTCCTAAAAACATCATTGGCCTCCCCGCTTTTTCTATCTTCCCCAGGTCCTCCAATGGGGTTGGTGTCTTAACCCATCCAAAATTTGGAAGGGGCCACCACTAGCCATCTTTTGCTGACCTGACAGAGACTCCTCAGGCTTCAAGTTTATGAATGTGTTTGTTTTCCGGGTTTACTCCAGAAAGGTGCCTTGCGAAAATTTCAGGATCTGTTTTCTATGGAAACTTCGTACAGAATGCTTAATAATGTAAATTAATTTAGATAAATAATATAAAATATACAATATATACGCGTCACGTATTCAACATCCATGAATGTGAAGCTCCCGTCACACTGTCGCTGTCGAAACAGTGTTGCTCAAGTGAGTGTTGAGTTCTGCAGTCATTTTTTCCACGGTTGTTTTATGTTGTCTGATCACAATCCTTTTAATTTTCGTCTGTCTCTGTCAGTTTACTTCGGCTTTCACCAACTATTCCTCTTCGATGATGATGCTTTACCATGCTTTGTGAATGTTGTCATTACTGCGAAAACTGTCGCTCATAATACGTTAAACAGTTGAGCCATTTTCGTCACGGATGCTCATGCTAAACAGCGCACGAAGGATTTGTCCTCTTTCGAAGTCTAATAGATCGCATTTCACCGATCGCTGGTGGTAATCGTCGCAGAACAAAGCATATAATATACTGAAAGATAAACTCAAAACGCGGCACATCAACTGGGCACTGGGCTGAATTTACACGTACACAGTGGTGCCAACCTGCAACAAGCCGTACCCTATTGCATGGTGTTCTTATATATATGTGTGTGTGTGTAAACGATAGACTTAAACATAATAAAACTTAATTAAATACAAGTCGCAAAATTTTTTACATAATAATTAAACGAACGCAAATCTAATATTATTAAAAGAAAATTACTAAATAAATGACACCTTTGATGCATGAATAAATCAAACACGAAACTAAAGAAAATTATTTCGATATAACTAAATCACAAATTTCCAGTGGCGATTCAAATTTTTGGTCTATTTTTCGAGGTTCTAATGACCGTTATGTAGATAAAGGCGCATTTAGATTCATAAATAATGTAATAAAAGCTCCATTAAAATAGATAAATTTCTATCTTGATTGAAAATAAGCTTTCATCCACTACTCAAAGGGGTTATGGAGTAAGTTATCCGAAGGAATTCAGTGTTTTTGAGTGAAAAAAGAAGTGTTTCATTAAGTTTAATATATTTTTTGTATTAATTAACAATCACGTGTTTAGTATTCACATGTTTTCGATTTCCAACCACTACATATAAATATTTCATGTTAACATTTTACATTGATGTAATAATTAGTACATCTTATGAAAGAAATCCATGTTTTCTATAGCATAGATAACAATTTTTTTGAATATTGTACTGTTTCTGCATTTTAAGTTAAAGCTGCAAATTATGTGATTCTCTTACCTGCCGTCGTATATTGAAGTTTTTTTAATATTCCTGTAACATATATTAAAATAATCATAGAAATTTCTCTCGGACCGTCTTAGCAGCATCAACGACGACCAGTAGTAAAACGATGTCAATGTAAAAGACGGAACCAACGTGAGGTCATTTTGTTTGTTTGTGCTGTGGATGAAACCGCGTCAGCCAGCTCATAAAGTGGAGGACTTTGTGTATTTGCCGAACATTTAGTTATCCTATGAAATGAGACAGCTGACTCGTGTTTCTGGAAGGCTGACTGGTCGAGGCAGTAGCATACGCTGGTTTACCTCTCGTCAGAAGGATATGTGAAGTGGTCCCTCATAAGCAAGCCCTCTCAGCTATAAAATGAGTAAAGTGTCAAGCTTATGGCGGCACACTAACGGATTAAATGATCTCAGTAAATAACAACCCCCGCCAAACAACGTGAGAAACTCGTACCATTTCCCCGGTCGTAAAACTGAGTGGGAGGCCCAGCCAGGTCTGCCACAACAAGCCTCTTAGTTGGACTTGTTTCAAAAACGCTAGTGCTAGGGCTTCTTGATCTCCACAACCAGAAGGTCAACAGGAGATAGAGAGAGAGAGAGGAGTACCAGTCATGACACAATAAAATAAATATAAAATATCAGCCTGTCGGCGAAACGATATGGTTCAATCTTAACACAAGCATGAATCCTCTTTTTTGATCAACCCACCAGAACTAACCTCCATTAATATGATGTCAATTGATAATTAATATTTGACTGTTTCTTTGTCAACTATTCCTCTTCTCCATACTTTTCTCAAAAATAATAATCTTATGATATCAGTAAGAAACTAGTCACCTATTTAACATAACTTTGGTCATCACTGGAAAGCTTTGGACATGTGCTATAATCACAGAACGGAATGCGTTTTAGAGAAAAAAAATTACTTTTGATATTGTATTTTAATGGATTTTGTGATTTTTACTTACTCTTTCTTTTCAATACTATGAATTCACGAATCTTTATATAGGGGATGTTGCGGCGGAACGGGACAGTTATTGTTTAACAATTTTTGTAAAATTATGGAAAAAGAAAAATTACTTCAACATTAGTTTAATATATTACCTATTTAATTTAATATTAATACAACTTAAAACAAGGAATTTAGATTTTTGATGAATTTTTAAAAAGAAAAAATATTTTGTTCTACCCTACCTCCCTGGGGCAGAACGGGATAGGATGTTTTGTATACACACTTAGGGAATACAATTTAATTTATGAATAATCTTAACCCTTTTTTGCTTTATTTCTAGTACTTATTTGATAGCTTTATCGATTTCGCAAAACGACTTTTTTGCAAATGCACAGTCTTTGCTAACATTTTTCCCCCTTTTCCGTTCCTTTTCTTTCTGAATGTATTCTTTTGGGGTACAGCATCCTGTACCTCATTCTCGTAAATTTAGTCAGATAGATTTTTATTTTTTCTTGAGGATCACATTACATTTTGCCTTTTACAGTAGTATCCCGTTCCACCCCGCACGATAGTCTCAGTTTAAGGTTTTACACCCAGTACAAGTAGATTTCTAATTGATTTCACAGCCGGCGGGTGGTTCAATTGTTATGGACATTTAGAAGTGCTACAACAAAAGAAGAACACCTAGTGGAGATTTAGTGTGAGTTGTATATATATGGTTTTTCTTTAGGTAAATATCGGCACTGGCTGTTTTCCTGGTACCTGGTACTCATACACAAACGGGAATTTCTCGTTTCCAAAGGTTAAAATGAGCAAATGTCAGTTTCACACTCTTGACATTTAGCGGCGAAATCAGGTATCCTTAAATTATGTCTTCATCCGAGGTGAATGAAAAATTCTGGACGACGGTATCAGTAAAAGAAATTCATTTACACGGAGAAACTTTGAGTTTACAGCCGTTTATATTAGCAATCCGAGCACATATACTGGCTGGCTCTTTACCGCGAAAGAAAATTATAACATACAATAAAAGACACGGAGTCCCTGTGTTTCAAAAATCTATCATGAATCACTTTCCGAAGACGACAAAACATAGTAAAATTACACCACTAAGGCTTAAAATCTCTTAGAGGTAATGGCAGAAACAAAACTACTCTTTCTTTGCGGGGGAAATTATAAAATTTACAATTCAAATTACAATATTCTCAACATAAACAAATGATATTGTTTTCTTGAATGTCTTTAAGAGTAGAACGTTCACATACTTACGGAATGTGTTAAAAAATTTATCCACTTTTCTTTTTTAAAAGAAGAAACACGAAATTGTATTTTAACAAATAAATACAGAGGGTGTTAAGGAATTCTGCTACTAGGGAACCGTAATAACTAGGGATGGTAGAAGTATAGTAGACATAAGCAGTAGTATAGCACAGGCAAGGAAAGCTTTCACGAAAAAGAGGAATTTACTTACAGGTAATATAAGTGTGAATTTAGGAAATAGTTGCTAAAAATGTTCGTATGAAACGTGGCGTTATATGGGTGCGAAACGTGGACGATTGAGCTCCGTAAATGAAAAGAATAGAAGAATTTGAAATGTGGTGCTATAAGCAAACGCTGAAAATCAGATGGGTGGATAGAATCACAAACGAGGAAGTTCTAAACAGAATAGGGGAAAAGCGAACAAATTAAGAGAAGGGATAGATTAATAGGTCACGTTTTAAGACACGAGGGTCTTGTAAAATTAGCATTGAAGGGAAGTGTGTGGGGTAAGAACAGAAGAGGAGGCCCAGGATGGAATACGCTAAAAGATTAAGGCTAGTTCTAAGGAAATGTAAAGGCTTGCGCAAGGTAGGTTAGCGTGGAGGGTTGCATCAAACCAGTCTTAGGACTGAATACCACACCAAACCTAGACACGAGCGGACATGTACGTTGAACTACCAACTATGGGCTACGAAATACTTTAACAAACAGAAATGCCAAAGAACTCGGCTAATGTGAAACGTGTGGGGTCGAAGACGTCACCATTGACCAACAAGAACTCAAACAAATCACCTAGCTCACTAGAACTCTCTCGTTCACCAACTAAGCGGAACTTGGTCACCACTCGCCGAATTGGTGGACTCAACGAACTAAGTGGAAACGAACGATAGTTTACTCAATCAGTAAACGAACTGCACAGATAATTTGCCGGAATAGAAGTACGTTCGCGAGCTGCACATATTTGGAGCCATTTGAATAGCGTCGCTGAATCAAGTTTTACCGAAAGATGAAGGACATTCGCAAACTTAAACATACTTTTCAAGTGACGATGCCATAAACAATTCTTCATTTCGGATACCAGGACAGCAATTCAGTTCGCAGCAAAGTCATGTCCACCGTGGCCGAACAAACAACAGGGCATCATCATTACCATGAAGTATTCATCTTCCCAATTTAAGACGATATCCTACAAATTGTCATATTACATCACGGCAGAAACAAAAAATTGTTGAGGGTCGTCAAACTAGCATTATTTTTGATTGTGTCCAATTTGTCATCAAAAGGGATCTAATTTTAACTAATAGAAGACATTTTACGGAAGTGGTCCAATGAAAAACTAGTCGCAAACATATGTTGCGGAACCGCTAAGATAACCGAGTTCCAAGTATATGTATTTTAGATGAAGAAAGGTTGAGTTCCGACAGTTCACCTGGTCAGTGTAACAATCATCTGCACTCGTATTTATGGTTCACATCTGACAGTACTGACAGGTATTAATGTTTCGTGTCTGAATATTACAACAAAAGATAAACATTATGTTTTTCGCAGAATACTGCTGCGTTATAAAGTTCTTCAGTCATTATAGTGAATTTAGGCAACAGTAAGGTTTCGCCACGGAGCGTGTCGTTTTGCAGGTGATGTCTACCCGGAGACAGCTGAAAAGAAGGCTGTGTACTGAGTGGCCAATTATCCCACCACAAACTCTGTGAAGCACAAAGCCGACGCCGGCAAATGACGCTCTCTGTATGCTCTCGGGGATCTCTTGTGCATTATACACACTGCGCCGTGTCCAATTCTACAGAAATGATGATGTAAATGCCGTGTCACGGCCGTAAATAAGGACAGACCTCCAAGAGGCCCTCGCCATGTTTGGACACGCGCGAAGATCTCTGGGTGGCCGGCGAAATTACTTCCAACACATGCCACATGTTTCAGCTCTTCAAGATATTTATTTTTCTTACGACCTTACAAGTTTTGAGAACTTATTTATTTATCATGATAAGTATACCTAAATGTGCTCCTTTCTGGCATATCAGCGTCATCAGCATGCCAATTCTTTCCGCTCAACTATTAGCTGATCAGATTCGTTTATGGTGGTTCTGCATTTATTTACTAAATTATTATATTGACGTTGTTCAGTTTATTTCCACCTAGTATATGAAACAAATACGCCACTGGACCAAGCGAATTTGGCAGCATGTACAATGAATCTGCAGATGATGCTGAAAATAATTTCTTTTATTCACAAGTGGCCAATCTACATTCTAATCTTAGAGACATGATTGCTGTATGACACGAGTAGGACACTGTCCATTGGCGGATCTCCAATATTTATTCACTCGGGTCTTCCGGCCTTAGTCTTTTCAGACTTCTCACCACAGGCTGTTGGGAGTAGATGTCAGCTGTGACTGACAGACAAAGAAACATCCACGCCATTTTCATACCGTCGCACTCAGAAACACTGTGAAGAGAGTTTCTGACGCTGTCCAGTACTCCAGAACTCTAGATCTATTCCTAGGTGTGGTTTCTCGTTGGCCACTGCATGACACATACAAAATTATATTAATATGGATGAATTCAGTTGATTTTATGTTGGAAAATTGGTAGTAAAATGCCTTATATCATTAACTGGTATTAAACAATTTATTGTTTGAAGCTTTTGGTCAACAGTTGGCCACCTTATTACCAGACGTTCACTGGTCTAGAAGAAAATTTAGCCAAGTACATAATGTGAAGCTCCACAAGTATTTTGAAGAGCTTATTTTAATAATTAGACTAATGATGAGTTAACATGACCAAATGGAGGCCAAAAGTTCCCAAGCAATTAATTAAAAATATTATTGACTGTAATATGGTTTTCCAGTACTATAGTACAGATGAAGTACGAAAAACGTTTGGATAAAATGTGACACCCACATCACAAAATAAAATGATAATTCATTTTTACCCGGAAATTCACTAAAATGTGATGCAGGTAAAACTAGAGAGGAACCTACGCCATTCGGCACTTGCACGTCATTACGAAGGCTGAAGAAGGGTGTTCTATGGGGACTGAGCATTCAGGCCTACATGCAACTGGGTTTAGATGTCGCTGTCCGATTGTTCGGTTGGTAACAGGGGAAACTCACACAAATGTCCAACGTCTTCGAACCCTCACAAAAGGTCCTAGGTTCCTCGAATTATTAAAACCGGAATGAAAAAAAACTCATTTCCGTAGTATGCATCCTTTAGATATCCCATTAAACTATAACCTCAGCGATAAATAAATACTTCAAGAAGGTAACTATATAGGAGGAGTGACACTGGTTAAGAACCATATATGCAATACGTTAATAAGAAAGTGTGGAAGTCACTACGTTATTTTATGAAACTTTGAAATACGAACGATCTAAAAACGCACAAATTGAGAAACAATGCCATAACCTCAACTTAATCCGTCATTATTGACAATAATAATAATTCGTCAGTTGTGAAATTGCTTAAGTTTTCTGGGATGAAGACTTAAAAATGGCTTAAATAATTTTAGGAGATGATAAATAAAAAGCAACTCTATGATAAAATATAGAAGAAGTAAATCTATACAATTTATCAATAATCGATTATATTTGTTCGCGCCAAAATAGTTAATTTATTTTTGCCCCCCAAAAATGTAACAACAGGTACAGAATATTGATAAAGTTAAATTCAATGAATACATAAAAAGAACGGTATCATCTATTTAAGATTGCTTCAGGGCAAACATTATAACTCGCAGTTGGTTTTGAAGAGGTCCCGCAATCATAAGTTTCGCAGCAAACAAAATGAGCAATTACTAAATATTAAAATTTACGTGACGCAACACATAAAACCAATTTACGTATACATCGGATCGACGATCCAAAGAGGTTTATTTACTCTAAGGGAGTTAGTTATCTGCCAACTTTAGGTTAATAACGGCGCGAATCCTACTGCAACAATTGATGGAGTGCTTCGGACCATAAACAGATCATGAGTATAGAAAACCCGCGTTCACTTTGGAGACTTTAATTCGCGTAAACGAAAAATATATTAATATCTCCTGCAATACATTGAAATGAAATATGCTCGAACGTTTAAGTTATCTCAAATTTTCGGAGCGTATTCGAGACACACATACATGCAGAGACAGACACTTCAATTTTTTTTATCGGTATAAATTCAGTGATAAAATTGGGTATTGCCATTCATTAAACATTGAATATACTTATGAATCGAAAGAAAATGACACTTTTATTTAATTAAATTTCATGGGTTCGCCAATTATTTAAAAAACTTAAACCACTCATGACTTTAATAAAACATTTATTCAATTATTTACCAGAAGTCTTTTGATTTACGCACAGTCATCCATAAAAAAATGTATATCATATGTTATATTTAATATAACATTTATTTTCTAAAATTTAATCATTAACATTAGGACATCGGGTATTTTACTGCTGAAATTCTACAAATATTTACATTAATAATTTACTTAATCTAACATTTTGATTTAAATATGCAACTTTCTCACTGATTTTACATTGGTACCACAATACATTTGTTTCTCGACCTGACATTTTGAAACACTGCAATTCGAGCGTCCGTGACGTCCTACTGAAGTCCAAACTGCTTTTGTAATGATGTTTTTAACACCATTATTTTTAACTTAAATGTAATAATAATGCCATACCAATATTTTATGTGGGTCTGGGTTTTTACTATGTCATTACAATTGAGTTTCAAAACACCTTCCATCATAAGATTTTGGTTGTCAATTTGATTTTATTATATTACAGTGAAAATTTCATTGTCCTTATTTAAATATTTACCAATATTACATATTTCAGTGCCTTATTATATATTTATTCCTTTGACTAATAATATTACACCATATTTTATTTATATGAGTATATAACTGTATACTTTACTTTATACTCTAGTTTCAATTTAAAAAGATTATATTTTCTTTACGTCACATCACTTATACACATAGGCATTGATTATCAATTCTAGTTTCTTAATATGGTCCCTCGGTGAATATGACGACTAAATAAATGCTTCATTGAAGACTTGTATGGTTTAATTTTAAAAAAATCAAATCCAAATTACTGGATGTGGTCACCTGATTTACTCGGTATGTGTTACGTATGGCTCTTGCGATTATTTTCCGTCTCGACGATAAGGATTGCAGAAACATTGTGCAGTTCTTTTTTTTCACCTAATCTAGTCTATTATTGGCTCTTTCATTATCAACATAGACAATTTACCTAGCCGTATTATTAGGGTCTTTATATTTGTTTAATTTAAAAATTACGTACTTTTAAAAATTGGTTTGCTCAATTCCGGCTTCCATACTCTCTGAAGTGTCAAAACTGGGATGCAAATTTCCTAAATATCAGTTATTGCGACGATCCAGTATGAGTTTGTACTCAATTGTATAATATGTGATGTATTATCGGCTTATTTACAACATTACAATAATAAATTTTAATTTTTTTCATTCTTTAATTTGACAATTGATTCTATATTAAATCAATACTAGGTAGGAATACTCAAAGTGCGTGCTAGCATGAAAGAATGCTATGAAAGGGTATGCTACCCTATACAAAACATAACTTTTCTTGGATATATACTTTAAATTTTAAAAGAGTTAGGTTAATTAAAAAATAAATTGGTTTCGGATTCACATGCTTTGAAGGGCTGTCGTTCTTGCTGTTATTGCCATTTGATTCACGAGAGCAGCTGAAATGTGGGTAGTTATTTTATCCGTCATTGAGGTCAATAAATAAACAGAAAAGTCATTGTTATTGCCCAATTTCGTGCCAACAAAGAAATCAAGAGTTGAATGGAAGGAAAATAAATTAGTTCCAGGCAGTTTCAGAATGCTGTCGTACAAAATAGGATAATGAATCATACAGTTCGCACTCGTTAACTGACTGTCTTAGTTGCATTACAAGTACCATTTGATTCCAACTTTGCAGATTACATTTTTTGTAAATTAACATTCCAACAAATTGAGCAAAATTTTATGGATCATGATTAAATGCGCTGACCACACAGCAATATTTAACTACATGAAGAATGTCGCTGCAGTTGCTGTAAAAGGACAGCCGTAAGGACGATCGGATTCTTTCAGCTTCAGCAAGAAACTTGATTGGAATTTCTGCTAGCAAATTGAGAGTCATTTCTACGTTCTTATATAAATTCCTTAGTTGACATAAAATTAATTAATGTTACTAATTAGTGGGATTACCGAAGAAACCTCATAGCTCTTATGTTCAATGTTTTGTCTCGAAATGAGTTACATAAATCCTCGTATAATTTTGGCCATCAGACAGTCAGTCCGTAAGTCATACATCTTTTTTCTTTGGGCTTATCTTTATCTTGCGACCTCTTCATCAGTGGGTAGTACACATGCTTCCGGAAGTAGTCAAATATTTTCATATTAATTCTCCAGTCGCAATCGGAAATGTTAAATTGAATATTGGTAATGTTGTTGTGGTATTCAGTCCTAAGACTGGTCAGATGCAACCCTCCATGCTACATTATCCTGCGCAAACTCATAACTAGCACCACCAAGATCCTTCCTAATCTGCTTAGCTTATTTTATCCTGGGCCTCCCTCTTCTATTCTTACCCCAAACACTTCCCTCTAATCCTAATTTTATAAGACCCTCGTGCCCTATAACGTGGCTTATTAATCATTCCCTTAGTTGACGTCCTCCATATTGTTCACCCTTATATTACCCGTAAGTAACTTCCTCTTTTTAGCGAAAGCCTTCCTTCTACCATCCCTAGTCATTTCGCTTCCCAAGGAGCAGAATTCCTTAACATCCGTCAAAATATCCCTTCCCAATTTGACACCTATTTTTATTCCACTGTTTCCAAAACTACACACCATTACTTTATTTTTTTCTCTATTAATCCTCATGTTGAACTCTTACTCCAGGATATTTAACTTTATTACAGGATCACGTTCATGCCATTTATTATGGTTTCCAAGTCTTCTTCTCATTCCCCTAATGCTACAATTTCATCGACATAGTTTTTATTTCTTCTCCTTACAGTATGATTCCTTTCCATATTCCGTTTAAACAGTCTCCATCGCCTGTTCTATATATAACTTAAACAACTGCATCCTTTGCGTACTCCTTTTTTGATTACAACTGTCTTTTCTTGATCTTCTATTCTAATTAATTATATTGGTAATAATTAGTCAAATATGCAAAAAAGATCACGTTAAGGCCCCTGAATATTTCACTTCTTCGGATAAAGGTAATTATGTAATTAATCTGTTATAAGTTGTGTGTTGTTAGCAAGTGAGATTTCATAACATTACAAAATAATATTTTGCCTTTGATGAATATTATTGAATAATTCTAATACGAGAAAGCAATAATTCACGCGAACTGTTGGAAAGTTGCGTCTCTACAAAAGTGAAATGGAAAGATTGAAAAGTACTTTATGAAGAATAATACGTTAATATTCAAATTATTGGTGTCGTTAATATATATCAAACATGTAGTTCAGAAGAACCTTTCCCAATGTAATTCATATTTTAAGACGAAGTAATTATGAAAATTGAAGGAAAATATTCGCAGAGCAGGTTGGGAAATTCCTGGATTAAATAGACGCCGGGCAGGCGCGAATATCCATGCGAGATCAGGTGATAAAGGATGTTTGGCTACCAGGGGGCGATGACCAATGAAATTTTCCCAAGGGCAACCCTCTCCTCCAAATTTTCAGATCCTACAGTCCCCCATTTAAACGTTTTACAAGGTAATGTAATAGTGATTTTAATAAATGTGGACTGTCGAAATTATTAAATAAATTCTTTTACTCATAACTTGGGTCAATGACTGTAGCAGCTGGAAAGAGGCAGATAATTTATTTAGTTGAAGAACAAAAGTTCAATGCTTAAATGTAGAAATAATAAACCAACAAATAATTAATGTAGAATGGACTTAATAAGCAATATACAGAAATTCACGTAAATATTGAATATGTAACTAATCATATATAAATGTATTCTGACTTACTGTTTATTGAATTTATTTGTAAATCAAATTCGATATTTATCAATTTTCTGCTACCTGCAAGAACTGTTGCTCATCACTTCTTCTTGATGGAAAACCATAACCAGACCTCTGGAATGAGACACCTTGTTAATTCGTGACTTACTGCTTGCAATATTAGTTTAACGTTTCTGGAAACTGTCAAGTTGTTATGCCTGACCATGGGTTGTGTAAGCTATATTTCTATTTTTTTCTGGACCAGTCAAGGAATCTGATAATCGTAATGGTGTACATGACGTCAGCTGCGAATGACATCACTGCCACTATACATTATAATGTTTTAATTTTAATTAAAACTCGTAATCCGACGTTGAGTAATTGACAGCAGTGGTTCGCCGTAATAGAGTAATAAAGAGCTATCAGATGGTTGCTGCAGACAGGTGTTGCAAGCATCTCGTCGCTGTTTACTACACCATCAGCCTTGACTATCCCCGGCAATCGACTCTGCATGCTAATTAAATACAATCTCGATATGCGGAACTGTAATTACAGCTGTAATTCACGTATAAATAATAGTACGTGTCTCTGTATTTTATGTCCCATATGGTTCTCGTTGAAGCTGAGCGCACGCCACTTTAGGACTTGATATATTGGCAAATTTCCCCCACAGCTGTGAACGCAAAGGTGAAACCCGTCATTAGCTAACCAACGAAGACTTGTAAGTGCCACTAAATTCTCGTTTTTATGGAAATTATGTTCCTTATCCTTCCCATTTATGTGTGGTGTAAGAAGGTGTTGCTTGTGCGAAACGGGAGCTATACAGTTCTTCATATAACAAAGCCTACTTTTCATTGTGTATGTACGACGTACATATTTATCAAGTTCAATCAAGTCATCGACTCTAAGTAGTTCTCTTAGCGTATATATACGATACTGTCTGCTATATTGTATTTATTGGGGGTATTGAATTCTAATTCGAACCATAAACAATTTATTAAGTTAGATTTTAAACAAATTAAATTTATTAACAGTAATCAGAATAAGGACAAAACTTAGGGTCCATTAAAATTACCACGGCTAGCTCAAATTGTTTTTTTTTCTTTTCTTTTTTGTGAGGTTCTACCTATTCGAGAGTCATTTTGTAGGTATTTCGTGCAGCAGGAAATCAGACATAACGCACTTTTAGATACTGGCACTAACACACCTGATATGTATATCGGGTCGTAAACAGCATCGTCGTTACTCCACTTCGGTATCTTGAGGTCCGCCTTCCACGAATAATGATCGCCTCCGGAGCCGTTTCCTGGTCTCTGGGAAATCACTTTGACAGGAATCCACCTGCTTGCAGTTTACCTCGTTGTAGGGACATCATTCCTTATATTATTGCAGCAAGATTCCTTTTTGTCTCTCCGCCTGACTACTTCAAAGCTCGTTACTGATAGACTAACTACTCTCGTGCTGTGGCTCAACCATACGCACTCTCTCCACTTCTTCCTTGTTCAATGATCATTCTCCACTGATTTTCTTACTTCCAAGTTCCATTTTCGACTTACTAATTTCTGCTTCTTCACTTCTCCAGGTAAACTTCTCTTACCTCACACCATGAGGTGGATGGCGGATCACATGACCCCCAGCCACAATCAAATGTCTAGCTTGGCCCGTGAATTTTCTACTTATTTTGTATAGGGAGATGTGTCCATCAAAATACCCGGTGTCAATGAACTGGGTTCAGATAAATGTTACTTAAATCCGCAAAACTGTGTATTTAACACGCTTCGGGTCTGTCCTTGCTGATGCCAACTGAGTATCTCCAGTGGGAAATTACTGAGCCACTGATCAAACAAAATGGTGATTGCCACATGCACTCACTACGTTGGGAATTCGTACGTGTTAATATCAGCTCTTGTGAATCTTTCATCGGTATATAAACAAGATAATCAACAAACAATTAAAACTTAATTGCATAAATTATAAAATATAATTTCAAGGAAGTATTTGTTCGTTTCTGCAGAAAATTAATATGGAAGAGTTAAAAACATGGATTTTTGTGAATTATATTGAGTAGAAATGTTGCAAAAATTATAAAGTCGCTGATGTAAAGCGCCAAAACAATATTTCATCAGAAGGTGGAGTCAAAACATGGTCAAGATGGCTGCTAGGACATTTTCCTGGACCAGTTTCAATATTCCGCCCCTATTTACTGAAATCAAGCACTATCCAGTAAAAAAAGAGTATCCCGTTCTTATCGAGCTATTCTGTTCAGGTACGATTTCTCCTAGGTAAGCATATAATTTTTGGCTTGAAATGGGGGACAGAATAAAGATAAATTACAGAAAGATCGACAGAAGTCTTCTCTGTGATGAGCACTACAACTCACCAAAATTTCAATGCAATCGGATGAATTGATTAAGAATCCAACATGCTTGAATATTAAAAATGATTTTACATTTTGAAATCACTGACATTTACTTCACACATTACCAGAACAAGTTTATATATATATATAAAATTAGAATTGTACTACAAACTTGTTTAAATTGTGAAAGAGAAGATATTGAAAAGGTTTGTTATGGCCACTTCTGCAACATTAAATATTATGTGGCGCTAAGTGTGACTAATAAAACCTAGATTCCTGGTTGAATATTGATTCAACAAACTCTGAGTCATGCAAAGTACAAATTAAGACGTCGGAACATTTTTCTTTTCTTGCAAGCCGTGCTTTATGCCTTTGTCATAATCAGATTCTACGTCGGCATTCATTTCCACTTTATGATGTTATTAACTTTTAGAATCACACGAAACATTTTCGGAAAATATAGGAGAGAAGAAATATTGAATGCTTAATTTACTCATGCGCTGTATGTTGGCTAGTAACACTTACTTTTGATGGTTACAAAGTTATGATCAAACATAAAAAACCGTAAAAAATAGTCTTCCTATTAATTTTCCAGTTCCAGATAAGTATCGCTTTAATTGTGGACAGACTGTAGCACGTAGCACGGAAATAATACTGTTTTTACTGATCCTTCTCGTTACAAAATTGGTATTTCAAGAAAGTAAAGTTATAGTTTAATCAATTTTTTACTAATGTGCAGTACCAAATAGTAGCTATGTTTGGAACAAATTGTATGTAAAATTATTAAAAAGTATGAATTGTGCTTTTATATTGCACAGTACAATTTTTCATGTAATATGGCATAAAATGAATTTTTATTAAATATTTCAGAACAAAATGTCAAATAAAATAAAAATGAAATTGATCTACGGAAATCTATTTCTGTAAGTAATTAAACATAAAAAGAACCTCTAATTCCCTGGGCCATGCAGACATCCCATGTATTAACCATTTATCAGCCTTGGGAAATTAGATAACTTTACTTGATTATTTAATTTAAATCGATTTTTCTTACGATTATAGTGCCAAACGTCAACTCAACTATCTTCGACAAGTCATTTTTGTTTCTGTTAAAAGCAAATACACAATATCGAGTGAAAGTGACTTAAAATTTTTGAACCCATTCAGAAACGTCCTACTCGAGTCAAAAACCTTTCTCTGCTGGAACAGATATTAAAACCAATTATTGTTATCATCTTGAAATAAAAGCTCTTTTTCATGTTGCGTTGTCATTATTGAAACGAAGCATTAACAATTTAATTGCCTACTTAACTTGCCCCTAATCACCTCATTCCAATATTCAATTATTCTTCCTTATTACAAAAAATAAAATAAAACAAAAGTGGTTTAATTTTTAATACCAGGGATTAATTGTTGTTGTTGTGGCATTCAGTCTTAAGACTTGTCTCATGCAAACCTCCATGCTAACCTATTCAGCGCAAGCCTTTCCATTTCTACATAGTTACCACATCCCACTTCTTTATTGTATGGGAACTTGATTTGAGCTTTTGAAAAGGTCAGTATAAAAAGCAATTTCGCAAATTGAATTATTATATTGAAAACTTAATAAATTTACTCAAAATCTAGATTCATAAGCAGTGTACTGGAATATTTGATAACAATGGAAAAATTATATCATTATAAGTTTTCTATTGTTGAAGTGAATTATAAAAAAATTACTTCGACGGTTTTCCTTTTCTACTTCCTCTCGTACAATCCACAGGTAGTAGAATGGATGCAAACCAGGAAAGTAAAGCAAAATGTAGATTTATAATTTGTAAAAGAAACGTTTAATTTGTTATGGTTAAATAATTATTATTAAAGTTTAAAATATTCCTTTAATAACATTTATTTTACTTTTACTGGTCAAAAGGAATAAATTTGCGTAGGAATTAAAGAGAAAAAAGATTTAATTAATAATTTTAAATTTAATCACATCAAAATTAAGATTTGATATGCAAACAACGAGAGAACTGGAAAATTTGAAATAAAAATCAAAAACAGTAAAGAATTAAAATTTGACTCCCTAATATCACGACTTCTGTGGGGTGAAACAAAAGAACCAATATCTGTTTGACAATTAGTACTGGGAATGCGAAAATGCTGTTTCAACGATACTGGTGCCGGCAGTGGTGGTCTGCTTTTGGTTGCTAATCATTAAAGGCTCCGGTTGAGACGATCGTCTTCTGGTTCAAACTGCGTCGGGATGACCTGGCTGCAGGGATCACGTCTTGGACCGACTAAAATTTTTATAACTGTCTCTGCACCAAACTTATTTCAATTTCCTTTGTTGACTAATAACAAAACAGCTGCAATCTCAAATAATATCCATTGGTTGTAATTTACAGAATTACTACCTATAGTAAAAATTCAGCCGCTGGATGTGAACAAATGTCTTTGTACATGTTTTGCATTCGTTAAGCAGTAGCTGTTTCCAATTAGCTACGCGTAGCTTCCAATTTGTCAGGAGTAAAATTTCTTGAATCTTAAACGGATCTGCTTTCGTTTCCAATTTTGTGTGAAAAAGGTTGTGTTGCGTTGACTGTCACAAAAGACACTTATTTTTCTTTCTCCATGGCTCTACAGTCCATTGAGGGCCTGGGCCTACCGAGTCGACTGCGGACTGTCATCTTGCATGACACATTCCGAGTTTGGAGTGGTCAGCGTATCGATCCTCCAACAGTCTTAATCCCGGTCTTCACGACCATGACGACACAAACATCCAAGCCCATGCCCAGGATTCTAACCCGGGACCTCTGGGTTGTGAGGCAGCAATGCTAGCCACTACAGCACAGGAGGTCGGCCACAAAATATACTGCGCACCACAAAAACACTTCGCAGATCTTCAGACTCTCTCGCGTAATTTTAATATATTACAAACTCATTAGGACACAACCACATACTGATATCTTCTAAATCAAATAATTCCAGCAGTTTCTTAAATTTCTTAACAATATCCGAGAAAATTCCTTTTGTAACGAACATCTTAAATTTATTTTGGCTATTCTTTTACTTCTCATGGGAAAATTCCTATCAGGCCCCACCGTCTGCAACCATAATTAAGAGAGAAGAAAGCATTATTGGTTCGCATCTCGTTCGAACGTTAAGTGGATATGAAATTCAGTTGGTCCAAGGAAGAGTGGTATAAGCAAATTGTAGAGTATAATGTGAGAGGTCTGTGGAGTGCAGTCTCGTTGGCCTGCGTGAAATGTCTGTTCCGCGGGGCGCAGATGCCTGGCATCCCGTGCGGCAGCTCAGCTATGTTGGGGTCGCGGCGAACCTCCCCCGCAGCGCGCGCAATTAATGGCTAATTGTCGGCTAATTAGGCAGGTTTACAGGGGCCCGCCTTACAAGCAATCGACCCGCAGGCTGATCGTACTTAATGAGAGCGACTAATATAATTAACGGCCCGCCGGGTTACCAGTAGCTACGACTTCTGATAGCTTAATGTTTTCGGATAGGTCGTCCCTTTAATGGAAATACCGGTATTGTGGGGTGATTAATACGGAACCATTACAAGCCTAATGATTCTCTATTAATTTTTGAGGCCAACACTTTCGTGATCAAAATTTCGTAATCCTCTAAATTAATCGAGATTCATTCATGCCGTACCCCATTGACAACTGATAGATCACGTCCTACATTTATATAATTTTATTTAAATTAATACTCTAAATGCGTAAAAAGCTTTCAGAAAACTCAAGCAGAAAAAAACTGCAATTCTGGAGTTTTGTGTATCTATTTTTGTAACGGTCAAGACGAATTCACATTTACAATGCAATGATAAGCAGAGGTTATATACACATTTATTCATAAGATTACTAAAATAAATTTCTATTAAATTCATTTAAAACCAATATATAGTGTTCAGTTTATCTGAAGGCATTGAAATTTCACGAGATATCGGATCAAAAAATGTATGAATAAAAGAAGAGAACAAAATGGAGGACTTTTCCCCAAGAACAGGGATAGATTAATAGGTCACGTCTTGAGACATGAGAGAGTTAAAATAAGCATTAAATGAATGTGTTTTGGGTACGTAGAGAAGAGGAAGGTGAACAATGGAATACGTTAAGCAGATTAGGGCGGATGTGTGATGTGTTAGTTATTTAGAAATGAAAAGGCTTGCGCAGAATATATTAGCATGGAGGATTGCATCAGACCAGTCTAAACTAATTACTACTACAACAACAGATATATTTCTTGACTGGATTAAGGTACTGAGTCATGGTGGTGGGGTTTTGAAGAATTTCAGCTTTTCATAAAGTAGGCGACGCTCTCTCTGTGACGGTTTAATCACTTGTTGACATGAAATTAATACAAATACCCAATTTTATTTAAAGGAATATACTATCATAATATTTATGTAATATAATATAAGAATGTCATTTAAGTAGGTGGTTTGTATTTCATGCCGCACTTAAATTAAATATTGCTTGATATTGCTGTAACATATCGGTTTAATCATTTTTGTATCTCTTAAAGACCGGAGACATACAGTTTTAATATGGTAAGAGTTACAAATCGACTCATTAAATGCCATAAAAGCGATAAAAAAACACTGGCTTGTAGCTTAATAATCTAAACAATTTCACATTATATATTTTATTTTGTATTATTTCTTTTATATTGCATATACTGAATCATTTATTGTACAAACTGATAATCTTTACGAAAAAAGTTTTTTATATGAATAAAAAAACAATATCAGAGACAATATTCGGATTTCTAATAATAACAACTATCATATTACCCTATGCTGGATCCCTGCCCACAAAAAAAAGGAAATGAGGTAGCAATCAGTCTAGATAAACTCACTGCAAATTCATGCCACAATTTTATATCCGACCATACATGACATAGATGACATTTGGAAGATTTACAACTCTAAATTCCTGGACCACTGGAACATCAGCAGAAGATCTTTTAACAACGGACCATTTCACTTAAACCTCAACAATTATCAAGAGTTACTCTTTCCCAAACATCTAACAAGAAACGAGCAAATAGTAATTTCCAGGATAAGGGCCAACCGCACCAACTTTTCTTATTTCTTTCTTATTTCAAGAGAATCTCCACCACAATGTAGCTCGTGCATGATGAACATAACCATGGTCCACATCATTTACCACTGCCCCAAGTATTACAAGCAGAGAAGAGATATTATCGGATTGTATGGACCTAAAGATACCACATCTTTGGAAGGAGCAATTAAAAGAACAACTTTTAAAATATATCAATATTAATGAAAAAATATAACTTACTTTTTCACCTTATGTAACTTATTTATCACAATTATGTGTTCTGCTCATATGTGCTAATATAATTTGTTGGTCGCTAATGACTTTTTAGTTGACGCGACCTAAAATAAATTAAATGAAAAAATATTTCGTTCCCTATAACGATTCATGACTTGGATAACTTCCAGGATGTACCCCGAAGTCATAAGACAACACTACCGATTCGTCTTCATTTATGCCTAGTGCAATAATGAGGACAAAATTTCTGGTGTAGCTGGGTAAATGTCCTTTTGTGTTAGCACTGATTGCTTATGCTGAGTGTAAGTAATATAACGCCCGGCTCATTAAACCATATTATATCACGTTATATTACACCATAATTATAAAAATTCAGTTCAGTTTTACATGACATCATAATTTTATGTCAAATTTAAATTTTGTATAAATGAATGTAAACAGTCAAATTTGTTAGAAATAATTTAATAACTTAAAAATTGACTTCACGTCTCTTGAACAATATGGGACTTTATTAGGTGTATACTGGATTTGGTGTATCAAACCGAAAAGAACAAACAACAGTTAACTAAATATTTTAGTATATAAAATATAATTAACACAAGTAATTATTTTTGGCCGATCCCATTCATTTATATTAATATTAAAATTAGATAAATATAAAAATAAGTAAATTCCATATTGTCCTACATTTTGTACATTTCTTTCTGGCGCTTTACAAAAAGAACAAATTGTTCTCATTTGTGACATTTATTAAATTAGAAGATGTACAACTGATAGCATTGAATGAAATATAACTTAATCTACTTCCTAGATAAATTCTTATCTTACATTCGTACGCTGAAACTTTTGAATCACAAACCTTCAAAATTATATAAGAACTTATTTAAGTGAAATTGAAAACGAAAAAATTGACCTATCAATCATTGACCAAAAGACGTCCTCCCACGTTGCTCCCTGGAAGTTATCACTTCTTCCAGTTGATACATCCCTAAGCAATCCTGATTTTAAGGGCAAGTGCAAGATTGAGTATCTTTTTTAGAAATGTAATCATCATCCCAGAGTCTTTTCCACTGATAGGTCCAAATATAACGATGGGGGTATCATGCTCGGTTATCTCTGCTGAATTCAATTATTTAATGACAATTAACGAGTATGCTTCAGCCACAACGGCTGAAACATATGCGTTACTACAATAAATAAAAAGACGTCCAATAAGTCAGCAGCAAATAAATTTATTACTATTTATTCAAAAAGTGACGTTTTGTCTCCTTTATTTACGTATTGTAACTCTAACTTATTAATACTATATAAGAAAATAGTGTGGGCAAAATATAAGTGAATGGTTTTTGATATTTGCATAAACCATTTAGTTTTGTCTATTCAGGTTTTCGCCCGGAAGTTTTCTGTATAAAGTTGAAAAGCTAATGCAATTTTTACGTCCTGCTCCCCGTCTATAATCATGATGTAGTTATTAGCGTAGCTTTATTGTATGCAGTCGCAATAAATATAGGTATTTTATTCCCGCTTAAGGTTAATAACAGTAAAGAGAAGGTCTTATAGCTTTAGTGCCAGTTACACGCAAATACCCTTATATGGGATAGAACCGTGTTCGTTGAGCAAGTTCATTATTTCAATATTTATAGCGCAATTATTGTCCAGAATATTGATGTAGGCATTAGTTGGCGTCACTGCCTTCTATTCCAAATATAGCAAACAAATGACATTTATTATGTGAGGGTATGACTTCTATTATTCTGACGTTGAATTTATTAGCAGAGGGATGAGAAATATTTGATTCGGTTTTTAGAGCGGAATAAATATTTTCGTCCTGATTTAATCTACGTATTTAATGTTTCGTAAAAATATTTTATAGGTAATAACGTTTCTCAACATTACTATCTGAAGATGATATCTTTCTACAGCAATGAAAAGGAATCTAAAACGTGAGATTAATACCAGACTAAATAATTCACAGCCAGTACTCTACGTTTCATATTTAATGCTTCCCAAGTAGCAAAATTTCTTAACTTCCTTCAAAATAATCCATATCAATCAAACAGACTTTGTTATTCTACTGTTTCCCATACAACACTCCATTACCTACGTTTTCTCTCTATTAATCCTTATATTGAACTCTTCCTCCAGGACCACGTTCATGCCATTTATTCTTGTTTCCAAGACTTCTTCTGGCTGCCCTATCATCGACAAAGCGTATGGTTTTTATTTCTTCTCCTTGAAGCATAATTCCTTTACCATATGCCGTTTTAACTTTCTTCATCACCTGTTTCATATATAATTTAAAAAGCATGGGCGATAGATTGCATCCTTCCTTACTCCTTACTTGAGTTCTCTTTTCTTTTCTTGATCTTCAGTTCTAATTACTGATCACTGCCTTCTGTAGAGGATGTGTCTAAACCCCCTTTCTCGATATTTTATTCCTGCCCCCTTAAAAAATCTTAAAAGTGTGTTCCAGATCACATAATCAAAGGTTTTTCTAAATCTACAAATGCCATGAACGTAGACTGGCTTTTTCTTAACCTGTCTTCTAAAATTACCTCAAAGCTAATATTGCTCCTCTTGTCCCTACTTTCTTCCTAAAACTGAACTGATCTTCTACTAACTCGGAATTTATTTGTGTACTATTTTTGTTAATATTTTGCATGCATAGATACTAAACTAATTGTCCTGCGCTGTTCGCATTTATCAGTCTCAGTCTTCTTCTGTATTGTTATGATTATGTTTCTACTATGGTTGACGTTAGGAGGTGGAAAGTCGCCTTTATAAGATTTTTCTATGGTGTTTATAAACAATTGTAATGAAAATGCTGTGTCACCCAGCGTATCCCTACTCTAGAGATTGATTGGTCAGGCGTGAGGCAATCAGCTGTGATACATGCATCAATACAGCAAAGCGAATTGCTG
This sequence comes from Eucriotettix oculatus, assembly GCA_034510155.1. Taxonomy (NCBI): domain Eukaryota; kingdom Metazoa; phylum Arthropoda; class Insecta; order Orthoptera; family Tetrigidae; genus Eucriotettix; species Eucriotettix oculatus. The sequence continues at coordinate 184,519,359 of CM067376.1, forward strand.
GGTGTAGTCCAACTATAGCCCAGGAGTAATAGTTAGCTTATCTTGTTAAATATTATTTTCGAGTTTTAATTTTTTTATAATTTACTGGTATTTTCTAAAATGCGGGTATAAAACTGATTGATTTACAAAACCGATCTATCTCTTTCATTTCCTTGGTTTTGTAAATGTCTCATTACATTTCCTTTAAGCACTCTATACTTTTGTGCTATCTCTATATCTGACGTTATGCGGTAAACCTCAAAGCGATATTCTGAAGAATGAGTTCCATCACATCCCAACCATTCTAAAGGCGACGTCCTTAATACCGAGTTTAATTCCGCGAACTATGATTCACGCACGTTCTACCCAACAAGTGAAATTTCGCGTCGATAAACCACAGTGCGACAACTTTCACAAAACCAAGATTCACAGTGCAGTTTATTTCCTCCTTTCATATGAGAGCTGACAAGACATTTAACAGCCCGCGCATAATTTCAGTGCGAGCATTGTTTCGGAGAACACACGCGCCATAAAATACGACAGGCTCGGTGCCTTTAACGGACAGAAATAAAGCCGTGGCTTTGACTTATACGGAATAAAGGGGCATAAATCACGGCATGTTTTATTCACGGCGATAATATCTTTGTTTTTAAAGTCTCTTTCCTGAGATATCGCACTCGATTGGCCGTAAAGAGAAACCGTCGCATTTTATCTGCGAAGATAAAGTGAGGAGGGCTTTCAGAACGCCGTCGCTTGTCAGATGGCCGCGGAAAATAGTTTTATTGTTTTCCCCCTAGGAAGATATCACGGCGGCCGCCATCCGGGGCAATTTTACGACAAATTTACGGGCTAATATTTACAGCCGAGCGAGATAAGTGTCAAAGTCGTCTCTCTCGCCACCCACGCGCGTCGTCCGTCCCTCTTCCTTTCGCTCGGCAACAAACCCGCGGACTTATCGCTCTCGGCGGCACTAAAAGGGTTTATAGAATAAAGCGGCATTTTTTATGTGTACTCCTTGACGCAGAGAAATGGCGTCATCTATCATAAGACGAGGCAGCCCCCATTCCCACACGCTCACAAATTTTGAAATATGGGGCGCGTGTTTGTCTGCGAGACGTTGGCTGCCTGGCAGCTGCTATATTTACGCGGCGGCGTCTCGCTTGTTTTATGTTAACACTTCGCGTTCCTTGTTGCGGTGTCGTCCCCGTGGCCCATTTGCCAAGCCTGCAGCTGCTGCCACTATCTCATCGCTCTGCCCACTCAACATATTACAAACTGCTGTCCGCCTTCTCTTCTTCATTCCCAAACGACTATATATACGATCAATATCAAATATGTCACCCACTACCCACACCCGAACTCCGTTGGCATTTTCCTTCATCTTCCACGGTTCTTATTATTTCTTTTCCGAAGTCCAAATTTTGTATCTCTATTTCTAGATGTTACCTTTCAAATGACCTTCACCTAGCATTATTTTGTTCTCTTTTATTCATCTTTCCTTGCACTCTGCCGTTTCATCAACATTCCATTTCGATCCTTCTTCTATAAACAAAAATTTAAACTACATTTGTTGTAATAGTATTCAGTCCTTAGACTGGTCTGCTGCAACCTACCATGCTAATCTATTCTATGCCAAATTTTCATTTCTATACATAATCTGCATTGCGTATTCCATCCCTATCCTCCCTCTTCTGTTCTACCCTGCGAATTTCCCTCTAGTGTTATTTTTACAAGACCCTCCTGCATCAAAACGTGGACTTTTTATCTACCCCTTCTGTTTATCAAACTCCTCCATTGGCATTATTAAGTTTTGTAAGGACAGTAAGATTTTTGATTTAATTTAAATTTATTGCATTCTGTGTTTTTAAATTTAAAATTCACATGTAATGTAGACAAATAATTAATTAGTGGTTAACGAACAGAAAAATGGACATTACCAGTATCTTATTTTGTAAATTCATAATTGTAAATAAATAATTGTATAATAATATGTAAATAATTGCGACTGTGGTCGCTAATGATCAGGCAGTCGATGCGTCCTTCATAAATAATTTTTTTAAATAGATTAGTCCTTGAAACTAGAACTGTGTTATGTTACTTCAATAGGGCAATAAGTAGGGTCCAAAGAGCTCTATATTAAAATTCATATTTAATTTTGTAAAAAGGAATTTCAAATAAAATTTAAGTTCCATGCCAGTTATATCGTAAACGTAGTGCTTTTCTTTTTTTATAAATATCAACGTGTCCTTTCAAGTAAGTATTTATTGTTACCATTATGTTTATTTAAAATTATGGGGAGTGTTAAGATTCTATGTTGCCGATGTTAAAATACTGATTTTTAGGTAACTTTTCCCCGAAAATTGATATAGATATAGCACTGCAATTTTTACTGCAAATTTTTAACATTATGGTTTGTGTGTGGAAGCAGCAGAAACTTTTGTGTAATTTACAATTTTAATTTTTTATTAAATTATAAACACCTGCTTTGATGGTAAATTTTAGAACCTTTTTATCCGTAACGAAGCATTCAATTTATTTATTCTGTTTCCATATGCATACCAAAAGATTAAAAATAAGCTGTGAAAATTTCAGTGTTGCAGCGATTACGGTTTCCGAGAATAAAATACTTAACTATCACTAGATTAGCAACGGAAAGGCAGGCACTTAACTACCCTTAAATAGATTGCGCTCCAGTGGCGTGTCGAAGTTTGACCTACTGTAAAGAAGAGATTAAAACATGGCTTGTAGCGCGGTATTTATTTTATTAAGTTGTAATGTAAAAGTTTAGCAAAGGATTGGAAGGTTGAATGGTTCCTCGAAGGCGCAGTGGAAGGTTGAGCGGCGCCTCCATGTCGCAGGGATGGGAGGCTGTAATCCTATGGGACGCTGTCAGGGCACGTATCAAAATTACCTGCGCTGTTCTCAGAAGTCCCAAACTACGACGAAACAAACAATATTTTAAAATTACCACGTGGTGGCCTCGGCCAATGGGGTTTCGTGGGTTAATATAAGGTCCATTTATCGAGGTGCAGGACACAACAGGATATAGAGCGGGTTAAGGATATCCTGATGGGAAATGAGTCAGAGCCAGGAGGAGGTTGACTTCCTCCTTCCTGGTTTTCCTCTTCCTCTCCTTGGTCCATGGCCAAGGTAAGACTCCTGCAGACTGAGACGACCTTGGTCAGTTTGAGAGGTGTGTGAATGAGGGTCGAAGACCTTCGGCATACGATAAGAGTTGTTGCTGATCCAGTCGGTCAACTGCCTCTCAATACTGATCAAGGCACGGAGGCGGGTTTGTTGCGTTCCCACAGCAATCCAGTCTATTGTCATCAGAAGGGCGCAGGAGTAGTACCCAATAGCCCGACCTACCTGATACAGGTTTTCTAGGGGGTTTCCCTGCATCACCTTTAGGTAAAACACCGGGTAGGATCCTTACACTATAGCCTGGGGCCCTAGTCAACCCTGGGCTACCTTGTTCTACCTTCCACATCTCCCCTTTCCAAGTCCCTTCCTATGCTATTAAAGGGGAGTTGCCTGCTTCAGGATCACCATCATGCAGCCTGTTACTCCCAAAAAAAAGGTGCAGGACACAGCGGAGAGGCTGTGCAGATTCATTCGGTTCCGAACACTAAGAGCAGACGGTAGACTTGTGCTGGACTTAGCAAGACGCTGAAGGAGACGGAGCCATATAGAAGCTGTATAGAGGTATGCTGCCAAGCTTCCAATCCAAATCGTTTAAGGGGGGATCGCCCATGTATTAACCCTGAGTTAAAGAGATCAGATTGCTTCACCGAACCCTTAATTTCCTAGTACATATTTCCTTAATAATGTTTTCCCTTTTAAATTCTCCAATTGTGTAAATAAATTCCTAAGATTTTTAATCAACTTCTATTTAATAATCCCACCCGTTCCTACAGGCTTTTTATTAATTAGCTGATACAATTGTAAATATAGTTTCTATTCATCGCAGAGGTAATTTTACTTTAGAAGGTGAGATTTACGCCCCTCGTAGCCGCTGCGGAACCCCGCAAAGTTCGTCGGTGCTTCCCTCCCCCCTTCCACATTCCCGGCATCTCTCTCCACGGGCAATATGTTCACACGACACCCAATATCGGAGACCCGCGAGGCCATCTTGAACACGGGCCTCTTTTGTTTGTGCGGGAGGGAAATGACAGCGGAACTGGGCTCACCAACTAATAACATAAATAAGAAGAGTTGGTAACGCGGCCCCGCACGGCCAGGCCATGCTGTTTATTTATGGCGGCAATGCTGGTGAACACCGCAGCGGCTGCTGCCATGACTACAAAGAGAGGCGAAAATTTATGGCCCCCTCAGATACGCGAGGATGATAAATTGCTCTCCAGATAGCTTTATTTATTCATCGGGTTCTTGCGTCGGGGTCTCGGTTATAAACCGACACACAAGTGTTCTCCCCGCTGCGATGAGGTCAACACCCCTCCCAATCACTATAAATCTCTCGCTCCGCTCAGGAGAAGGGAGGCTGGAGGGGGTTGAGTCGAAAGGGGGGGGGGCGGGGGCTCAAAGTATTGCTAATCGGCTGCCGCGTGTGTGACTTTTTCCGTGGCGCTGCTTGCGTAAGCCTGCTTTACAGATTAGGACGTCGTTGCCGAATAAAAAATGAAACAGAGGACAGGAAGGATTTTTGAATATGTATCGGCTTTCACGTACACAAATACAGGCGCCTTTTTATATTCAGTTATTGATTACCAAGCGCGCGCGCCGAAACTGCCATAACGCGTAAATACCCCCTGTCCTATCAGCACGTTGTCAGAAAGAATTATGCCGGATTAAATAAATAATTTTCACCGGCATTATAATAGCTGTGTGACAGCGTGTGAGTGAGGAGGGATCCGGTGTTCAAAAAACCAGCCGGGGGAGGCGGAGGATATGCTTTGTGGTTGTCATCCCTCAGCCTTGAAATGCTGGAAGGGGCTCAGTTTTTATTCCGGGAACATACAAATTACGCGGGGTGTTAGGGAGCTTTCTGTTGACAAGCAGTGTGCCATTTCCCCGAATGAAATGTGTCAATCAGAGGCAGGGAGGGAGACGCGCGGCGAAAAAATATGGTGGCCAGGTGACACGTGCAAATAAACAAACGGAAACAGGCTCGCTTTTGAACCCGGAGGAAGCAGTTTTTCTTAGCGCTCTTACTGATAGCTCCCAGATGGTTCCTTAGAGTTACTATATTCTTGGAAGACGACAAGTGTAATCCTCGACGGGGAACTTAAATAACGCCAATGACAACTGTTTTATTGCAGGAGCTCCAGATGAAATTGACTGTATTTTTTCAGGGGAGTTGGAGGGGGCGCAGTAGATGTTCAACATAGTAGGATAATATTCAGAAAGGAACTCAATTTTTACTTAAAACATTTCAACCATAAATAACAGACCAAAATATAAAACAACTCGGGTGCAGGTGCGATTATAACACGTGGTTTTCGTCGAAACGTCGCGTTTTAATCGCACCTGTACCGGAGTGGAAACCCGAGAACTATTTCTGAATCAACTACTTTGGGAAAGCATCAGTTCACTTAAAAACAAATATTTAATTGTAATTAAATACAGGAGCTTTCAAACTACTTATCCATAATCATCTAATCAGTGCGTGTCAAATTATTAATATCTGAAGAACTTTAGAACGATGGCAGAGTACGCCATCGTAACGTCGTGGATTTAACTCCATTTAATCCGGGTGGAAACCCAAATATTGTTTATTCATCTGAAGAACAGTGTGAAGAACCAATTTTAATTCACATAGGTGTCTGTACTCCATCAGGGGAATTGGAGAAAGAAATGCAGTTTGTGTGGCGTAAGCAGTACGATTTTGGATTAAAAATGACATGATTATGGACAAGTAGTTTGAAAGCTCCTGTATTTAATAAAGCAAATAAATAATTGTTTTTATATTTTGAACTGTTTTTATTGTTTAAATGTCGTCAGTGTTGAATTAATACATACAGTCTTGTGTCAGTGCGTGTCGAATTATTAATAACTGCATTTTTATTAATTAATAACCAAAATTCATGTAAGTGAAAAATTTTCTTTATTATAATCTTTACTAATAATTATTTAATTGCTAAGTAATTTAAACATTCATCATGAGCTCAATTTGGATAGTTTTAGATCTACATCATACTTTCCCAACGCAGGGGGAATCAGAATATTGAGGTGAGAAATTTGAAAATAAACTTATCTACAATATATGATTATATTTGTCGAAAAGGAAAAAATCGGTGGTATCTCAATTTTAAATAAGCGAATGCAAAGTGTTGTACTCTCTATAGAGTCATATTTGAAAATTTGGAGCAATGCAGCCTACAATTTACCTAACGAGGGAACTGTACTGTTAGGGAGTTTTAGCTTGTCGTGTTCCAACAGGATGAGAGGTTGACATCTCCTTCCGTATTGTGTTGGGATAAACTCAATGTTTAGTGTACGCAAGTTGGTAGTGTAAAAGCAATTATGAAAATACTGGCGCTAGGAAATATATTGCTGTTTCTTCAGGATATTTTGTACGTCAAGAAACTTATCCGTAAGTGTTAAAAAACGCTGCAGCTATCTCCACATCCCACTCATGAGAATATAATTAATGTTTTTAGCATTGATAGCAGCTTTGCCGATGATTTGTTGTATTAGGGGAGTCAGAAGAAGCCTTCGAAAGAATAATAAATGGTATGAACGGGGTCCTGGAAAAAATGTTCAAGATGAGGATTAATAAAGGGGAAAACCAAAGTAATGTTGTGTTGTTTGGGAAACAGTGGAATAACAAAGGGTGTTACATTGGGAAGGGATGTTTTCACAGAGGTTAAGGAATTCTACTACCTGGGAAGCGAAATAACTAGGGATGGTAGGAGTATAGTAGACATGAAGAGTAGGATAGCACAGGCAAGGAAGGCTTTCGCCAAACAGAGGAATTTACTTGCGGGTAATATAAGTGTGAATATTAGGAAATCGTTGCTAAAAATGCTCGTATGGGTGCGAAACGTGGACGATAGGAACTCCGGAAAGGAAAAGAATAGAAGCCTTTGAAATGTGGTGCTATAGGCGAATGCTAAAATCAGATGGGTGGATAGAGTAAGTAACGAGGAAGTTCTAAACAGAATATGGGAAAATCGAACAATATGGAGGACGTTGACCAAGAGAAGGGATAGATTAATAGCCCTCGTTTTAAGGCACGAGGGTCTTGTATAATTAACATTAGAGGGAAGTGTGTGGGGGAAGAACAGAAAAGGGAGGCCAAGGATGGCTAACTAGATTAGGGAGGATGTGGCATTTATTATGAACTGTAAAGGCTTGCGAAAGATAGGTTATCATGGTGGTTTGCATTACACCAGTCCTAAGACTGAATACCACAAGACCCAGTAGCGTTCCGCCAGTATGCTTGAAGCGGAGTCCCCCCGCAAAAGACAATCCTCCCCTTCTTCCTTCTTCTTTCTCTACGGCGCATCTATTATGACATGTAGAATCTCAATAACTGTACTTCCTGTATTGGACAATCGTTATGACATGCGCAATGCACAACGCTATGACCGTATCAACTTTGAATTAGGGGAGACTTCTGACTGTTATAAGCATCCAGCCCAAGGGTCTCAATAAATTTAGTGCACTCATCCAGAAGTGACCTTATATCCAATGTTGAAAATTTTAATCAATTAAATATTAATTACTAAAAATTTAAATATAAAAGAAAATCTTTCATGTGAATTATTTTGTACTTGAATTTTTGTGTCTATAATTGAATTTGTTGTTTATTTCTTAATAATCTCATAGAAACTATATTTCTATTCTGAACAGGTTGTAATCAGGCTTCATTAGGAAATAATTCAATTTTCGAATATAAAATTCTCAGCAGGCATCGACATCAGATCGTTGGCATTAAAACTTTATTAGATTGTTTAAACGAACTTTAAATTATGAAAAACCTAGTGTGTCACGTCGCATTTTTATAGCGTTTCCTTGCTTAACTGCTTAGTCTTAAAACTGATGTGGTCCAATGGAGTTCAATTACAGGAAAGAGCACTAAAATCAGATATCAAATAATCAATCATCTGAAGATGCGAATCCGTTAAATTGCGACACCCGCTGTCATTTAAAGTATCCCTTCAACTCGTAAAGTGGTCGTTCTCTTGATTGCTTATAATTAAACTCGAGGCATCGAGCATATATGTCCATTATCTTTTATATATCATTTTGTCCTTAAACTTTTAATTGTAAAATTTTGTTTACTTCTTGTAATATTACATTTGACGTGTCCTATTTCCTCGACCGTGGAGTAATGGATTGAATAATGAAATCTAAATCATTAGTCATTTATTCTCAACTATTGCTGAACCCATTAACGCTGCTGTTATTTTCCTTTACATTGTCCTTCATACGAAAACACATTTTCTAACCCCCACGGAGACGGTCCTTCCATAATTATCTACGCATGGGCGGAGGAGGGGGCAGGAATTTTATATATAGTCGTGCCAAATCCTTCACAGTGTCCTCGGTCAAATATCTAACAACATCTTCACTTACAATATTTCTCGCGATTTAAATATAAATAAAATTGGTCCAAGCCAGGTCCTACCTTCATTCACATGGGTATTAAGATTCCTATTATAACATTAGTACACATATTCCCCAACTTGTAATGCCTTGATATACGTTTGTTTTACGGGTCAGCTGAACAAAACGTACAATTTATCTCTACTTCCGAAACCTATTTAACCTTTTTTATATTATTTTTCCAAATTCTTCGTCTTTTCAGGAAAATACAGAAATGTTTTAGGACATTTGCGAAGAATTTGAAGAAAACAAATGAGTATAACGTGAAAGTAAATTACATACATGATATGAAATGAGGCAGAATAAAAACTATTAAAATGAATTCAAATTTAACAAAAATAATATATCACGTATGCGATAATTTTATCAATTTTTACAGTTACAGTATTATTTTCAAGCAATTCTCTCACACAAACACTTAACGAATTATAGGCAATACATTTGAGAAGCTTTTTACGTATTTGCGGGAATTACTGATACGTACCAAAAACAATTTTGTTGTTGGTATTCCCTGATAACACTTTGTTATTCGCAAGTGAAAATAAACGTGGTTGTGCCATTAGTGGCAAATATTGATCAAAAAAAGTAGGAAAGACTGTATCTCCGGCGTAGTTTACTATCACTATAAATACGCATTGTCTCTAATCGGCTTGCACTAAACCGAAACTCCTTCACTTTCAACTTTATTTTCTTTCTCCTACATTACTTTTCTTTCAGCTAATGAAGTCCTGTTTCTACTTCATTTGTGATAATTGTTCAAAATTCACTTCTAGTTTCCCGAAGTTTCAGGCAAGTGTCTCGACATGAATCGGGTTAAGGTTGATTTTTGGAAATGTTATAGTAGCTGGGCAATAGAAGACATCGGACCTACCAGCTACGGTCATCTTCCATCATGGTTCCTACCACATAGATACAAACCAAATTAACTATTTAATCAGTTTTTGTCATCCTTTTTACGATACTCCCTATGTAACATATGCATTTATTATATTCAGAAATTGACTATTCCTTAAATGAAGCGTAACTATTACTTGTCCATGATAGAAACTGAGGTTTTAGGAAGAAGTCTGCAGAAGATTATTTAGAAAATAACAGTAAATAAATTTGCAAAGAATATAAGGAGTTTGTATAAACGGTTTTTTATAACTGTCTAATTTTCAGTAATTATTGGTTAATTCTTTAATAATTTTAATATTCACTGTAATGTCACTGATGGATTAATGTACTAAATTTTATGAGACTCTTGTACTTTATGTTTGCCGCAGAGATATTTTCTAATCGACTCAAATTTAGACAGCATCAGTCTCAAGTATCCCTTATTCATGACGGTGAGATGGTCATAGTGATGCATACCATAGCAATCGTCCACATACAGTGTGTACTATTCCTAACACTGGTCTGATGCAACCTTTCATGCTAACCTATTTGGCGCAGTTTCTAATTTTACAAGACCCTTATGTCTCAAAATGTGACCTATTAGTCTATTCCTACTCTTGGTCAACGTCCTCCATATTGTTTGCCCTTCCCCTATTCTGCTTATAACTTCCTCGTTAGTGATTTTATCCGCCCATCTAATTTTCAGCATTCTCCTATAGCACCACATTTCAATGGCTTCTATTCGTTTCCTTTCTGCAACTCCTACCGTCCACGTTTAGCACCCATATAACGCCACACTCCATACGAATATTTTTAGCACCGATTTCCTAATATTCACACTTATATTACCCGTAAGTAAAGTCTTCTTTTTTGCGAAAGCCTTCTTTGCCTGTGCTATCCTAGTCTACATGTCTGCTATACTTCTACCATCCCTAGTTATTAATCTTCTTAAGTATCAGAATTCCTTAACTTTCTTCAAAATATCCCTTCCTATTCTAACACCCTTTGTTATGTCACTGTTTCCCATCCCATACTCAATTACCTTGGTTTTTCCTCTATTAATCCGCATATTTAACTTTATTACAGGATCACGTGCATGCCATTTATTATGTTTTCCAAGTCTTCTTCTGACTCCCCTAATACTGAAATATCATCGGCAAACCGTAGGGTTTTCATTTTTTCTCTTAGCAGTATGATTCCTTTTTACTATTCCGTTTAAAATTTCTTCATCGTCTGTTGTATATATAAGTTAAACAGCATGTGCGTCAGACTGCATCCTTGTCTAACTCCTTTCTTGATTTCTGCTTTATTTTCCTGATCTTCAATTGTAATTACTTCTTACTGCCTTCTGTACAGGTTATATATTAGCTTTCTTTCTCGGTATTTTATTCCTGCCCTGTTGAAAGTCCTTATTGGTGTGTCGCAGTTCAGATTATAAAAGGCTTTTTTTTTAAATATACAAATTCGTTCATTAGACATAAACAATACTTTCAATTCAAAGTGAGTACGAATACTTTAATTTCAGGTAAAGAGCGTAAAGCTGAATTTATAAGAAAGACAAGAATGGAAGAATGTCGATCAGACCCAGGACTCGAACCCAGGACCTCCCGCTTTCCGTGCCGGAATCCTACCGCTGAGATAGCCTGAGTCAACTTCCCGAGGATCGTTTCAATATCCCTCATCTACTGTAAACCTAAGATAGGCTCATTTACACTACTTTCAATTGTAATTGTATAGAAATTACATAGATACCAACAATATTTACTCTTGTATAAGTATAATCAAGGTGAGCGGTGGGTTTTTATATTCTAGGTGAACTTATTTTCGAATTCCCACCGGTTCCCCGAACAAAATATCAAGTTGCTCGCCCTGTGGGGTGCGGGACCCACTTCGGGAAACACCGATTCCAATTTCACGGGATCAAAGTATTTTATTATTGGTCTGAAACATGTGTTACCTCCATCTTTTAAGTTTGTGTTTGTAAACCAAAACGTTTCCGTGTCCGAGGTCGTTATCAATCAAAGAGAATGGGCATGATGGACAATGTTTTCAGACGTAATTTAAATTCCGAATGGCACAATTTGCTTCCAGCAGCGTAAGAAAGTGGAAACAATTCTCTTACTAATCGTTCACATCGCCGGTTTTTCCTGGGCTATTTCACCATTGGCTCTTATTAGAAATTAAAATATTGTCTGGAAATGACAAGTTCTCTTCATCCTCTAGGATGGTGGGAATGGATCATATCCATCCAACATACAACCCTGTAGATACCACCGACACACTTATAATCTATTCGTGAACAGTCTGGAAGGAAAGCGTGAATATAAAATGTATTTAATTAACATGTCGCTTTGCGCCGTAATTGCTCTGATTAGCATTCGCGCCATGTTTTCGGCGAGGAAAGCAACTTATTGTATGGGCGGGGAGCGTGAGATTGTGGACGAGATACGGGGAGTTTAATGTAGCATATGTCGCAGCATGAACTTTCCTCGCCGCTATAAGTTCTGTTCCGGAGATAAGGTCTCTGGGTGTGGACAATGCTGTGCGTAGGAGACACCTGAGATACGACCTTGTCCTCTTAATTGCTTCGCTTAGCTGTAACGGCGATTGGTAATGGAACTTAAAGTGATTGCTTGTTGTCCTCAGTCTCATGAGCGTAATATCTCTCCGTACAGGCCTAAGCTCTCCTCTTGCCGTGTACTTTGCAACATTTTCATGGATCAGAACAAATTATCACCTCTGTCCTCTCACTAACATAACTGCGGATAGTGCGGAGCACAATGTGTTAACAGCACAACCATTCAACCGTGACGCATGTGGGCAATGTACACTGCAAATTTCTCAAGTAAAATGCTTAAGAAAACGAAGGATCTTAATTATTTCAGATCAAGTTTCAACACTACTGTTTCTATTAGTCATATTATAAACAGATGCTTTCAACTATTACAGTCATCGTCGTCTGTTGCCAGTATAGAGATAGACTCAACACTGGATTAGCTGTTCAAAGTGAAAGGTAAAACAGGTGCATTCCTCGCTGAAGATTTTATCAAGTCTTATTAATTTATTTATGTTTTTTAAATTACACGTGCCATTTAGATAGAATTATTACACGCAGAGAAATAAATATAATTTTAATTATATTTATCCAAATAAATTACATAATATAGATTATATGACTTTGCTATCTAAGCTGGTTTGGAATGTGAAAAGGAAATCAGATATAAGGCTTATTTGGAAGGGTTATAAAGATTAGGACGGTTTTGGTAGTGTGAGTTCAGTGTGAATCGGAGGATTGAAGTGTTTACCAGTTAATCACAGACATGCAGTTTTAATAAGTATATAATTACAGTCACTATTATACACTGTAAGAAAGAGGAAAGGAATAGAAGACTGTTAGATTAGAACTCTAATAGGGAAATTGATGTAACCTGCTGACAAGTTGTACGTGCTTGACTTCCTTGAAAAGGAGGGTGTGAGGCTTTCAAAATGTGTGCTGAGAAATATCGAGGACAGCTGACATATCCACATTATGTCAGCGTTAATACGTAGCTGCCGGGTTTAGTAACCTAAATTGTAAACGTCTTACGGAATACGTCCAGCCACAAAGACAAATGACCTATGTGGTATCACCGATAACGATGATTCGTTATAATGAAATTTAATAATCTATTAATTAATGAAACACCGTATACCTATTCATTATAATATTAACAATGCTTATGTTTTTAAGTTAAGTTACAAAATAGTTTACAATAATTATATATCGTAACTTTATTTAAATTAATTTGTATTATTTTTGATATTTATAAACAGAATTATTTCTAACATTTCCTCGTGTATCTAGACTGAATTTATTAATGACGAAGAATCATACTCAGTGTATGACGCGGAACCAAAATTTACGCTTTGACGTAGTTGCCTGATTGTAGAACGCTTGCTGAATTAGTAAACTGAAAGAGCAAAGCTTGCATATGAAAATTAATGCATAAAAACATCATTTACAATTTAAATGTTTTACGCTCAATTAATGACACGATCTGATTATTTATTCATAACAGTAATTTTATGACTGCAGGGTATGGCTGGAAAACGCGAGTGCTGAGTGAAAATTTTGTCGTTGGACTGGTGGACCATTTTGGACACAGTTTGGCGATGCTATCGAGGGCTAGAGTGTAGCACCCTGCGGGGTGTCGACCGCAGCTGAGATTTCACACGCCGGGCCCTCCCATTACAATGCATTGTCCGTGGCTGTGTGTGGCTACAAACAAGTGCGGAAATGCTCCACCTGCTCCACAACGACTTCCTGCGCCACTCGAGCCTCGTGGGACGTCAGCTTCTGCTCGGGAGGAAACGAACCATCTTCCTCTATGCAAAGTCTCCGTCAGAAAAGTCAACCGAGTGATCAGCGTTGCATTTATTCACATTTAGTCCTTTACTATTGCAACTTCCGTTCGACTGGTGTGTTTGCACACCATCGCACCTACCAAATGATACCCTTTGTTTCTCTCTTCAGGAATTTTCAATATGGACGGGTCGATGTTGAAATTGAATAAAACAAGCTGTGTGTGAGGGAATATTTGAAAGGTCCATGCTAATACTTCACAGAAGGCTTGTATTTCAACATCGACCGCCCTTATCGAAAAACCCTAAAATACGAATATTTTACTAACTTCTCAACGCACTCTTTCACAATCAGGCTGTTATCCAATTTTTACTAGTTTTAAATATTTCACACTAAATATTAATAAAAATATAAAACTATGTATCACAGTACCCTAGTTGTTTGAGTTTTAATGAAAACGCAGGAGATTGCTTAACTTTCAGATCATACTCATTCTGGACATTTCTTGAAAGAAAACGACAGTCATCATTTCACGACATCTACAAGGTTTGTTACATGATTTATGGAATATTTTTCAACACAATCGTTACTATTATTTAAAATTGTACTATAAAATTGTATCTTTTTAAGTATTTTTTGGAACTTAATTTATTTAAAAAATACATTTCGGAGCAAAATGAAGTGTACAACTTTTTGCCTTGGTTTGTATATCTCCAAAAGTGCATATTATTAAATTTATGAAATTGTAGGGTACAAGGGATAAAGATATTACTTCGCAGTACATAAAGGATATCGTATTTTAAGGTCTACCTAATGTATTCAAAATTGTTGTAAGCAGGAGCTAAAAGTGCAATATATTTTAACTTAATCTATTGAAGAATAAAATATTATTCAAGATTAAATTTCAGTTCCCATCTAAGATAATTGTATAAATAATTAAATACCACGATAAGTACATATTTATTTTGTCATTTGTGGGAAAATTTCTTGAGGTACACAAATTATTTGTATGTTTAATTAAGAAATTATCGTCTATGGATAATAATAGATTCGACCCTATTTTAACAGATAAACCTTACAAAATAGAGACAAGTAAATAACAAATTTAGATATGCCTATCTATGCATATCTAATTTTGTAAATTAAGTCTCTCTATTTTGTAAGGTTTTTCTGTAAAAATAAGGTCGAATATATTATCTATTCTTTGAACAAGATTAAAAAAATGTACAAAATCAGTTTTGGTGGCAATATATGCTCCAATAAAGTCAAAAGGAAGTTTGTTTAAAATGTTTTAGACATTATTCTCACATTTAATTGCAATTAAATAAAGTTAACTATATTCAATTATGTCCATTTGGTGATTGTTATGAATTTTAGTTATTGGAGGGGGAATTTATGATGCACCGTGCGAAGGATAAAGAACTTATAATTTTAATATTTAATATAAATACTATTTGGATATCATTAACAAAAAATGTTAATTGCGCGCGATTCCTTATTGAACTTCGCTGGATTTGTCGGGAACATGAATTCTTATCTCAGGAAAAATCAGTTGTAAAATATGAAAATTAAAGAAGGGTCGAGAAAATTTTATAAAGAAACGACAAAAGGTGAAAAACGTGTAGGTTTGTATGTCACTAGGTTCCGTTGATCTTCCTTCCTGTCGACATTGCTGGATGGTCTGTTGATATATTGGTGGGCCGATAACTGTTTGTCTTTCCGGGTTGCAGGTAGATCTTGAAGGAATCTGCTTTGAAGCTCGTCCCTAGCGTCGTGTGAGGACTGCACAGCAAATTATCACACCAGAGCACACAAATTGTTCGAGACTCTGATTGATTAAGTCTTCAGCCGGAGACTACTCTTATTACAGCCGAAACTGAATGTGTGTCTGGCCGAAAACTAAATGAATGACTATCGCCGTAACTGAATCTATCCGGAAGTAACTGAACGAAAATGATCGAATCATAAGTCAGTCCGAATGATGTTGGAAACCTGCCCACGATGTGCTTCAGTTTTATCCTGAAGATGTGCCTCCGTACTTGAAATTTTACACCTGTGCAAGTTGTGGGTGTGATATTTTTCATCTCCCTTATGGAAAGGGAAACTGGAGGCATAATTTTTCGACGTCTGTGAGCCAAATTATTGAGCCACCATTCAGCGGAATATCTTCCCGCTAAAGACGTAACCAATTGTCAAGAACCTTTCCATTTGTAAAAGGGCACACGTCTGTTCAGACTTCCGGACGTGCAGGAGTGAAGTTTCCGTTTTGTTCAATTGTTGCTGACTTGGAGTTTAGGACGCCGGACAGCTGATCATCCGGGCTGACAAGATATATTCATGGTAATTATGAGCAGTCACCCGATATGGTCGAAAGTTCTGGACGTTTTCAGCCCCGTGCACTGAGGTAATGCGCACACCTTCATGTTCCCTTTTTGGTTGATAAAATGACTAGTAATTCGTCATTTAAATAACAAATCGTGTTCATTCATGGTCTCGACGTCGTCTTGCTTAGATCTAACGTTTACAAAATTTTATATGCACATTTTACTTATTTAACACGAAAACTTTTTTAAATTTTGATGTGATACGCAATCGCGTACCACAGCCATCCGTACCATTTTTTAAATTAAATCGATTAAAATCAAGTCATGATTACATTTTGAGCGAAGAAGATCGTTTATAAATTGGCATATGTTAATGTGATTAAATGAACTGATCGTATTTAATCGGGCTAACCGTGATCTAATTATGCTCAGTTATTCCGATTAATACATCACGTGTGTTGCGTACGATTCTTAAAATATTAATTTCCGTACCAATTACGGACTACATACAGACTAGAAAGAGATATCAATAGAGCAAATGCAATATATATATATATATATATATATATATATAACGACATTAATTTTAAAATTTATCTGTCCATTACATATTCTTATTGAATATATACAAATATAAAATGCACATAAATATTATTTTGGACATTCAGTTTATTTAAGTGGACTAACATCACGTTGGACATAGATTAACAGATTATAAATAAAACGGTGAGACCATACCCGAAGTTCAGACTCTTTTTACATTAGCAGAACAAAATAGTGCATACGGTTAAATGCATGAGAATAACAATGAATATTTCTTAAATGTCTAGCGCCCTGTTCTTGGTTGAGGAACCCAAACTATTATGATGAAATTTACTGTTTCCAAACTTTGAATGTCCGACCTCATGAGTTTTCCTGTCATGCGTACGACAAAAGAGTGTCTTTGTGATTCATTCATCGAGACAGTTAGTGTACTTTGGCCGGATTCCAGGCAAAACTCAGCCACTGGCAAAACAGCCTCTGCCAAGTTGTTTGTTTTCGGAGCTGTAAGACTCCATCACATTTCGACACTTGTGCAATCATTTTAAAAAGAACTGAGCATCATTTCTGTCATCTACTCCATTAAGGAACGTTATTATGTAAAACCTAAATTTGAGACACGAGCCGCTAAGACTTCTGTGAGGAAATTCAATTTAAGTAATCAAATATTTAAGTGGTAAACTATTCTTTTGTAATCGTGCAGGACTTAGGTTACGTGGCACATCTAAAGCAGTTGTATGTTACCTGATATTGTTTTTTAATGTCATGTAATTTGGTACACGTAGTTTTCACACTAATTGCAATATTCAAATTTTAACTTCGTAATCATTAATCGAACGGTTTATAGTCACACGTCCCAGAGCAAAATAACTCAAAGCTGAAATCACTTAATTAGCCATAATTAATGAGAATAGATAAAGACAGATGAAAAATTTATAAAACATGGCGAGTTATTGTTACGGAAATATTAAAATTAACGTGATTAATTTTTATATTTTCAGGCTAAATGTATCACAATTAACTCAGATTCTTAGCTTTTCTTTCCTTGAAAACAAGAAACATGAATTCAATGATAAAATTAACTACATGTACATTTTCTTAATTTATGACATTGTTTCTTTCTCGTGTGAAAATGAAGTTGGTAAACATTATAGGGATTAAATTTTCACATTTACGAAAGAATATTATTATAATGTGCTACTTATGAGAAATATTATCAACTCTTCATCTATTCAGTTTTCTGTATAGTTCAAATATAATATTCTTAAAGACTCAGAAAGTAATCCTTTTCAATTAAAAAAATAATTTTAATTTTAAGGACTATGTTGTTTTGTTTGTATGGACGATCTGGTTACACACTTTGGAATTTTTTTTGGTTTATAGAACACACATTGTATACATGACATCAATAAGTCTCGTTCTTCACCACACAAATAGGAACCTGGATGTCCAGTAACGCAATTCTCGCTACTAACAATAAATAATAACAATATTATTATAAAAAATGGCTATAAGGTTGCTCAGTTTCCTTCTGTTTTCTAGCACGGAGTAGAGCTATATTTTCTTGAGCAGTTACACATTTTTCTAAATAAACATAAAGTCATAAACGAAAAATTGAGATGCAAGCGTTGATTGATATAGCTACAATCAGATAAAAAATCTAATTTGGATTGAGTGACGCTGTAAACAACAATATTCTTCGTTGGCCCTGCAGCCCATTAATGGTCTTGGCCTACTAGGACGACTGCAGACTGCCATCTTACATGACACATTCCGAAGTGACACGTGGTCAGCATATCGACTCTCCATCAGCCTTAACGCCAGTCTCTGTGACAATGACATCACAAACATCCAAGCCCATGCCAGGATTCGAACCCAGGGTTGTGAGGCAGCAACGCTAGCCACTACACCACAGGAGGTCGGCAAACAACAACCTACAGTCGAATAATTATTATATTTATGAAGTTTTGATAACCAATCGATCAGCTGTAACTCATTCTGTATTTTACATTTTCTGATCTACATTGTGCTGAGTGCAGCATTATATTAATCGTAGGAAGAAAGCCCTCGAATTAATTGCCCAACACTTTTTAAACCTTCTCTGACCGGTATGCATAACACCTCTCAGGTGATAACTTCATTACTAATCAGAAGTGGATAGAAAGCATTCACCCTGGACTGATGTCACTAGACACCGGATGCTCAAATATTTAAAAGGAGGTAGCTGCTAATAACTTGCTGTCCTTCCATTCCAATTATAACTCACCGTTAATGGCCAAGAGTTAATGAGGTCCACGTTCCCTTTACATAATAACCATGACTAATTAAAACTTTATTTACATCATTTAGCTGAAACCTAGGCGTTAATAACGCTTATAATTTTAGTACTACTTAATCTTCTAAGGATAAAACAGAGCAAATGTTTCATTTAACATTTGCGTGCTGTTTTCTACTGAACAAGAAGTAAATCTGTATTATAACCTGTTTTCATTTGCCCCACTCTATTACATGATACAATATTTTATTTTATTTAACTAATTAATAATAACGCAAGTGTCACAATAATAATAAATGAGTGTTTCATTAATTAACCGCAGGCTGCATACGTAATGTAGGTTGTTGCCAAGACTACGGGTAGAAACCAGACCTTTTTGCAAATTAAGTTGTGGAGCTTACTTCTCTCGTGGATTACTCAAAGTTAAAGAGTGGATCTGTTAAGGAGAAATATTGAATCCCACGTTTAAAATTTAAAAATGAAGGAAAAATGGTGCATTTCACATAAACAAAACAAATAACCAATATATGACCCTCCACAAAATAAGTTTACTTTCTCCGTATTAGATATCCTCTTTCCGTTCTCTAACTGATATCAACTCCTTCTCATCAACTCCTCCCTGGAGTTACGCGGAAACCCGACTAACGCATCCCTCGCCAGATACACCAAAAACAAAAAGTACTGTGCCGATTGGAATCCAATAATTAATGATATTGTCGAGTGTTACAATCACCCAAGAGTTATATACACTGACGCTTCAGAATGGAGTTCTATGCCCCTTCCTCTCTAACGATCATTTAAAACTCAAGCAATCCATAAGAACGCTTCACCCTCTACGGCTGAGATTTGCGCACTACCGATGGCCACAAATCATTGTTCCAAATACGTTAATCCTATGCGATTAATTTTTTTTAACGAGGGAAATTGGGAAATGCCTGACGCACACTGTCAGTAGTGTGGAGCTTGCACCCACTAAAACCCAAACCCTTTCCGGTCCACTTAAAAAATTCCGCCCCGGAACCACGTTAGCATTAGTTCGTGTCGATTCTAGGCCTGCATGGCTCTTCTTCCTGTTTCCTTATTATTGTAGAGCGTCTTCTTCGCCCTTTTTTGTCTTCAGAATATGTTCTATGTGTTCTATAATTTTGGTCCAGATTACCTGACTTTCCAACAAGCTTGCGACTATGTTTTGTCTCTTCTGCCTCCCATCTTTCGCACACAAATAAGGTGTGTTCGACGTCATCGACAATGTTGCAATAAGTGCATATTCTATGCGAGTCATTAAATGCTATGTGAATAATAGCAACCACCATTTCACCCGTATGCTCGATTCCGGTCCACAGTCAAATTTTAGGAAAGGAGTTTGCTGACCATCAAGCTAAACTCACTGCGAAATTCCAATCACAATTTAATATTCAATCATACATTCTCCGAAGATGACATAAGGAAGATATATTATAAGAAATTCCTGAACCATTGGAACCTCAGCAGAAGTTTCATGTAACAACGGATCCTTCCATCTGCGCCTGAATAACCATCAAAATCCTTTCTTCCCCAAGGATCTCACAAGAATTTGTCGAATAGTGCTTCCCAGGGTAGGGGCCAACCATATAAATATCTCTCACAGCTATTTTTTTTCCAGAGAACCTCCACTCTATTGCAACTCTTGCAAGATACGCCTAACCATGGATAACGTCATTTTCCGCTGCCCCAATGACAACTCCCTAAGAAGAAGTACAATAGGATCACATGTCACATGGGCCACAGGACATCGCATCCTCAGAAGGGACTATCAAAAGACTAGTAGAATTTCTAAAAGTGATTAACATATATGATAAAATCTGCATCAAGAAAATTGTAAATCTGATTGGTTACATTAATCTCAATATAATTTCCTCTCTGAGTTAATGTAACATCCAACTTCAACCACGAAAATAATGTAATCAATGACAATAAAGCGATTGTCTGCACTTAAACTCGACATGTTATATATAAAGTTTAAATTATTTAACACCCACTAGTCAATAACTTTTGTTTCAGTTTTAATTCTTGCCTCGTAAACTTATTTTATTCTACATATTAAAGTAAAATCATTGATTTACGTTAAAGGCAAGTGTCTTTTAACAATATGGACCATATTCTGATACTATTCTGTTGTGGAAATGACAATAAACTAACCAAAACCACAGAATACGAGGCTTTTCATTATATATTTTTCAAATTGAAAACTGATATTCTTTGAAAGATTTATTTAATACTACACTTTCCCTTAATGCAGAACATTAATTATAGATCAAATTTTGCACTGTTTGATACTTCGCGTAGATCACAAAGTAAATAAATAGTTAATCTGGAAACAGAGCTGGAGTCTTACAACACATAATTATAAACACTCAGTAATTCAACTTTTCTTCATTAGAATTTAACTCATATAATATTTGCGTTTTAAATTATTAACATTCTGTGCTCAAAAAATTAATAGTTGCAAATTAAACTAAAAGAAAAAGAAAAAGAAAAAGCCCTTTGTACTGTTGGGAATTCTACATAAAGTACACACACTATATGTGTATTCGGTGCTGAATTATTATTGTTACATTGATAACTACAAATAGGCAATAGCCCGGTTGCAGTTGAATCACGCAAAATCAGTATCCAATGTACAATTCAGTAGAAGTAATTACCGTTAGAACAGAAAAAAATGATCACTTTTTTATATAATTTATTATCATAGTAAACGATAGAATGCCTATTCACCCAGCCTTTTAACATTATAAGGGCAAGTCTCCGGCAAGTTTGCAGGGAAACATTCCAATACCCCATGATTCTGTTTACAGAAGAGCATTTCCCTACAACTCTTCTCTGATGTATTTTAATTTAATTTTTAATCTTGGCGTCTTAAAGTCGATTTGTGACTTCACTGACGTAAAAGTGATGTCAGCACAGTGTGATCGCGCTCCTAAAAATGGTGGAGACATGGAGAAGGGAATGCTGCGACCCCACAGCAAACTCGTCTCCCGTCATTCGGAAGGGCGTGAGAATAGTACCTAATGCTAGACCTACTTGATGCAGGTTTTCTATGGTTTTCCCTGCATCTCTTTAGGTGTAACACCGGGTAGGTTCCTGAATCTATAGCCCGGGGACCCTAGTTAACCCTTGGCTACCTTGCTCTACCTTCCGCATCCCACCTTTTCAATTTCTTTCCTATGCTATTAAAGGGGAGTTGCCTGTTTCAGGATCATCTTCATGTAACCTGTTAACCCCCTCCCCCTATTGGGAGGAGGCTATGTAGAACACCTGAACCATTAAAACTTTCATCTAAAGTTTTTTCCTATACTTTATTTAACGAAATCCCGAAAGTTTTCGGACGCACGGTGTATATGGTTGACCAATTTTCGATTCAATCTGAATTTGGTTTTGACTTTTGGGCTAGTGCAATCTGGTTTGTTAATCCATTTTTCGTTGTCACTCGATAGCGGAAGCGTGGTCCAGCTACCGGGCACGACGCCCACGCATATGGCGACGAGCAGAGCACGGCCTTATCTGCGCCTAATGGAGCGTGTCACCGGATGTAGCGCAGCAGCCTCTAACAGGGCTCGCCTGTCTCACTCGTTTGATAGTCGGCTGCCCTTGTGTTTATTGCGGGCTGCAATTAGAGAATCCTTTCAAGTAGCCGCCGCAGCTGACCTGCCAACATGCGCGGTCAGTGCCGCCCGCCTCTGCGAGAGCGCCTTCGCACATCTCAACAGAACAAAGAAAGATTTTAATTCACTCCTATATAAAAAATACTCCTGGGTGACTGGGCAGATGCTTCTGGAACTAGCGTTACGAGATAATCTCTGGAAGAAGTAACTCATTTCATTTATACTAACGCTTCTCAAGTTTTAAAGGAATAATATATGCACATATGACAAGTATTAAATTGGCCACACTGCTTCATCAATTATCTTACACGTACCAAATTTGACACTTCAGTCTGAAGATATCGCAGAGCAAGCCATCGAAACGTCACTGTAAAAATCTTTGACCCGGTTGGAAACCCGAGAGGAATTTTTACATGCCATTCACCGGGAAAGACCTCGTACTTTAATAACCTGGATAGTATTTATTTTATTTTAAAAATGTATCCGATTTTAATATTAACAAAAAGTGAACCCAAAACCAAAATTTAAATGTGGTGTAATCGTTGAATGTTCAATAACCAACGGTCATATATGATTCCCCGCCACAAATTTAATAACATTTGTCCACTTCCATCACCAAATGCTGAAGACATTAACACGAACCTTAAACATTTGGTCAAGAATACTATGCGCATAAATTTTTGTGCTATGGCATTGTTTCAGAAAACTTTTTAAGACTTTTAAAGGAGAAAAAAAGAGATTTAAATTTTTCTTAATGAAATCCAACGTAATATCTGTAGAAATGGGAATGGAGCAGGAGAACCTGAAGGCCCTAATTGGACCACGGGCAAACAGTAATTTTCCAATCAACTACAGCCATTGTTTACTGACAATGGATCATATATGTTGCATTAACAAAGATAGTTTGGAACCTTCCGTCTCCCCTCAAATTAACATGTAACGTGCGTTTCATAAATTCAAAACGAAATCTATTAGTGAAAAATTAATTAGTTTCTGAAAATTAGTTAATAATTTGACTGTCATAAGAACGACGTTTTTTGTCGTTGATTGGAAACTTCTCTGTTAGCATATAGGTTAGTTTGAAAAATTTTAATGTTTCAACATTTACACTGAATCACCAGCATGGGGGTATATAATTATTTTTAATATAATTTCTGCCGTATTTGTATAATTTTATCTAACAGTAGATTAAGAATAATAAACAATCAGGATTAGTGAAATTGCTTACGTTCTTGACTGATTCATAAAGTTTTTTCATGTTATCTAGTACGTATGTAAACCTTGACCTTAACAGCTTGTAACTACTTTTTGTGGCTTTGTTAATGTGCTTTGTAAACTCAGAAGAACAGGATTTTTTTTGCTCCATATTTGAAGGCTTAAGCATTTAATGGCAGTGATATACGATTTCCATGTTGTGGCCTGCCATAACACACTAACCTTACAGAGCGCATATCAATAGATAAAGTAGACATTGATTACCCTGAAATAAGAGCTTACTTCCGAGAAAAGTCAGACATTAACTGTGATATACGATTAAAGCCTGCCATAACTCAACCAAGGAGAACCGAGGTACTTGCGTCGAGTAATCGACTTACTTTTATCAGACCAACAATTCATTAGTTTATATCCCACTAAAAAAATAACAGCTATCGAACATAAAATTAGCTCGAGTAAAAGAACAATTTCTCAAAAGTGAATGTCACTTTTGGCATTTATTGTAGAATGCCTGTATTTAAAGTAGAATTAATATCTCATTAGTCTATTTTTGATACATTATTTGAAACTATTGTAAGTAATAATATTATGAATTTATAAACCAAAGAACTTAATAGACAAATTCTTACAACTTCGCATGGAAATTGAATTTTGTTCATAATTATATGTTTGCAGCAGTTAACCAATCTCTAAGGAATAATTTATGTATTATGCGAGAAATTCTAACATCATATCTATTTTTATTGATAAGAAAATAATCCATCTTTATGTTAATAATTTCCCCGAATTAAATTATTACACTGCCTACTTTGAGGAACTCACAATATTATTTTCTAAAGTACTTGATTTTCAGATTAACTTTAAATTTAACTAAAATTCTTCAACAGATCGTCTCTTGTTAAAAACCGTTTTCGATCTTTTCTTAGTCAGCGATTACCAAAACCATACTAAGTTTATGTATAACTTCACGGAATATTGTCAAAGGTTTACTAAAAGGGAAAGGCGTTTGATCAACGTCTTCAAATGATGAGTAGTCAAAATCTGAGCAGGGAAAAATATACTTGGGCAGTGGCTGTTTCATGTTCGTCGTTCGCATCACTACTGAAGATGTTGTGTTCCTTGGAGAACAATAAATAATTTATAAATAAAGCGTCATAAATGTGTTCAATAGTTGAGATACAGGTCATCCAAGTTAAAGCAGTTAATACGGTGGAAAATAAGTATAGCAATACAATGTGATTATAAAATAATCAAGTGAATTATTAAAAATTGTCAATAAAATTAGAGTATATTGAATTTGAATGATGAAATAGAGTAGTGATATTTAGAGATTTTAGAACTGGCAGTCTACACGAGGAACTAAACGGCAACTCCCCTTTATGGCTTAGGGAAGGATATTAAAAGGGGGGATGTGGGAGGGAGAGGAAAGCTGTCAAGGATTGACTAAGGCTCCCAGGCTATAGTTTGAGGATCCTACCCACCCGGTATTCACCTGAAAAAGATGCTTGGTCAATTTAGGAGGCAGCTGACCGCCTGATCCAAAAGGATAAGGGTCTACGGCCTCAGAGAGAAGGAGGAATCCCAGAAGGTTGTGCCTATCGTCTGTCAAGGAATAACTGGGAGCAGCTAATCAGCGTCATCTCATGACATTAAAGTTAAAAACATAGGAAATCTATCAACCAGAAGGTTGCGAGACGCAGACAAACTTAACGAATGCTAAATAGTATTTGGAGGTTTATTCTTCATTTTCCCTGGTCATGCAGTTCAATCAGGGCCTTGGGCTACCGGGTCGACTGGGAACTGTCATCTTACACGGCCACTCCGAATATGGAGTGAACAGTAGTGAGCGTATCGACTATCCGGCAGTCTTAATCCCAATCTCCGCGACCATGACGGCGCAAACTTCCACGTCCATGCCAGGATTCGAACCTAGGACCTCTGTGTTGTGAGGCAGTGACACTAGCTACTACACCACAGGATGTCGGTGTTAAAATGTTTACAACGAGAATTTCTACCAATATATTCAGAACATTACAGGTACTAGTACTTTATATACATTTTCTGCTGTAGAGTTTTATGTGCCACCAAAATTAACTTTAGCAAAATTATCTCCACGGGTGAACATACCCAGAGAAAAAAAATCAATGATTTTCATTTTTTTTCTTTTTTGATTTATAAAGGTCGCATTGACTGCCTGGTCATTAGCGACCATAGTGACAATTATTTACACATTATTTTACAATTATCTATTTACAGTTATGAATTTCCAAAATACGATACTGGTAATATCCATTTTTCTGTTCGTTAACCACTAATTAATTATTTGCCTCCTTTACATTTGATTTTTAAATTTAAAATAATACAATACATTTAAATTAGATCAAAAATATTACTGTCCTTACAAAACATAATAATGTCTTTTTTGATATTTATTGGAGTCCACGATGGACTTGTAATTTTTGCCCGGTAGGTATTTTAGTCTGTGTTGATGATATTTTGAACATTGGTTGATGACATGTTCTATATTTAAGGCGCTATTACACATGTCACATGACGGTGGGATGGATCTAATTTTCCAAGTCTAAATTTGTATTCATTGCTTTTATGCGTTAGAATTAATTATCATTTAATATTTGACAGTTAAATTATACCTTAATTATTTTAAATAAAAGCAGATACATATGTTTCCATATTGAAAGGAATTCTTACGTGGTCAAAATGACATTGCATTGCCTTCCTGGCTTATATGCAAATGTTAATGTTAAGGAAGCCGGTAGAAGAGACGTTTTCTTGCCGTTAACCAATTGTAGAGTTGCATCAGACCAATCTATGGACTGTAACTACAACAACAACAACCAATTTTACACGTTTCGCAACTTTATTATTAACAGAAGCTGTTATGTAAATTGTATTGTTTTATCGATAAAGAACAGGTAGAGCTTATAAGAATTACATAAATCCGTCTCAAGGTTTGCAAGCGGTAGCCCAGGCTAAAGCAGTTGCGACTAGGTTCCAAGGGAAACAGACACCGATAAAGTAGGTGGGTCCCAAGACAGGGAATGATAGAAACAGCCAGTCTGCGCAGAGGAGATGATAAAGGCGGCCTCATAAAGTTTCTCTCAAATTCGGCTATACATCATCCGAGGTCATTAGATAACTGGGCAGAAGGCGACTCGGGCTTGCCAATTTATGGACAGAAAAAGGCAAGCCATCCCTCGTTGCCTCCTAGCAGGGCCATTCATCGTGCTCCAGCTCCTTGAGGGAATTTATTTCCGAGTAAGGTTCCAGCAGTCGGCGCATCTATCTTGGTGGCGGTGCGTATGTTATATGGCTTCAGCCCTCTTCCTCCTTGGCCAATGCATCACGTCGCCTCGCTCTCTCGCCCAAGTGACAACCTCACCTACCACATCCCCGTCTACAAATAAATCTGTGAGCTAGTGCTTCACAATTCAAACTTTTAAAAACATACTTTAATTCCATGACTCCACGACAGTATTTTCCTTAAAAATGTCACGTTCATTTTCTACCAATCAATCTAAATAAGTGTTGTATATTATTAGATTTTAATTTGTTTTAAGTCTTAAGAAAATAGCCAAAACGTACTCCGCTATTTTATGGAAAATGTATTTGTTAGAATTATAATTCTAATGTATACTTTGGTTAAGATGTTGGTTCATTATTGATAACTTCAATAAAAAAAAATATCGAATCTCGAGATTTTAATATCACAAAAATTCTGAAGAACTATTTTCTTTCTATACAGCCGCCTTCGGAATAAACAATGGTATCGACCAGTCTTTAAATTCCGAACTTCAGCATAGTTGAGGGATATAAAATTTACATTCGTGAACAACCAATGTACAATCTCTCTCCTAGGGGGTGAAAACTTCAATCGGCATACACGAACGTGGAATCCCCCACAAAATTTAAAACTTTGAGTTGTCTGTTTTACTGCAATACCCAAATATTCTAGGTTGTTTTCAGTAATTAAACATGAGCTGTGTGTAGGATCCACTCAGATTTGAATTTCGCCATTATGACGTCATCAGGCTGAGAGAGGTTTCTTTAAAATCTCGCACAGCCATCAAACATGTAGGTTGAACAGATAAAAAATAATAATTAAGAAAATAAAGAATACCAGAGCTACAGTATTATTAATAAGAATAATTACTAATTCTTATTCCATTTATTTAAGCACATTTAAAATTACCGTCATACTAAACTCTGATAATGTATTTGAGAAACTAACAATGATGCAGCTATACAAATTCGTACATCTCTCAAAACTCAATAATCATCTCCATATAACGTATTATATTCAAACACGCCATTACGAGCTCTTTCACAATTTTATTTCTATTTTTAGGTGGCTTCTCTCCTAGTCAGAAAACCTTAAAGCCAAAAATGGTAAAAAGACAAACTCTCTGAAAGAGATTCTTAATGAATAGCCTTTCACTAAACGTTCATAAAAAATAATGCACCAATTCAATATTATCACAACCCACTAAAAATTATTTTCGGTATCAACTTAAGAATTTTCTACAGAATTCGGAGTCCTGAAATCTCGGTAAAAGATAATTCCCGATCAAAGTTACTACATTTATCAGATATGATCATACTTGACCCTTCGATTTGCCTAACGTGTGAATTTAGTTTTACATAATTGTGAATGGGCAAAAACGCCATGTCACAAGCTATACAATTGTTTCGTAGCAAGGATCGATTTCACTCTGATCGTTTAGTTTTCTAAAAGAATTAACATGTTACAATAACTAAAAACGGTCAGAAAAGTCAGCAAATTAGCAAAAGCTACAAAAAATAAAAGCGGCTAAAAAGTCAGCATTAAATATGTAACTATTTATTAGCAAACGCTAATAAATAGTTATATATTTAATGCTGACTTTTTGGACCGTTTTTATTTATTTTAAATATTTAAGTCAGAACTATGAAGTAATTAACATGTTAACCATCTTTCCATATTTGCTAAAATTTTGTGTTATAATTTAATGGCATCTATGAGTGTTACGTTGTTGAGATTATGGTTCAATTTGGATAGAATATTTTAAGGTCTTTGGCTGATTTAATCTTGTAAGTAAATGCGGAAATTCACTTACTGTATTACAATGAGAACTTGCAGGTGTACAGTGACTGCGAAAGCGCTTGAAGTTGTCTTAGTAGTGAAGTCACCTGCCACCAGTGCAAGTGTTTGCACCATTTCTGTTCCCTCGCTTCGATGCCAAAGATATTAAGAACTTTCTCCTATATACTATAATGAACAAGTATGGAATTAGAAATTAATTTTCGGCATGTAATTAATTTAACAGCATCTAATTACTTATACCATGTTTTCTATAATACATAAATAACAGAAATATATATGGAACGGCTCAATTGAAGCCAAAACATGCTCAAAAGACCATGTTGAAAAAATAAATGTTACGTCCAGAGGCACAAGATGCTACTTGAATCACTCCAGTTTAAATGTTATCTGTAACTAATTGCTCAAGAAAATGCAAGGATTCGCATGCAAGAACTTGCACTGGCTTACGTTTATAATTCAACTGTCCAGTAACTACTTACTTCAATTACTTGTAAGAGTAATAATCTTTAAGAAGTTGGTGTATGAAAACTGCAAGATGTGATATGTAAAATCTATTTGTTAAGCGTGTTAAAAGCTGCATTCAATGTTTCGATGATACTTTTGTGGAAAAAAAACTTTACTTAGATCCTGCTATTGTTGAAAAACTATGCTTATTAGGGGAATTTCCCTATATTAATTTCGTTCTCGAATGTTTTGGAAAATAAAAATAAGATAAATAAAATGAATTATCGTTTTGAAAGACAAGATCTTTTGCAGGTGTTGGCACGAACGGTTCATGCTTAATTAATTATCAGTATGATGGTACACTATAAAGTTACAGCACTGTGTCTTAAATTGTTTTTACAAGAAGTAAACGATTACATACAAAGAGTGAAAAATAAATATTGGCTATAATATATTATTTGATAAAAGATTAATCATTGTAATTAGGTGGGATGTATTGTTTAGTATAATTTTCTATAATAACAAGTGGACTATTGTCAAACCTTCATTTTCGATTATAACCAACCTATAAAACGGTATACAAAATCGTAAAAATCCACTGTGCTGGCATCTAAAATGCATAATATTGGTAGACGTGTCCAAAACATCATTGGGAAATGAGATGTCTTTTAGCACGATGACGTTCGTTTCAACTGGTATCAATAAATTCACAGGAACGTTCATTCTAAGAAGTGTTTGGATTTTTTAAAAATGTAATTCGCAGATTTTATAACATTTCTTTGACAAAAACTTGGTTCAATATTCCTGAGTGGAAGCAACAATTCAGTGGGTCTAAGATGGTTGAAGTGCTCCTAAGAAGGTCAAAACTCCCTGAACTTGGAATTGCTTTCCACTTGCACTAAATTCGGCAGATTTAGCTCCAAATCATTATTTCCTGTTCCAAAAGCTAAAGATAATGCAGAGATCACAGCTGATGCATTAAATGTTTACTGAGTTTCATAAAAAGAATACGATACTAAATTTATAAAGAAGATGACAAAGCGAGGGATTAATTGAACTAATATAATGTGTGACTACGTTCAAAAATATAAACGATAACTTTTCTTTTTAATGACGATTGTCCTCGTACTGACGATTATCATTGCAATCACGGTCATGACGAACTTAATTATTTTGTCGTATCATTTGCAATCCAGTATAAATAAAAGAAACAAATTTCTTTGATATGGTTTTTATTTACAAGTGTGTTCCTGTAAGAACAATCGACGTATTTTTGTTTTATAAAATGTAAGAAAAATTACTGAAATCGTGATTCTTATTTTGGTCGGTAGATGACCAAAACTTGTCATAGATAGATAACCAAGTAGAAACTCTGCTGTAGTTAGACGTTTCACTAAACAAATATGGGCGCTGAAAATGATACAGAAGTTTCCACGGTATGAAAGGTCAGCTCCTTCTCTGCGCCAGTGGTATTTCAAGATGTCAGAGACTAATAACGTGGTTATATCTATGAAATTTTGAGAATGTGGGCAACGTATATTGTGCAGGACACCAGTCTAGCATGTAAAATTACTCGGCACATGAACGAGAAGTGTCAGAGCATCGGAACGTCAGGAATTTTATCTTCCCACATGTCTTGCCTGAGCGCCAGCACTCCTTGATAACTCTAATAAGCCTTGTCCACTCTCCTTCCTTTTTATTTACGACTAGTGTCTCGTTGAAAGATTGCCTTAGTAAATCTCTTAATACCTCACGCACTCATGTTCTGCATTTCGGGTTAATCTCGGCTCCCTGTTCTTTTATTTTCCCTCTCCTGACAGGTCTCGGAAGATATACGTTCATTACCCAAATACCTGTGTCGCCGAAAACTTTCCAAACGACGAGCACGGGCTGCGGAACGCAGATAGAACACAAATCACCAGGACGGTAATAAGAGAATGGTGGGAGGGTGAGAGTAGGCTGATCCGAAAAGGCAGGTGGCTGATGTTAATGGAGATTGCCGTACGACGGTAGCGCGACGAGGCGTATGTAAATACGGAGCCACCATGCGTCTCTCCATCTGTCATGACGGCACAACACAAAGCAACAAATTACCACGCCCGGGCCAAATCCCGTTACAAAAGAAATCTCTGATTTACGGCTCCTATCTCCGTCACTTTGTACGGACCGAGGGCGAAGGCGAAAGATAAAGAAGAGAGGGACAGGGAGGAGAAGAGAACAAGCGTGTAGCATGATATTTAATGGAACGGAATGAAGTAATAACATGAAAGATGGCCCCCTGAAAGAAATAAAAAGGGTCTGGTGGTCGTGCCGAGAAGAGGGCAAGATGAATGCAGTGGTTGCATGGATGGTACCCGTTTATATGGCGGCAATAACTATAACTTATGAGCTGTGTGGCCCGTAGTGGTCAGAAGCGGGGTCTTCATCATGATGGCCGCAGCGCCGTTGTAGTACAGTCTCGTGGAAAACCTTTTTTACTCCCGTAAACAGTCGGCAAGTCGCGCTTTATGCTTCTAGGAACCGCCGCGCCGCCTCCCGACAACACGACGTTTATGATAAACAGCAGTGGGATGCAAACAATCGTCCCGGCTTCTGGCAAATGTTATGGGCGTGCGGAGCGAAATGTTTTTAAAACACGGTATGTCACTTTATGGCAGTCTGCAACGTGTAAACAATTAGAACAGGAAGAATGTGCAGTTTTTCTTCCTGTCAAAAGGGGAAAGGTCAGCTCTACAGCCAATTTTGAATTTGAAACGAACTTCGAGAAATTTAAACTCGTCCTAAAAATTTAATTCAATTAGATTAAGCATTAACAGAAGTAAGAATATTTAGAATCAAGAAATGAAGCTAATGTGGTATATGGTTGTGAGAGTGATGAAGTTAGCTTGAAGACAGAGCCAGTTAAAGAACGGTAATTGTAGGAACCAAATACAGTCGCTAAATTACAGTAGCTATATTATGCTTACTTTTTGTGTTTAAAAATATAACAAATAAATACTTTGATGGTAGTTTAGTACATCTGAGGTTCTATTAACTCTGATATTGTCGTAGGGTTTCCAGATCCAAGAGAAAAGCTTGAATGAGTTACAGAAACGAAAACGATTGCGCTGGAAAATTTAGTGCCACACTTGAGCGGATTGCGGTTGCCCGCTGCATGTGAGACAACACATTTATTTAAATGGTATTTAAATGCGACCTGTCACTCTTGGGCGGTTGCGGGGCGGCGGCGTTTCCCGTCCAGCAGTAGCCGCACAATGCTGCGAGGAAACGTAACACTTCCGACGATAATTTGTTGGGGGAAGGGCTTACTATTGGAACATTATCATATTTAAAAATCTTAATCAAGTAATTAACTAGCATCATTGGTAAACTAAACCTATTGATTTTAATATTACAATTTTATAATGCTAATTTATTAATTTCAGCATGGGTTATTACAAATTTTTTTAATATTTATTCAATAATATGTAAATTCTTTCAAGACTTACAATCCGATTAAGGCAAAAATGAATACCAAAACGTTTCATTTTAAAAATAATTAGAAATAAAATTTGAAAGTTGCATTCGAGTTTTTGTAATTCCATGCCAAGTGGTCCAGAAAAAAGGAAATTGATTGCTCATCTTTTCAGAAAAAATTAATATTTTATTGGTATATTCCCTCGTGTTTTTGCAGTTCAAAACTAATTTTGTTTAATTTATATTGTGTCTGGTTCAAAAATGACCGACGCTTTTGTTGTCACCGTTTTTCGCGTTCGCAGGTATCTACGATTTTCTAAATTATTCACAACTGTGTTGTATTATTCAAATCAACTGCATCGTGTTCAATACATTCCGGCCCATAAATTAAACCTCTATTTACGTGTCTAATAACATTCTTGCATGTACTCTGTGTAACACGAAGTTGTCTATTCCAATGAAGAAAATTCAATTTTCGTAGTCTCATTTCTCCAAGAAGAAACAGTTGGCGAACCTCAATATTTTTCGTGCATTTACATATGTTACTTTATATATATATATATATATATATATATATATAATCAGTGGTGAGTGCCGTACCATTTACAAATTACATCCTTTTACAAGGGGATTTTTAAATTTTTCAAAATTTGAGTTACAATATCTCGGTATGGCATGCAGATAAAATCTGAAGTCGTACATTTAATAGGGTTTTATAGTAAAAAACTACAGTATAAATTTCAACTTAGAGATTCAACTCAAAGTTGTCATAAGAATTGTTTAAATATAGCAAGAAATGCTTGATTATTTCCCTGAACTAGTTAATTAGTACAAAACTGTAAAATGTGTTTTAAACAATAATTAGTATTTAATGTTGGTTTAACAGTCATGATATTTAAATTCGTTATTAAAAGTGCTTCTGGTCACCGTAGTGAATTCCAAGCGAGTATGTTGCTTCAATATATTTTTTATTCGCTCCTCAACTTTGCATCCTTTTGTAATGAGCTCCTTGTTCCTGAGGGATTGTCAAAATATATGTACTTTTTTGTTTTGTCATATTCGTTGTTCGTTTCCGCAACCCATTACTGACCTTCATAAATTCATGAAACTATCTTTAATTTCAAGTGTCAATAATATAACTCCTGCAACTTAGTGAAATTCACTTTATTATGACGACGATGTATTCTGAGATTTTAACACAATTTTTTATTGCGTTATAAAACAATAAAATGCTCTAGTTCCGGCGATGTTTTGGTTCACGTAAAAAGCAGGAATGTAATTATAGATAAGTTTATTACAGGACTTGAGGGAACACTACAATCCATTTCTACTGTTAAATTCGACATAGTTTCAATCCTAGGTTGTGTAAATGTGTGAATGATCTTCTAAGAAGTAGAATATTTTACAGAGTGGTGTCATTTTGACCCATTTCCGGTGGTCTGAGAAAAACGTTCATAAGACCAAAATTGTAGAGAACCAAAGTTCCAATCACCCATGTATCCTCAGATTTTTTCTAAAATCCTCAGTTTTCGAACTACATGGGTATTAAGTTGGAGGGGTTACAAAATTTAGCTTTTTATTGAGCTAAAACGCGGGGATGAGGGGATTTTGGTCCAACTTTGAAATAAAATTATCTACTGGTGAGACAAAGAGAATAAGCCCTTATTAGTTTATGGCAAAAATATTGAGTAAATTAATTTTCAAAACATATAATAGGCACTAAAATTTGACTACAAAATAATTTATATGAAAAATATTTCTATAATAGTTTAGTAACTGTTATTTAATTGTTTATTAATTTCAATGTTCAATACAAGGGCATTTCTGGATTAGTGTTCTAAATTTAATTGTGCTTCATGCCTGCTGCAGAGAGATTGTATTAGTCACCTTCAGTCCCATATCTCCCCTATTCGTAATGGTGAGATGGCCATAATGATGCATGTCAGATCAATCGTCGTCCAATCCAGTACTTACTATTAGACGAAGTAAACAATACACTACTAGAATATTGCAGTTTATATTACTCGAAATTTTCATGTGTGACTCCATAAAAAGTATAACAATTAAGGAACTCTTATTTAAAATTGAGCTACCAAAAACCTACCATACGAATATAATCAAAGAACGCATTCGGTTTTTAAGTTCTAGACGAGTTCATTGCCCCTAGATAGGGCGCGGAACCAAATTTTCTGAGAAACAGAAGTTGTGAGGTCTTTGGAGGTACAGAGGACCGTGGAAAAGCTAATCCCCATTCAATCGGCGTCCTGTGATAGGGTTTACTTTCCACCACTGACCATGTGTTATAAATTCTTCAAAAGTCAAATCTCGGATTCCACAGTATTTGCAGGTACGGATTTAGTTCACAGGAAGTGAGAATACTTTCGAAAGTGAGGTTTCACTGTTCGCCACGTCTAATAAGGCACTACTCACACACGGGGATTCTCAAATCTCGGATCGACTGGGATACTCGGCAACTAAGAGACGCGCAGTTCTTACCAGGAAATTTCAGTCGTGGATATTGGGCAACTGCGCTACTCCACTTCAGCCTGCTCACTCATCGCGGTCAAGGGAGAAAAGCAACTAAGCAACTGTATCCACGACTTAAATTTCCTGGTGTGAGTGGCGCCACCTGATTACACATGGCGCGTCTCTTAGTTGCCGAGTAACCCAGTCGTTCCGAGATTTGAGTATCCTCGGGTGAGAAGTGCCTAACGGATAATTTGGATCTGATCTGGAGAGAAGGTCCGAGGTGTCGATACACACGTAGAAAAGATGAAGATAGGCAGTTATGGAAAGGAATTTGTAGAGGCGACTTCTGACAGACGAGAAGTGAGACAACCAATTGTCAAAGGGCACCGCCGGCCATCATGTTCCAGAAGCTTAACGTCGCCGATTCTGCGTCAATGATTCCAAAGGCTCCCGAGTGCCGGTGGTAATATACTGTCAGACAAAATACCCTTCAACGCTGCCAATTATAATGCCGCAAAAGTCTTCGCCAACAATTCTTGTTTGTAAATATTACGAACAAGGTTTTTGTGCCAAGCATTCCCTTAAAACGGAGTCTTTTTAATTTTTCATGTTATAAATTTATAATTCATAATATATTCTTTCCGACAGATCGGATTGTTATGAATTGAAATATAAAATATTAAGAGACTTATTTAATTTACTCTGCTCTATTTTATTAAAGTAAATTTAAATATCAAAGTGGAAAACATTACGTTATAAATATGAAAAATGAAATTAAAGCTATAGGCGTAACCGAGAGTTGAAATATTGTTGACATTACTCCTACTTTATACAGTAAATAGGGTACTTTAAGATTGAGTTGAATAACTATAATTGTAGAGCAGAATCTACGGTCGGATACACGGATGGCAGAACATGTCATTCGCCAACATGTAACTGAAGGTAAAATATTTGGAGTAACTTTCATCAGTTAGTCTCTTTTTTTTAGGGGGGAGGTCGTGTTTAATCCAGAAACTGGAAACTCCCCTTTAATAACATCGGAGGGGAATTGAAGGGGATGTGTTTTTGCGTTGTAAAAATATAACGACTGTATGAAATTTACTAGCAGTGTTCGCGCAATTTTAATATTAATTACATCAGCAGGTGCATGTTAATTGATTCCTTCTTATCAAGTAGTACTTTGAAAATATATCCTTTAGTAGCTTTTAATCTTTTGTCGTACCATCTGCTCATTCTCATTAAGACTTTTACGCACCTGTTACGTCAGCTCACAATAAAAGACTAGAATTGGAATAGCCTTCCCTTTTTTGCCTATAGTAATTACATGTACCCCGTTATAAGATGGTATTCTGTCTTTAGGGCCTTTGTTAATAAACACATGTCTCCTTATCTAGCCTCTACTGCGAATTACGTGAACATTCTTTACATGTGTTAGACACGAAGTGCTCAGTAAATTATTTCCTTTGACTTTGCCAGTGATACACGGGAGTATACGGCAAATCGATGTAAACGGTAGATTATCCGTACAGGTGGCAGATTAAATTCAATCGAAAAGCTGATAATTCGGACAAGTTTTGAAGAACAAATTCTACATACACGTACAAATGTATAGTAAGCAAAACTTTCTCGAGATATAAATAAATATTAAAAATACTATCGAGTTAGAAACTGCTAAACAATTCCTGTGCGCTCAGTTGGTAAAACAGGAACTCTTGATATAGTTTATAAAAGAGGTCTCTTGTTTCTTCTCAGATCAAAGACTGGGAACATGTGTCTTCAGCTATTTCATCTGACTTCATGCTTTGGCTTTAAAGCAACATTGTTCCGTTGCCCACGCAATTTTAAAGTTATAAACAGTTCCAATTTACGAGAAGAAACTATTAATTTATAGTAGACAATCCTTTATTCTGGATATGTTCTATAAATATTACTTTGTTCATTAAACAATAAAAAATTACAGACAAGTGTTACTTTGAATTTTAGCATATTTAGTTAATATTATAAAAAAATCCCATATCATTCAGTGATATTTAATATGCATATCTTCAATATTTACAAGGAAATTAGTTGGCTAATTTCACATCCGCAGTATGCGGAAGCGTGCAACTATTTTTAAAGAATAACGTTTACATAGATAAATAATTCTATGAATTTGTGAAGTAATAAATTTAATTTAATAACATAACCTTGATTAAAAAATACATTACTTTGCGACTGCTGAAGTTATGTTACGTTATATATATTTATTTATTTTTTATTTAATGATATCGGTATATTAACTTTTGGAGAATTTATGAGTTTTTTTATTAACTATGTTGTGGTTTAATCTGCTATGTTCTTGTATAGGTTTATAACGGAGCTAGAATTTTTTCCTGTCCTATTCTCCGTTAATTGTGTAGAGAACCAGTTATATTGTATTTAAAAAAAAAGAATATAAAATTTAGGAATGTAGTGGCATCTCAGGACTTACTTCAAATTGGACTGAATCTTCCTAAAGCACATTCGTGACTCCGCATATATATATACATATAAAACCATGTAACAACCGCATATATTTACTCTTCAAAATTTAACTTTCCGCACATTATGCTATTAACATTTGAGAAAGAATGTACAATAGTATAATTAATTATATTTATAAGTGGCTTGTCCAATTATAGTATTTTCATAATCAATTCCATTAAATAATAATAGAATTGTATATATTTCACACCTAAATTTTTATTAATACTATTGCAAAAATCAACCTAAAGAAATCCTTTTCGTTTTCTATGATTTAATACAAAATGTAGTTAACCACATGTACCACGTGTCAAGTAGATTTAAGTACAAAATGTAGCATACGTGTATATATTTTAGTAGATTGTTTAATTAGTTTTAGTATCTTTCTGGCGGCATGGAAAGATACGTCCTTTATTCTTTAATTTCCACTGGAGGCTGGGAAATTTGAGCGTCAGGCCATTTGGTTTTTACACAGCACCAAGTTTGTAGTGATGACGGTTTTCACACTATAACTGTAAAATCTTTAAATTCAAAGAGATGTGAAAAGTCTTATTGGCTGCTTCGGCTTCACCAGCCAAGTGACAAAATGGCGGAAGTTCCTTTAATTCGCGGAAAATTGGGGGCATGTTTTTCTCAAAAAGACTTAATATAATCAGTGTCTTAGATTAAGCGTAGAGGTGCTGTGTTGGTGGAAACTAGAGTGAGTATGGTAAGCGGAGAGTATGCAAGTTCTCTCCTGAGATTTACTAAAAACAGGGGGGGCAAAAAGGAGAAAGGAAGTTTTCTCTAGATATTCGCCCAAGTCATATAGTTTGTTTGAAGATTCGAAGTGGAATGTTAGAGTACTTCTCTACATTGACGGAGTTTGTTCCTGCGAGACCAGGGTCACCACTGAAACTGGTCCAACGCCACAGCAGTCGAGGACGAGTCAGTCACCATCAGCGGACTACATCACCAGGGTCCTGACTCCATCACCTTTCAACAGAGACGCAGCATCACAATCGCACGGTAAGAGGACACAAACTAAATTGCCCAATGTTTTCATACGACGCAGTTTCTGAAATAGTTTTAATCCGACTGTTTTATATTGGTCCTTATTGGCGTTTGGGATGCCCGACATTTGGCTTTTATTGTATAAAGTGTAATTTTCAAAGTCCGCGGTGAACCTGAAATGAGTCCATGCCACAACCGGAGCAAGATTTATAGATAGTTTTTATTTTTCTTGTCAATATTATATAACAAAATATATTTATTTTACATTCATTTAAAAAACTTTTCTTTAATTGAAGCCCTTTAAAAT
The DNA here is from genome assembly GCA_034510155.1 of Eucriotettix oculatus. Taxonomy (NCBI): domain Eukaryota; kingdom Metazoa; phylum Arthropoda; class Insecta; order Orthoptera; family Tetrigidae; genus Eucriotettix; species Eucriotettix oculatus. The sequence continues at coordinate 184,558,394 of CM067376.1, forward strand.
AATGAAGTGAACCAATTAAAACATAAAGTAATTGTACAAGTAAAATTTAAAGTCATGAGCGTCACCACAAAAGTCAATATTTTTGAAAATATATCTTAATTTCAATATTCAACAGTAGTAAATGATCAAAATCAATTTCAAGCTTATCACAAATAACACTAATTGAAAGAACCGTATTAGTTGTAGCATAAGGCTTCAAGTTACTCTGCAGGCAGTAAATTTGATTATTCTAAATAATCTAAATTAAATTATTGCTGATATTGTTCATTTTCTATAGTTAAAAATATAGTTCTCATCATAAGGATTTATTAATATAAGTTTGAAATAAGTTCCATGCGTGTCATTAAATTTTAAAGCACGTGGATTCAACCCGAAAATGAGTCTACGTGGTAAGGAGGGAGTTGTCCGACGAAATTTCGCGTACAATCGCCCCGCTTAGGTTTTGCAGAAGAAATGCTGGAATTTTGCGAAAATGCTCTTTAACGACATAACTGGAGTTACTCCTCTTATTAGTTAAATGCGGAATAATAAGTTGTAATTGAAAGGAGGTGAGACGCAAAGAGTAGGACTATGGAGAAGTTCACCGTACTACGATTCAGTTTACACGTACATATTAAAGAAGATGAAAGTACTCAAACATTTTTCATGTAGACAGAATTGAAATAAGAGAGAAGGGTCATTATGGAAAAGAAATTGTGCATGTTCGACGCCAACGACCGCAGGTGTCGCAGAAATCACGTCACCATTTTTTAATAACTGAAAATTAACTGAATTTCTTGAAATTATCACATAATATCCACAGCCAAATGAGACAATTATATACTTAATCAATAAATTATAAAGTAAGAAATTAGATAATGGGTTGCAGACCACCCAATAATCATCTTTTTTTTGTATTTTAAATAGCCAATACCTGACGTGTTTGCATAATTCCCGAAAATAACGTGTTTTAGCAAACTCCAAAATTTTATTTTTATTGAAAAAGAATAATGTAAAGGAAATAAAAATATAAACATCAATACCAGATTCGTTGTGTTTAAGAATTCATTAATATCTAATACATGAAGTAGTTCCAATAAGGAACAGAACGTTGAATTATTTTTTATTAAATCGATTCTTTGTTTTATTCATTGATAGATTGAAATATTGTCGTTACTAATTATTTATTTATAATTTCTGTATTGAAGATTTGATTACGACTTATTTTTACCTTAAAATTTAAATGTATTTTAATGCAATAATCTTGCAAATTATTGTATTCCAATAAAATCCTATCCGTTGAGTAGTCTTTTCGTGTTTTACATGTTATCATTAAAAATAGTTTATTTAATCCATCGTTCCTTTTGTAGTAGTAAAACGTGCCTTAACATACGATTCAGTATTTATTAAATTTTAATAATGTAATAAACCATATTTGATGATTATAATTTTGTCACACAGTATTCACCAGTGTAAATAAAGTTTAAGAAACTGTTCATTGGCCTACTAGCCCGCATGTTCAACTTATTTAACGGTATTAACCTATCTTCCTTTGAATGAGAAATCGTTGCCCGTCCCATATTTCATGGGTAATGGTTTCTCCCTGGTGTCATAATGACGAAAATATACGCTTAACCAAACGATAAGTCCCCCTCCCACCCTAAAGATACACGCTCGCTCTTCCTGAGGGCAATTTGTCGGTATCAGAGACGCTGCCAGCGGCCAAACCGCGGGCAACTTTTCACTCCGAAGCGATCCTTCATTACTGGCATGAAACATTGTGGGTCGTTCAATACGCGAGCGCAGAGACCGCATGTGGTCCCATCCATCAGCGGGAATTAGAAAGTGCGCCACAAACAAAATAATTAGGCTCCACGCATTTCTCAATGTACTCATTACGGTCGTGGTTTGTCAAACATCAGTCACAGGTGTTACCTCTCGGCCTCAAACTCTTGCCTCATTTCATCTATCTTCACAAAACACGGAAAACTAGCCTCATCATCAAATAAGCTTACGACCAATTATAGACAAAGTTTTTATTTAATTAAAGCGACGTTTCATCACCATACAATGGGACTTCTTTAGTTATTTCATCAAATGTTAAATTTCGATGAACTCAATGGTATAAAAATCTTAAATTAACTGCCTGAATGGCAGTTTCAGTGAATTCGTGGAAAGTAATATAAAATAAGTTTATATGCTACAAAGTTGGCTATGACCCTTGAATGCAAACGAAAATATAGAGAGATAGGATAAGATAAGGAGTGGAATCCGGAGCGTGTCTGATGAGTTGATTAGTAAACCGGCTTTACGCTCAGGTAACTTCGAAAGTGAGCCGGTGATTGCAATGACGAAATTCGTTTTGAGGCTAGAATTGTTGTTTTGGCGAAATTATGCTACTACTAATTTCGTTCCCTATCTCTCTCGTAAACGCCTCTTTATTACAATTTTCACCTGCACCATGTTGGCACACCTGCATCTCCCCCCCCATTTTTCCTTTCCGCTTTTCCACTAGCACGTGACGCGTGTTGCGCGGTGTGCAGCGGGAGTAGCGGGGAGTATGATGACGACAGTGGAACGAGGAATAGGAGATACAGAGTAGAAGAGACTCTTTGGTCCGGTCATTCAATTGACTGGTATGCCGCTCCTGTATCTTCTTGAGGGTTATATTTCACTGTCAAATAGCATAAATGGCTACCTAGCGTGGTTCTTACGCAATCTTTTCCAAAGTGGACACACCTAGAATTCCACTGACAAAATATATAATTATTTGCGTCATCACTACGCACTACGTCAAATTATAATATTAATAAATTAAAACAAATACTTATCTTTTAATACCAATATTTAATGTGTGTGTGCTTGTTTGTGTTTCCCAGTGTGTGTGTGTGACATCGTTTGTCCGTGTTGTGTTTATATTGACTTTTGTCTATATACATTTTCTTTTATTAATTTATTTTAAGATTATTTGTCTTTAATTATGTACTTTATTTTGTTCATTTGAAATGTATGACGTATCCTATTTCCTCAATCGAGGACTAATGGAAACAACAATAAATCTAAATATAATAACTGATTCGGGATTTATCAATCTGAATAAAATTGGGCCAATCACGTTTCCGCGATTCACATCATAGTCGACAATGGTAATGTAACCTGACAATGGTAATGTTGTGTTATGACGAAGCATTTACCCGGTTTGATGAAATGAAAATAAATTATTACATCAATTCACCAGGAAATTCGATGTTCATTAAAACTACACTTAAATAAATTTTAATTATAATATATTGAAACACAAGACAACACAGCTTTATAAATTTTTATAGGACAATCAGATATGTGGATAAAATTACGAGGACGTTTTAAGCAGAATAGGGGAAGAGCGACCAATATTTCGGACGTTGACCAAGAGAAGGAATTGATAAATAAGCCACGTTTTAAGACATTAGAGTCTTGTAAAATTAGCATTAGAGGGAAGTGTGTGGGGAAAGGACAGAAGAGGAAGGGAAAGGATGGAATACGCTAAGTAGAATAGGGAGTCTGTGGGATGTTGTAGTTTTCGGAAATGAAAAGGCCTGAGCAAGTTAGGGTAGCAAGGAGGGTTGCATCAGACCAGTCTCAGGACTGATTTCAACAACAACAAGGATCGATGTAGCAAACAATTTGCACATATAGAATCAAAAGGAACAAGTGGAGTTAGGGGATGACAGTATACAAAATGCGAGATAAATCCGTGACGTGAGAAAAACTTATATTTATGAATAGAACGTCAACATAGTTGTGAAAATTGTTGCGTAAGGCAAATTAATTAAATAACATAAATTTATTTTTTAGCAGTCAACCTGTAAATATAAACCTATCGCGAAACTTCGTTCGCGTGGAAACAGCTCGCTTTATTTTGCCCTATAAACGGAAGTACGGCATCAGTTATTTTTAAACGCTTCACGGCAAACCTTACAACTTGTAGTTGGTTTTGAACGGGTTCCGCTTTCACAGGTTTACAACAATAGATGGAGTGAGAATGCTCACCCTACCTCTCTCCCTCATGCGACCAAAATTACGCTTATAATAACACAGTAAGTTGATTGAATGGTATAGAAACTCCAAATTTGACTTTTAACTCGCAGTTGGTTTTCACGCAGCCTTTCACGCGGGTTTTCAATGGATTTATAAATTTCTACATTAATACCTTCTAAGGTCTTCAAGATATCTAAATGAAACATTCAGAAATATTTAAGTTAAAATTCCGGTTTCAATCCCTAAAAGTTTCATTTAAATCAGTTGAGCAGTTTCGGAGCGTAAACAGGTCAAGAGTATCGGCTACCCGCATTCACTTTTGGAGATTTTAAGGCACGTATGAAAGAAACCTTCCCGTATAATTATATATATATAATTATTGAATTGAAATATGCACGAATATTTAAGTTAAATTTCCTTTTTTTAAAACCCTCAAATTTTCATTAAAATCCGTTGAGCCATTTCGGAGTCTATTCGAGACAAACATACGACAGACAGACAGAAAAAAAGACTGACACTTCAGTTTTATTTATAGGTATATATAATCACAGCTTGTAGAAGAATAAATTATGAAATTTTGTACATTAGAAATCATATACTGTTAATACTAATCATGAAACGAAATATCATAACATGTTATCTGATGTATTATTTTAATTTTGTTGATTATTACTTTATTTATCCCTGGTTTCCAATCTCTGTTTCAGTTTCCATTCCACGCATTTTTGCCGGTAGATAAAGATGTCAAGCTGCGTCGAAAAATGCTCCTCATTATAAAGTTTGTCTGCAATACGGTCTTACATTTTATTATTTATAACTGAATGCTGACATCCAACGAAATTATTCTATTCGTTTAGTTGCAGCTTTTAAGTACATATTTCAAGCACTACTTGAACGATTCATCTCATTGCCTATTAACCTGTGATCACCGTAATGAGGAAATATTTAATAATTCCGTTCCAGCAGCAAAGAGAGAGCGAGAGAGAGGGCGGCTGAGTTACAACATTAAAAGACCAATCACTGGAATTAATTGGCAATAAATATTGATCAACCCTCTCCCGAAACAACGCGTACAGCTTCGTAATTAATTACATACCACAGATGGTTTTGAGGGGATGGCGTCATGCAGGTTATAAAGATATCGCAACGGCATTAACAAGCGAATTACAAGTTCAGTGACGGCGAGAGCGGTTTCCTAAATTTAGCTAACTGTGGAATAAATTAAAGAAAAGAACTTGACAAGTAACGATGTGGGGAAATACTGAATGAAAGGGTGGTTGTTTAAATGTACAGTCATGCGTTTCTGTATGACGTTTTAGAGCAGTAGATTTTTAATTTCAATTTATGGAATTTTAGATTAAATAAAATTTCTGCAAGAGCATGTCGCTGGCCAGGTAAAAGTGGTTTTTCCGGCGCCAGGTTGGTATACCTGACTGCGGGCTTAACAGTAAGCTTGTTTTTCGCTAAAAGAGCGTTCATCTTTCGGGATGTCCTAAGGACACTTACCTGTGTCATCAATTAATCTCCCGCGCTTGACTCACGATGATTGGCAGACAATCGTCACGTGAAGTTTTATCCCTTGGAGGGGGCAGATACGGAAGTGACCTGCGAAGGTGATGGGCGGGAAAATGATCAGTATAAACGTAGATAGATCATTGGAGGAAGCAGTGGACAGTATAGTAATGGTAAACCGTCGGTCAACTCGAGGAAGCAGCAGCAGTGTGAGACATTGGAGATAATAGCGAAGTAATAAGGTTTTAACAACGAGGGAAGAAGGTGGAAAAGGCTGGAGTTTTCCTCAATTCCGGCAGCGTCAGGTTCAACCCGAACAACAAGGGAATAACAGGGAAGTCCAACCACCAGTTAATCTTCACCAAGACGCACAGGCAATCAAAACAGGTTCGTCCAGTGAACGAAAACTGCTGCACGTGGTTACCCAAATAATAATCTAACCCTGAGAACTTTAAAATCGTCCACTTAAATTATTTATTTTCTGTACTTGTAACCTTCGCGCAGGACCCCTTTTAAAATTATTGTTTTTTCCTTTAAATAAATGTATATATTAATCCCTAAACTTAAATTCATTAAATAATTAATATAATCCGCCAATCATTTACAACGTCATCGAAAGATGACTGTGCTGGCGAAATTAATGTGATAAGAAACACAAGTTTAGTGTGGAAAGTCGTTAATTCATTGGTAATTCGTATTAATGGTTAATATTCTTATATGTTGCGATATAAATAATGATCAATTATGTATAAATATGAATTTATTAACAAATGAATTTAATTTTTGTTTGAATGAAAAATAATCATTCTCGCAGAATTCCTTTTAAAAACAACTCTGTGGTGTCCCGACACCGAAATGGGAATCTTTATTGGTGTTCGCCTCCAAAAAAGACATCGGATATCAACTTAAGATGGCTTCCTCTGTGGCTTTCGAAACGCCTCTATTGTTCACGTGACGCAATGCGTGGGAGTATAGCCGATTGCACCACAGTAGGGATTAGATTATTTATTGATTTAACCAATTATCGTTCACTACACTAAATTTAAAAAAATGAATACAAATCGTATTTATAATTTTTACTTGCCGATTAGCAAGCATGTTCCAAGTGTGTATGTTACCAATTTTCAACGGGGACTGAAACGTGACTTAACCAGGAAGGAGAGCAACACACTGAAATCTACGGACTCCCATTAATGATAATTTTTGACATCTTTTCCTCCATTATTACCACTCCACGTTTTGAGACATGACGGTCTTGTAATATTAGCATAGAGGGAAAGTGTATGGAGTAAGAACAAAAGAGAGAGGTAAAGGATGGAATACGGTATGCAGATTACTAATGAAAAGGCTTGCGCGGAATAGGTTAGCATGGACGGTTGAATCAGACCAGTCATAGGACTGAATATCACATCAACATCAAAACGCATTACGCCTCACCTCCTCAACCCTTCCTTCCTGTCACTATGTGGTATTTTGAGAGGCCACAAAAACAATGGAATCCAAAGGAATATGGTTAATTTTGTCACTAGTTTAAATTGTCCATGTGTTTAAAACCGTAAGAGGAACAAACACTGAGTGGCCAAATTGTAATTTCCACCTGACAGCATCAGTGTTACTGCTCGAGGGCGAAACAGCTATAAAATGGGAATGCAGGAGAGATGAATCATTAGTTGTATTATGTTTTTTGCAAACAAAAATTCAGCTGAGATTAAACGCGGGATGATCGTGGGCGATCGAAGCGGTTGAAAAAGTAGCAGTTAAACGGCTGCACTTGTGAAATGTTTGAGAAAGGAAATTATTAATGTGGTCTATCAAGCGGGTCTCAACTTCATGCTTGTGCTCGTATCAGGCTACTCAAGGAGACTCTCCATAGTTGTCCAGTGCAACAGACGAGCCCCAGTACGTCAAATGGCGGAGAATCTAAAACACGGACTAAATGTGAACGTTTCATAATGAACTGTTCGCCGCACATTACACCGTTTTGGCAATGGAAGCCGACGACCTGTTCGAAACCCTGTCTTCAATAAGAGTAGACGTCTTCAGTCCGCAATGAAGCACAAGGATTTGAGTCATGTGGTCTGATTTCAAATGATTCATGCTGATGGCATGTTTGGAATATGGAGAAAACATCTTGAAAGGATGGACCCCAACTACAGCGCCACAACTCTCTAATCTGGTGACGGCAATATTATCGTTTGGGGGACGTTCTCTTGGCATGGTATAGGTCTTTGATGCGTGTGAAAGAACGTCTGAATGCCTATGGGTATTTAAGTGTATTTAGGTGTAATCAAAGGTCAAGTACATCATGTTATGTTAACGGTATATTCGGCCAGGGATGGATACTTGCAGCAGGACAACGCTCCTTGTCATAAAGCTGACATTGTCCTCAGATGGTTCGAAGAGCATGACGAAGACTTTACCTTGCTTCGTTGGTACAATCACCAGATCTCAAAACAATTAATAATTTGTAGGACGAGATCGAACGGGCCATCAGACAGCTTGATCCAGAACCATCAAATCTTAAGGAATTGGAAAGTCTCAAATTCCTCGTACTACCTACCAACATCTCATAGAATCAATGCCCAAAAGAATACGTGCTGTATTAAGAGCAAAAGGTGCCTCAACACTGTATTGAGGGATGGTTATAATAATTTGGTACTCAGTATACATTTTGAAAATTAACTTACCTTTTCCTTTTAATAATATGCTACTCATTGATTCCAAAAACATAAGTTTTAACGTTATAAAGGAATGGTTGTCATATTTTCTGTTTTTAGATATATTTCTTTGATATTCGTCATGATCATTATCGTTTTATCACATTGTTATACTTCATGTTACTATCCTTTGAAGTTACAGACGTAAAATAGTGAAATATTAGTCAAATGAGAGAACGGCAGCTTAGATGTATTAGGCGTTCTATTTGATATGTTTGAGTCTTTACTTTTCATTGTTCTGGGCGTCATAATAATTTGGCCACCCAGTGTAGATACATGCATGCATATTAATATATTTCTGATGGGTTTAAATATATTTCCTCTTGGATGTTGAGAGTACAAACGAACATTTCGTTGTGCAACATGTGCGTGTGTTCGCTCACCAACCCCCCACGTGGTTGATACCCGTGGATTACGGAGTAAATACTCTGCTATGTGCGGCGTCGTCCCGTGGTCTCGTGTTGCAGATTTATTTCCAATCAACGTCAGTCAAGCAGTTAGCTCGTATTTTCTATATTTGTTGTGTAATATTATTTATCCCAGTTTCATCGTTAATACTGAGCTGATGACGGAGGTTATCACTGAGACACCTATTCTCCAGTCCTGCAAAATTATATTTAACGACTATAAAATGATGTTATTTAAAATTAAAATCAGATAATATATGTGTATTAGAATTGTTTGTATTGAATATAGAATACTCACGCAATTGAAATAATACTATAAATAATTAAACAATTTTAAATTATTTATTAGCAGACAATGGCTATTGTCCGAGTAAAATGAATTTTATCTAAATTCAATGAATTCATTACTGAATATGGTACTTAACAATTTGTATTCCATTAATACATTCAACAATGTAAGTTTCATCGTTTGTCAACAGCAATTAAACAGTAAATAACAGTAATTAAAAATACTTTTTTTATATTTCTAATTTGTTATTTATTGGAAATTAACTAAATTTCTTGAAATATCACATAATATCCACAGCCAAATGAGACAGAATTATATATTTAATAAATAAATTACAAAATGTTCATGGGAGAATACATAGGACCTCTTCAAGTATTAATTAAGAGACATTCAAAATACAAAACGTACATTCGACTAAAAAAACCAATATTTAAATAAAGAAATTAGATAATGGGTTGCGGACCAACCAATAGTCATCAATTTTTGTATTTTAAATAGCTAATACCTGACTAGTTTGTATTTTTCCTGAAAATAACTTGCTTAGCAAATACTCTCCAATATTATATTTTTATTGGAAAATAATAATTATAGGGAAATAAATTATAAACATCTATACCAAATTCGTAGTTTTAAAGAATTCATTAATATCTCATTTGTTATACACGAGGAAGTTCTAATAAGGGACAGAACGTTATTTAATAACTCGTTCATTGATCGATTTTGATATTGACGGTACTAAGTAGAACTATTTATTTATTTATAATTAATGCATTAAATATTTGATTATGACTTATTCTTACGTTAAAATTTATATGTACATGTTATATTTACCTAAAATAATCTTGCAAATTATTAAATTTAAAATAAAATACTTCCTGTTGAATAGTCTTTTCGTGTTTTATATCGATTAAATGTTATCATTAAAAATAGTTTATTTAATTCATCGTTCATTTTGTAGTAGTAAAACGAGTCTCAACAAACGAGTCAGAATTTATGGAATTTGTATTATGTAATAAACCGTATTTGATGATTATAATTTTGTCGTACAACATTCAGCAGTCCAAATACAGTTCTCGAGACTATTCATTGGTTTACTATCCCGCGAGTTCAACTTATTTAACGGTATTAACCTATCTTACTATGAATGTAAAGTCGTTGCCAGTCCCATAATTCATGGGTAATAGTTTCTCCCTAGCGTCGTAATGATAAAAATATACGCTTAACCAAACGATAATTTCTCTTCAACCCTAAAGAAGTTGTTTCATCGTTTGTCAGTTTTTTTTTTGGTTAACAGGCTACATGAGGGTGATCCTGAAACAGGCAACTCCCCTTTAATAGCATAGGAAGGGAATTGAAAAAGGGGGGATGCGGAAGGTAGAGCAAGGTAGCCCAGGGTTAACTAGGGCCCCCGGGCTATGGTTTAAGGATCCTACCCGGTGTTTCACCTAAAGAGATGCAGGGAAAACCCTAGAAAACCTGCATCAGGTAGGTCGGGCAATGGGTACTATTCTCACGCCCTTCCGAATGACGGGAGACGAGTTTGCTGTGGGGACGCAGCATTCCATTCTCCGTGTCTCCACCAATTTCAGGAGGCAATTGGCCGACTGATCCAATGGGATCAGCGGACAACTCTTGCCATATGCCCAAGGTCTTTGACCCCAGTACATATACCTCCTAAAATAGGTGAAGGTGTCTCGGCTTATCGTTTGTCAGCACATATCAGTAAAATAAATTCTGTGCATAATTAAAAATGCTTGCGAGACATAACGAACTGGAAGGTTGAAGAAAACATATTGAAATATATTTTGTGTTCCAAAAGTTCATTCCGTCCTTTTGAAGAGTTTGAAAGAAACCTGCCTCGCTGGCTGGTCCTGGTGTCTGTGACTGATGTGGCCTTGCGTCACCAGCCTTGTCCGCCTTATCGCCGACAGGGACCTCCATATTTATCCGCACCACCATGCCAGGCGTATTAATATTCCTGTCCACCGTGGAACTTGTTCGACGCCGCAGAGTCGCTTTAATGATACTTTAGATAGCGGCCACTGAGAAATGGGATACAATATTGTGCTGTTTGCGTCAGGCTATATTATTCGACAAAATATATATATAGGGATAAAGAACAACTGCTAATGGAATGCACTATTTATGCCACCGCTAAAAAGGAACAAGACTCTAGACTTGTTCCGATAGAAATGCTAATCAGTTAATTAATACAAAATACTCCACGTAAAGACCTTTTATTAAATTTACATTCTTCGCGTTCCATAATTATACGTGCACAGTATTGATTTGACCCAATCCATTTATAACAGGTCTCTTGATGATTTGTTAGAAATGAAATATAAGACTGCTATATGCATCCGTTTTACAAAATATTAAATTAGAATGAATTCAGGGATATATTGAACTATAGAACTTCTTAATTGAATTTCTTTCCAATGTCTTTCTGTTCCTCCATTTTCATACATGGCTCATGAAAGGAAATTAATTATAATTTAGCGAATATTTAAATGAATGTGTGTGCGTGTGTTTACCTAAGTATATTCACACAACTGAAACAACTTTATATAAAATATGGTTTATAAAAAGTAATAAAACCTTAGTATTACAAACATAAATTTAATGAACAGACAAAATATTTCCTGTTTCAACGGAAAAGATTCGTCTATAACTATATGATAAAAATATTTAGACTAATAAAGGCAGTAGAATTTATCTCTAATTTTTAATAAATTTACGGAATGATAAATGAAATCCATAATAGATTCTGTTATAATCTATATTTTAATTCACTTTCATAGTTTATAACGGAGCTTGATTGGAAACGTTTTTATTAACTTCATTCCTTTCGCATTTTCAATAAAACGAATCATATTCCGTGGAGCCTTTAATGAAGTCGTGGTACAAGAATATGGAATAAGTTCAAAAGTATTACTTCAGACTGATTAGATATTTTATAGTATTATGTTAAACCTGATAGCAAATACTGATTATTTTCGTCTGGGCATGGTATTGTAATCGATTAAGACTTTCTTGCAGTTCTACAACTTAATTTACAGAGTAAAATGAGTGGATAAATAAAAGCGTGCCTAGTTCAATTAGAAGTGTTTAGTTAATTTCTCAGCTGTTTAATAAGTTGAGGAAGGTTGTATATAGAAACACGGCTATTTCCTTACAGGTTAATCTGTTCTGTGATGGTTTCTTGGTTTCAATATGAGAGTTGTAACGAGGTTACTTTTAGATAGAAGCTTACTTTGAATTTAATTTATTTTACTGATATTGAACACGACTTTACTTAAATATAATTATATTTGATTACATAGCTTGTCTGGCAATTGAATATATAATGAATGAGTTAAATCAGCCTCTGTGCCAGTTCTTTTGAAAGGCTATTGAAGCTCACCGTTTCTATTTAAAATAATTACTTCCGTTGTTGGGTTTTTGCGCACGTTGTTAAGCGTAATTTTAATTAATTCAATTAAAATCTACTCGTTACAAAGTTATTCATTATTTTTGGTAATAATACTATATAAGAACGTCTGAATTAGTTATTTATAAATTTTTATTCTTAATAACAACGAGAATATGCTTAATTTGGAGCAAGAACATGTATAAATTTCGGACAAGTCCTTGGCAACATATTCTTGAGCTGACACCTTTCTAGATAATAAATAAAATTTATTTCTCACTGCAGACTATCCCCAAAATATTATGCCATATCACAAATACAGAATGAAAGTATATATGCTTATTTTAGTAATCTGATATTAGTATTTATGGTTCCCTTCACAATATTTATTACATTCAATTTGAACGTAATAATTTTATCATTTTGTATTGACCATTACTGGTCGAATTGGTTTGTCATACGGCGCGAATTAAGCTAAAGACATCAGTCACGTCACGGGATTTCATGTGAATTCCCAAAAGTGTGGGTTGCTACCTACCAGTTTTTTTTTGGTTAACAGGCTACATGAGGGTGATCCTGAAACAGGCAACTCCTCTTTAATAGCATAGGAAGGGAATTGAAAAGGGGGGATACGGAAGGTAGAGCAAGGTAGCCAAGGGTTAACTAGGGCCCCCGGGCTGTGGTTTAAGGATCCTACCCGGTGTTTCACCTAAAGAGATGCAGGGAAAACCCTAGAAAACCTGCATCAGGTAGGTCGGGCATTGGGTACTATTCTCACGCCCTTCCGAATGACGAGAGACGAGTTTGCTGTGGGGACGCAGCATTCCCTTCTCCGTGTCTTCACCAGTTTCAGGAGGCAGTTGGCCGACTGATCCAATGGGATCAGCGGACAGCTCTTGCCATATGCCCAAGGTCTTTGACCCCGGTACATATACCTCCTAAAAGTCTTATGTACTATATATGTATATATATATATATATATATATATATATATATAGAGAGAGAGAGAGAGAGAGAGAGAGAGAGAGTTTTCTGGCGGGCTGCTCCAACGGAAACAATACTTCGTTTTTCCGTAACAGAATTACGGCTGATAGATGTAGACTAGGATATTTTGTTGAGTACAGTTTAGAAGTACGCTGTGGACATCAAACACAACTACAGAAATATCAAATGAAGGATTTATTAATTGGAAAAATCAGGGAACATTTAAAATGTTAAGTCATTGGCAGATACAGGGTTTAGTTTTCTTCCGATTCAGAAAAATAGTTGAATTAGCACATTGCATATAGAGAAAAATGCTGTAGGCTAGAACTGTTATCATAAGTTAATGTAGATTCATGCACCGTCAGACGTTTTATCTGTTTGGTCTCATAAAAAATTTATTGGCCTGCCATCGCTTTGCGACAAATGAGGAAGTGCAATCAAATGTCTGCAGACCAATCAGACTTCAATGAACATCATTGGAATGCCATGCCTTTATCGGAACAACAGTACTACTTACAAAATGTTTTTTATGACTATTGCGAAAGACCTTCGTTAAGTTAATGTGGGTTTAAAACATCTGTGAAATGTTGTTCCTGGCTAAAATTTGTGTAAACCAAATTAGATGGATGCTGAAATTTAATTTAAGCCAAGGACAGGAATTGATTGGACTGAAAGGGAGTTGGACTTGGGAATATATCCGTGGTCTTTTCTTCAGCGATCGAAGTAAGTAGAATTCAGGATAGATAATATGAAAGATTCGGTACATGAGGTTGTTTTACTAAGCCGCCCAAACTTGAACGAAATCAAAGACGCTAGAATGGTTTGGAAGATAAAGTTTAATAAGTAAGAAAAAAATGACTAAGCTGAAGAAAGCGCAGGCAAGAAATTAGAATATAGAATTACTCCTTTGGAACATTTCAAAAGCTGCGGTGGATATTCCCTTCCCTTCCAATATAATCCTGGGAGAATAGCTAATTACAATCTAACTTTAGTCACGCGTGGACCTCAGGGGCCCCTACTTTACTAGTTTAATCTTATTTTATAAAAATGTTAATTTGTAACTGAACGTGATCTTAACTATGCAAATATTTTCTTGAAACTATACGCCACTGTTCTTTATTATGGCGTTATTTCAAGACAACCACATCCTGATATCTGTCTAATGGAATTTTACAGCTGAAGTTTGGATACGTAAAGTTAAGAAAACCGAAAATATTAATCACTATATGACATTTGAGTAAATTAATCATAAGTTTGGTTTCAGTGTATCACTATTTATATTTTTATAATGATGTTAACCTTGTAGTCTAATTGTAATTGATGAAATAATATAGACGAAAGAGATGAATGGAAAAATGTTACCCGGACCAGGGACTCGAGCCCCGGGAGGTCCAGGATTCGAGTCCCTGGTCCGGTCGACATTTTTCTATTCTTGTCTTTCTTCTAAAATATCCATACGCTCCTGCTTGAGCTTCGGAGCAATGTTCTTCACGTTTATCTTAGAAGTAGAGTGTGAAGAATGTGATTAATGAATTGGTAAATGAGCCTAACTTGGTTTACAGGAAATGGAGAGATTGGACGTCGACTCGGATTAGCTCAGTGGTTAGGGGTCCCGCCCGGAGAACGGGTTCGTGTCTCGTTGCAATTTTTCCACCATTCTTGTCTTTCTTCTAAAATATTCATACGCTCGTGCTTGAGCTTCGGGTGAAAGCATTTCTACTTCCTTTCTGTAAAAATAATATTTTTTATATATATTTCTTTATGTTTCTGCACATAGTTTATATCTGACTGAAAAGTTTCCTCGGTATGGCTACGAAAATTATTTTAAAATTAAAGTCAAAATTGTTTATTTGTTCTAGAGTAACTAAAACACATTACGGGTATTGTCTACTTTGAGGTGAAATGTGTGTGTTTTAATTTGAGATAACACTGATACAATCGGCCCTTTAATTTTAAAATAGTCAAAATATTTATTTTCATGATATTAGTGGATGTTTCGTAATTAACTGATATTTTTAAGTAAGAAAACAAGCACTTCCACTGTGGAGGATCCGTGCATACCTGAGGGTGGGAATCCCTGCTCTGCCTATTACGATCATCTTGGAGTAGAAGTGTTCGGAACGTCTAATGCACAGAGCACTGTTCCTTAGTGCACAGTTGTTACGCAAACACGTCCGCAGCTTTATCCATAAACGTTCATCTTTACGAGATGTCACTACACTAAAACCCTCGACTTTACTAACAGTCTCTAGACATTCGCAGTCTTCCTCCTATAAGTCCGCTGTTTTATGTATGCTGACTGACAACCAAAGAGTCTGTTTCAGTCGACCACTCACAGTGCCGTACAAGACAATATTTTCTTAATTTAGATAAAAATATATATCCCACGGTAAAATGAGTATTGAAGTTTTATTGCGCAGTTCAGAGTTATTAACCTGAGATAATGCTTTATTTGTGTTGGTAATATTCCTACAGAACATTCTAATGTAACCAAGACCTTCGACAGATTTTGTAAATTCTGTGCGAGTGAGTTATAGCTACAATAAAAAAAGAAACCAATAATAATTGAAAATTATTACCAGGTTTCCTAGAAAAAAATAAAGCTTACAAATGGAGTCTAAACCTACCACTGGAAACCTGGATTGGTACTTTCTTTAAAAAAAGTCTCCCCTTTTAATAAAGTCAGTCTAAAGCTTAGTCACAATTCGAAACTTGACGAGGTAGTCCCTATGTATAACTCCAATAATATACACTTTCATAAAGAGGACGTGAACTGAAAATTAAAGTTTACGAAGAACGTGAACAACATTCCATTGTATGAAATTAAACGTGCACTCAAAAAAATAATTTTAAAACAAAACAGAATTCAACATTCTGGTTTTGAAGTGTGTTGAAAACGAAATTGAATCATTTGGACTCCATTTTTTACGTATTTAGAGGTAAAAGAATATTTTTAATAAATCTCTGCCAAATTAATAATAATTAATAAATTACAATTATTCATACCCCTTTCCAAGAACTTCCTTATTTTCTATCAGAACTTACTCATTTCCCACATTAGCAGAATATAATAGATATTATGTTATTATAAGTTCAAATCTCACCATTATAATACAAATTACATGTAGAGAGAAGTATCTTCGATTCTTGGAGTCCAAAACTTTATAACTAAGATCGTGGTTCGTCCTTAAATTCTCAATGTTTTCCTTTTATTTCCTCAATTGTATTGACAATAATCTGCATAAGATAACGTTATTACTCCTTAGATTAGCGATTTTTTTTCTTCATCTTCGTTTATACGTTTCTTCGCAGTAATGGTTAAAGTATAATAACTGCTTTCAATTTAAATGATATTGAAGCAAATATTCTCATTTAACAATACATATTACTTTACTTCATAAATATGTTTCCCTTTTATTTTTAAAATAAATTATTTACTTGCTGAGAAAATACAATGTATGCATCGGAAATATTTTGTCGACGTGAAGGTTGTTATGGTATTAATTTTTTTCATACCGTTTAATGGAACAATCAAAGTGTTTTAAACTATTTATCATATTTGCTTTCGGGAGAAAAATTCCTTGCATTAGGGGATGAAAATCATTCCTAGTTGTTGTGATATTACCGCCACAGTTATAATGCATTCATCACATAAGTTCACATGCCCCAATTACAATATAATGTCTAAATTATTTTTTACTGGTGTAATTGATAGAAATTTCACACAATTTCTGTAAAACGGGAAAGTGCCAGGCTCAAGCATTAACGCCCCCGGAGCTTTCAACAGCGGAATTGGCAAAAGTAATTGTTTGTACACGTGCGTATTGAAACGAGAAGGTGACTAGATTGTGCGTATTGTACTGCGACAATTTATTGATGGTTCGCTTATTCGGGAACGGAGAAGGGTTAATACAGAATATTATATATGCATTCATATGTATATGGAAACCTCTTAAGTATAGAGAGTTTTATTACGTAAATCAGGAGCCGTGTGAGACAGAATTTTGTGGTTTAAATAGAGACGAGTGAGAGATGCTCCTTGTTAATCTTGGTAGAATGTCCAGTGCTTGTAGCGATAATAACGTTGATTGCTCACAGTAATATGGGGATCAACCAGCAAACGTTTCAGTCGAATAAATCGACAGGACGTCAGTCGTCGTTCAACAATAAACCATCACCAATATCTATCAGATTATGTCAATTTTCTAGGAATATGTGAACAGAAGCATTGAATACATATTTCATGATTTGTCATTTATTTTGCATTTCGTTTTCTGAAAATTTTGTTTTAATAATTTTTATCACTATCATTGTGCCTTAGTTTCCACGAAAACCACGTGAAAAATAAGCCAAAAGTGAAATATTAATAATTGTAATCTGTATCAAATTGTATTCAAGATGTAAAAGAGTGTTTGATTATGATTAATGAATTCTCCTCAACCTCGGGCTATTTATTACACCACCAAGAGACTGGCGAGTGACAAAGAGTAAGTTTTCTTTTCAGCTGTCATCGTAGGGAGCGGAAAATCTATTTAAGACATACGTTGGAATGAGCTTATTGAAGCAGGGAAGACGAGTTACGTTAAATGATGATGAGTTCATTACTAGAGCACCAACACTTGGAGAACAAAGCAGATGCAATTGTGTGCTATAGACACTGCAAATATTTTGCCAAATGACTGGCCACTCTGCACTGATGGCAAACATTTAGAGGATGAATTACCGTTCAACAAACATTTACCACGTTTCCATCGCTGCACACGATGTTCAACTATCACAGCCGAACCCAATAATTCTCGCAACAATATTACATTTGCCGATCCTGCAAGTAGTCTAAGTCAACAAGGAACACGATATACCGCCGGTCACGAACAGAATACATTTTATGATTACAGTTTTTGACAGTATTCAATATCAAAAAACGCAAGCGAAGATCATAAACCAAGAAAATCAATTTCATATTAATAAGCTTTTTTGCAATGCAAACCGTGATACAATTTCTATCGTGAGACTGCCAAGATACAGTCAAACTTCCCATGTACGGACACGACTAGGGAGCGAGAATTTGTCCGCTTATTAGAATACTGCATCAGTCAGAATGCATAACAATACATATGGAATAAAATATCGAGAAAGGAGGCTAAAAAATAACCTCTATAGAAGACAGGCAGCAGTAATTAAAATAAAAGACCAAGAAAGAAAGCCGTAATCATGAAAGAAGTAAGACAAGGATGCAGTCTGTCGCCCATGCTGTTTAACACACACACATAATATATATATATATATAATAGGCGATGAAGTAAGCTAAAACGGAATATGGAATACTAATCATACTGCAAACAGAATAAATAAAAACCTTACGCTTTGCCGACGATATTGTAGTATTATGGGAGTCAGAAGAAGACTTGGAAACCATAATAAATGGCATAAACGTAGTCCTGGGGAAGGAGTTCAATATGAGCATTAATAGAGGAAATACCAAGGTAATGGAGTGTTGTATGGGAAACAGTTGAATAACAAACGGTGTTACATTGGGAAGTGATATTTTTATGGAAGTTAAGGAATTCTGCTACTTGGGAAGAGTAATAACTAGGGATGGTAGAAGTATAGGAGACATAAAGAATAGAATAGCACATGAAGGGAAGGCTTTCGCGATAAAGAGTAATTAACTTACGGATCGTGGGCGATAGCAGTTGGAGAAAGGAAAAGAATGGAAGCCTTTGAAATGTGGTGCTATAGGTGGATACTGAAAATCAGATGGGTGAACAGAATAACAAACGAGGAAGTTCTAAACAGAATAAGGGAAAAGCGAACAATATTGAGGACGTTGACTAAGAGAAGGGATAGACTAATAGGGCACGTTTTAAGACACGAGGGTCTTGTAAAATTAGCATTAGAGGGAATTGTGTGGGGTAATAACAGAAGAGTGAGAAAAGGATGGATTACTCTAGGCAGATTGGGGAGGCTGTGGGTTGTGCTAGTTATAAAGGATATGAAAAGGCTTGCGCAAGATAGGCCAGCATGTAGGGTTGCGTAAGACCAGTCTTAGGATTGAAAACCACAACAATAACAATACATACAATACCAAAGTAGGTATGTTCGTTACGAGGTTGCTCCTAAAGAAAAATTCGATTTCCGAAAACAGTTCCATACAGTTTCGTTCTGCATATTATTTATGTCAAAGGTAATCCACTGAATTGTGTCTAAAACGTTAAATGTCTTTGCAAGTTGGTTTGAAGAGGTACAGATGTCCATATGTGTGAAAGAATGGTGCAAAATTCATTTTCTGTAGTTCACTTTAAAGTTTTTGACTATGCCTCGGTCTAGGGGTTAACACACGGCTGACGTTTTTGACCGCGAAAAATGATTTCAGCTTTAGCAAATTCAATTTTGGGGTAAGAAGCTGCGTTGTCCATGATAAAATAGCTTTTCTATCTTGTCGCAAAATTTTATTATCAAAAGTCCTGAGTCAGTCAGTCATGATATCGCTAGTCATCCATGCTTTTTCTAATTTTATGCAATTCTATGCCAAAATTTTTCAAACTGATCCCCTTAAAACACCTGGACTTAAGGGCGGAGGTTCAAAATCGCCTTCCATGTTATAAAACATCTTTAGACGTTTTACCTCCTTCGCATTTTAATGGCATTGTTTTGTTTAGCAGAACTCTAAAATATAGCGCAGTTTCGCCGCAATTAAAAATGTTAGTTTTCCAGTAGCCTTAACAAAGCTCCACCAATTTCGTTGTCTACTCAGCTACAACTTTAGTATTCACGGCCGCCGCCGCTTCACGTAATGCCGTGTATCAATTTAAATTTGTCCAGCCAACCAACACTCAAGTCCGCATTAACAATTTTCAAAGCCTTTTCTCTTATTAAAGGGCCGGAGATAGGTATGCTAATCCTCTTGTATGTAGAATTGTCAATTGCTAGGCCAGATGTTTTAAAAATGATTTCTTCGATTCGTTATTTCCGTTTCCTATCCGCTTTTAAAAAAAATTTATTTACTTTTTAAGTTTCAGCGACTTTGGTTTTTCCGATTTTGAATCTTAAAGCAAGAGCCCGGACACTGATTTTCTCTTTTTTATACACTCCACCTTTTATTAATAGAAATAATATTATTTCTCAATCATCTCCATAATTCGTTTCACCTTGAAGCAGAATTAACTTACCACATTCAAAATACGACTGAGAACTGAGAAGTGTACGTGAAAATGCTTCGAGAGTGGATAATTCCGGGATCATCTACATCAAAGTAAGGTTACTGCCATCTGGAAACCTGAATTTTTTTCGACTTGCTGCCCGGTTATTACAGACATAATTACCGAAAAGCCTGTAAAAATAATGTCCGTGTCCGTTTATTATATTGTCCGGTTATTACAAGTACTTTTATTAGTTAAGTATATGGAATAATTCCAGGGGAAATAAAATTGTCCGGGTATGATCACTT
The DNA here is from genome assembly GCA_034510155.1 of Eucriotettix oculatus. Lineage (NCBI taxonomy): Eukaryota > Metazoa > Arthropoda > Insecta > Orthoptera > Tetrigidae > Eucriotettix > Eucriotettix oculatus. The sequence continues at coordinate 184,579,158 of CM067376.1, forward strand.
TTTTATTTTTCAATAGGGATTAATCAAGAAATTTGAGAGTAAAACAATTATCTAAATTTAATTATAATCATATAATAGGTCATAAATATTTTATAGGTCTATACGATATAGAAATCGGAATGTTTAATGAGTGGCTGAATATAACATAAATGAGAAACTTATGTCTTTAATGTATTCGTAGTAGTTAAATTTTCTCCCAATGAATAAGTATATCTCGAGGCTTTTGCACATGGCAGTGAGGCCTTTGTTGTGAGTTATCATTCGGCTCTTGGAACTTGAAGGAGGTGAATGGGAACCGACACTTGGTCCCGGTCGTATATGAAGGAGGTCAACAGTCGACGCTGAAGAGAAGCTGGAAGGCGGAGAGGCGACGCCACATACAAAGGAGGTACGCTGTCAGGCCTAGGGTGCGTATTTTAATTTTCAACACCCTATTCTACAAGCCAATTCTCATGAAACTGGATATAAAATTAAATTTAATCTATCAACTCAGTAATGTACTGCAGAAAGTTTGTCTCCAATTGGATGTTCAGGAACGCAATTAGGACCTCTATCAGAGTAACTTACTTTATGATAACAATATGAAATTAGTAAGATAAATATTTTCCAAATATTTAACAAAAACATATTTATGTTTATTAAAATACTATAGAAAAGTCAAATATAAACCTTTGTATTTAAAGTGTACAAATTGCAAAGGAAGTAGTTAAAATACAGACAATGGTACAATATAAATACCTTATCAGGGCCGAAACATAACGCTGTTAAATGAATTTTTTGTCATAAGTAAATTTTTTAATGAAAAATGTTGAAATAAAATAGGAATTATGGTAATGATTTGGGAATATTTTTTTAAAAAGGTTATAATTATTCCATTATCTTTTAGGCGTGTCAAATATTTCATCAAAATATTTTCTGTTATATGGAATTAAATATTATATTTAATGGCAGCAACCTTATTTTAGTTCCTTTTTATTTAATATTATACGGCAGTCGCAAATGTTTCAAAAAATGAAGTAATTCCAAAATTCCTTATTTTTGTCTTTCTTGTAATTACCATCTAATAAATAATTAGAAAGTCGAAATAAAACGTTTTAACAGTCTGAGAGTGCAGTGATGCACCTTCATAGAGCTGGCACAAACGCAGGAAACGAAATGCCGACAAAAAAGATGCTTTCGCCATTCATTGCCAGTTGGAGGTTAGTTTATTTGGTTTGGAAGCAAGCAGAGTTGTTGGTTCCGTTAGTTTTCCATGTTGTTGCTGTTCACACGAAATGATATCCCATGTCATCGGATGGCCAATAACTTCAGTGGTTTGTTGCAGAGTAAACAAGCATCAAAATGCCGCGCGTCGGTCTATTAAGATATTTGCATCCTGGTTCTCCTATTTACACGAACGGCTACGCTGGGTTTATTTACCGCCATAGATATATTATTTTATCATCTATAAAATCTTTGATGTTGATGTTCCTAGTTACATAAATTTTCTTAACGCATGTTGTGCAGCTGGTTTAACATTTCTTTCGCAAAGGTATGAGAATGTCGGCTGAACCTGATTTTCATACTAAAGGCTGCCTGAGAGGAAAAATGAAAGACTTCAAAGTTCTGACTTTTGAAAAATAGAAATATTAGTAACAGCAGTAAGATGCAGTACTGCCAAATGCCATTTTAGTCTCTAGTTTAATTTATATACCTAATTTATACACTATAGTCAAACAAATGACATGCCTTAGCAGAAACAGCCAATATCTCACTCAATTACTCGTTCAATTTAATTAATTGATAACTGCTTTATTGTAAGATAATATATTTATTAGCTTAGAATAGCTCAGTTATTGAAAAATCCAACTCCTTAAGTTACCTGTCCTGATACGTTCATTTCGATTGCATCCATATAAATATAACAGTATAAATCACCTTTTCATATGTTTATAATTGAAATTGTTGGGTATGAGAATTTAAAGAAGTATTGTCGAAAAATTTTCTTCAAAATATATTTGTAGAAATTGTGGTAACGTAAACGGATGACCTTATCCACTACAATTAAAAATACCTTACCACAAATACTAGAACGTTAATTAGAATATTTATTTTAAAATTGAACGGCTAAATTTTGTAAGTTTAAAACCTTGTATTATATATTTTTTAAAATTATAATGTAATCCATTGTAATTCAGTAAACCTGAAAAAGTCTAAAATGAGAGTTGAAACGTAGTATATTTGATATTTTAAGTAAAATAGAAATGTGACCAAAAGTCTGTTATCGTTAATTTAATTTTCAAATTGTTTCTTTAATTGCTAACACCACAAATAAAAATCAACTTAAAATACATAAAATGTCAAAATAATTCACCACGAGTTTAGCAGCCAGTTCTAACATATTCTCTAAAAAAGTGCCATTTACATTGTTTGAGAATTACAGAGTTTAGATAAATAATTTAAATTTTGTAAAGTATTCTCAATGTAAAATACTTAATTTGGATGAACAAAATATTATTCATTAGAGTACCGCAGTAATGGTGGGAATAATTGACGGGGATAATCAAAAACCACATATAAACCAAAGTACACCTGCCATATAAACCATATCAAATTAACAACGTTAATGGCTTGCGATTTAAAACCATACTTAAGTTTACCCGTTTGTGATGCAGGCCAATATTCTTCAATAAAAAGCTTCTGAAGTGCTGTACATAAACTATTGTAGTTGAAAGTGTTCTATTGTACATTTTGAGATGAATTTCACTATAACAACCAATAAAAAAACCTTATGCCGTATCATTGAAGGATCAGCCACTAAGAAAAGTAATTAATTCTAAACGTTCTCACACAAAAACTTATTGCATACTATATCAATAACAACCGCAGAATAGTTCAGTGACAAGGGATCGTACTCTTCTTAGAAATGAACTCTCCTTCCTCTCCCTACTACAGATGCCTCAGTTACATCTTGCAACGCATTGTTGGTCCGTGTGCTTAATAAATTGCCACGGTTGAGCCGCAAAGCCGTTAAACCTCACGCGGACAATCGAGAGTCTATTGTATTAATTATTTTGGTATCACTTCACTAATAATAGTATCATTAATTATATAATTATCGGTTACCATTTTGTAGGTGCTATATTGATACAGTGCCTTATGCCTTACATGAGCAATCTCTTCATGAAAACAGGCGACAGTAATTCCAGGTTAACTCATATGTATGAAATTTTAACCGTAAAAGAGAAGTAACTTAAAAGAAAATCAAGGTACTACGACTAAAGCTTTTTGAAACGTTAATAAACTTCTCCATTTAAATCAATTGTCAGGTAAATACTGTCAGGAAATAATTTATATATAAGATATAATTAAAAATGAATGGATACCACAATAATTTTCAATTACTCTCGACGCATTTACTATTGAGTTAATAGCTCATAACGCAGAAAGCCGTAAATTTAGTTTTTCCTGTAGGTATTTCTTGGCAAGACATAATCTTTGATTTACTTTCAATGAATGGAAATTGTTGTTTCTAATTCTGTTTAGAGTCGCACTAACTACCAGGCCTTCAGCGACAATGACGTTCTGAGAGCAATGCATTAATGCGTTTTGATTAAGGGAGCCGTGTATGTACTTTTATGAACGAAATTGGTCGGAGAACAAGCACGAAATATGAAAAAATGCGATAAAAACGTTTTAGAATATTATTTGAATGTATTTTCCATCTTATTTAGAATTTTTTCAAATTTTTATTGGATTCGGACAGCAAGCAAGAAACAATTTTACCGAGGGAGCCGTATGTCCAATTTTATAAATTAAATTGACAATCAGATAGTAAAGAAGAAACATTGGATTTAAAATTTTACATTTGTGCGGTTGAATGACGACATAATTATTATTTGCTCTACTGATTTATCCTTCCAATTAACAAAACTTTTGTTATGTAAACAAAATTTCATCCTATTTTTACGTTATCTTTTTAGAGTCTACTTTGCATACGACCAGATTCAACTCCTATCCGGTTGAATTAGGTGCATGTTACCTGACATATTGCGCGTTATCGCTGACCGGAGACCGTATTATAATATAATATACATTGGTATAACAATTAGTGAAATTACTGTCATGTAAAAAAATGCTCTTGAAATTTTTCTTGCTTATACAAGGAGATTCATAATTAAAAATGTCAGTTTCATTGCCTTCAGTGCTGGTTTCAATGTAAACTTTGCTTCTATCATTGAATCAAAATTTCATTTTCACCGAAAAGCCATCAATACGATCCTGAGATATGATAATTGTTTCTAATTTTACAATATTACATTTATTTTTTGTACTTTCATATATTTCATATGCTATTAATATTTTTTCAACAGCGTAGTAGTCTCTATTGCTCTATCAACTATTATAATAATTATAATAAATATAAATACAGCAAGAGAAAGTTTTTTTTATGAGATTCAATTACATTATATCATAATATTGTTTTTACTTTATTTATTTGCAGACATTATAATTTAATTAATTATTTAAAACACTAAAGGAGTGATCCCATTAGAAATAATCTAAGATATTCATTACTGAAGCCTATCCTCAGTAAAATCAATTTAAAATACAGCACAACTGAAGAATTTACTCTTAGTTTATACAAAATATGTTTTAAGGCTAAAACTGAGTAACATTAACCCATCAATCAATTCATGTCTTTGAGATTACGGATGTCACCGTAATACTTAAACTTATTCAAGAAAATGTTGGCCAAGTTCAGTTTCCTTCATGTCGCCTCCTGTTTTAGTTTGATCTTCTAAATACAATTTCAATAATAAAACTTCTCCTTCAATATCTCGTTAAATCTCAGTGACTGATTTTCGTCTGAAAGGAAGATAATTACCCCGATTATAACTGTTTATAAAGTAACATATATATATATATATATATATTGTAATAAGTGATTTTCCCTCAGGCGCGTGACAATTTTCATGAACCTGAGATTAGCGCCTTGTCGGTCGTTGTAACAAGCTGCGGGTAAGGACCATTGTTTGGCAGGTCAAATGTTTTGATGGTGGACGGTCGTTGACCAGGGAGCGGTCAGAAGACATCTGGCTGGACTAGGAAAACCTGAGGAAGTGGGGGCAGGCCTGGGGAGATATAAAATAGAGTGGACGGCGGTGTGTCGGGTTATTATTATCAATATTGATGTGACTGTGGACGGCGGAGCCACGGTGATTGATTTTGGCGGCGAACAGCGGTGTGGTGGTGGAGATTGTTGCGGAGAACGGCAGATTGGAGCATCAAAGGAGGTGGAAATTGCCGTGAGCGACAAGTGGGCAAGGTGTGTCCACGAGTGGGAGCAGACACCATCCCGGACGAGCCCCCAGGAACGAGGACATCTTGGCTGCCGCATCGAGACCGTCAAACAGTAAGCCCTCCCCTTCCCCTTTCTTACTGCGTGGTTGCAGCGACCGACAACACAGTATTTAGGCAGTGATGGTGAAACGCCTCGTATTTAGATGAACTGTACCAAATTATTGTAATTATAGTTTAGGTTAGATTTAGAGTTTAAGTGAGCGAATGATTGTGAGCAACATTCCATGAATGTGGAGCCAGAGTGGGCTTTGGCCGGGTTCTAATATTAAATTAAATTGTTTTGATCCCGTTTTTCAATTATTGAATCAATCATCCCCCCCTTTAATTATTTCATGAAAGCCAAGACCCCTGAGAGTCTCATGCTCGGCTGGAAACTCACGTGTCTTGGCTTGACGCTGGCCATCTCCCTCGGGATCTCGCGGTTCGCGATAGCTGTGTTATTCTTTTGATAAATATATATATATTGTGATAAAAAGGGGGATTTTGTAAGGTTGTGGCGTTATGAGGCGCAGTTCGGCCAACAACAATGGATAGTCGGCCGAAAGATTGTTTTTCCCCGCGGGGAAGGCCCGCCTTGCCTGTATAAAAAATGACGATGGTGAACCCCCGCGGGAAAAATGAGGGCGGGGAACCCCGAAATGTTGAGAAATAGGGGAAGTCCCGTCAGAAGCTTTATAAGGGAAGCCGATGGGTGGCTCGGGATCAGATCGTAGTAGAGACCCCAGAAGGGAGGCGAGTGGATCAGACCGCAGAAGGGAGGCGACCAGACCAGATCAGACCCGAGAGGACGTGGCTCGACCCCAGAAGGCAGGCGAGTGATCAGACCGCAGAAGGGAGGCGAGTGCATCAGACCCCAGAAGGGAGGCGAGTGCATCAGACCCCAGAAGGGAGGCGAGTGGAGCAGAGCGCAGAAGGCAGGCGATATCCAGAGAGCAGATATCCAGAGAGCAGATATCCAGAGAGCAGATATCCAGAGACGCACAAACATTCGAGAGGTGGATGTTTGTTGGGCCAGTAATTGTGGGTAAGCGATCTAAAATTTGTGAAACTTGCTCATTGCTCTGGATAAATTAACATTCAATTATTTTCTTTCTATTTTCAGCTAATGCATACTCCATCTCTTGAGAGACCCAAAATCCCCTGGGATTAAGCCCGTGTCTTCACTTAAATTAATAAACAAAATTGTTAAAATTGATCATATTTGTAATTTAAATTAATAAATGTTTTATATACAAAAAAGTATATTACAATATATATATTATTCTGCATATGCAGTGGCGCCTGGGTCGGCATTGCAAAGACGAGAGACCCGAGGGGGAAAGGGAGCGTCACAATATATATATATATATATATATATATATATCAAGATGCGGGTTAGGCTGCTTATAAGACAACGGGAGGATAATAATGAACGCGATTGGTTAATTTTAACTTCATATTGAGAGTCGGATCCAGTACCAATACTACTTTAGCAAAAATATTTTAGAAAGGAGACACACAGGGTAGCCCCTGGATGTCTAAAACATGTGACACTTGTAAATCAAGAGAAACAAGTGCACATCTCTTGCGAAAATAAGTAGGACGGGCAAAACACTGAAAGTACCCGAGTCACACAGACAGAGGAAATGAAAATAATAGGTCCCGCTTGCCACCTTTTTCATGCCCGAAGATTCCGGGACACTTCGCAGCCTAGCATCTGATCTGCACCTCCGAACCCAAGGGTTTGACAGACAAGGTCACCACAAACCAGTGGAAAGGGAAACATCCTTTTCAACCCCACCAGACAGACGAAGGTGGAGATAAATTAATAAAAGACGTAACTTAAAGAGATTTTCGGTCACTAATTATTATTTGGAGAGTTTTGGGGATTTTCGCTACGATCAGAGTACCTAGTCTGCACCATTGCTGAGTATTCGTCAATTTTTTTGAAGAATACCCTCCATCCAAATGACTGATTGAGTCCGTTCGAGACGAGAAGTTGTTTCCGGCGACCGCAACTGACCATGGACTAGCTGGACAAACATCCCGAACCTCAGGATCTGCATGCTGAGGGGTGATGTACAAATTCACGTTTCTCGCCCATGGGTATTTTGAGAGTTAATTAAAAAATTCGATGCCAAGTTTTGTCTTATCCCCACTAGATTCCTAGGTAAAATTATTGTTCCTCGTTGGGTTCAGCAAGTAACCGGACCAAGTTTAAATAACTTAACGTTCATTACTTGTTATTTAATTTGTTTTTAACCAACAAGTATTAAATTTTTACATGAATAAAATTGTTTTTTATTTTTTTTATTAAAATTTCAATACTTTTTATTAATATTAATGATGAAAAACCCCACCACACTGTGAAAACCGGTGAATAATTCTTATTTTCTGCGATAGTGAAAACTGAAGCTTCTTCGAAATTACTTTATGCAATCGATTATAAGAATTCCCGGTCAATTATTATATATTATAACAAAATTTGGACAATTCATTAACAGCGTCCATCGTCTTTAAATTCCAAGATTATAAATTTCTGAATAATTTAGGCCTTTGTACGTAAGGGTTATTTTATCTTACATGATGGTTAAATACGTAAATTTTCATTCCATATAGTAGCATACAGTTTATGGATCATGAAAGCTATTCCACTGATTTCTGACTGGATGTGTTTGTTAATCATATTAATTAATTCTCGTTTCCTCATTGTCAAAACTCATCTCGAATGTTGAAAATTTATTCTGAGGAAGATATGTGAGAGAGAAACATCACCGATTGTGGCTCGCATTTTTCAAGCCATCATTCGTGATTTCAGACCAGGTTACTACTAATTATACCGCAAGAACAAGTGATTTCTATAGCTCTGAGTGTTGATGTAAATGTTTGTAGCAACTTTAATAGAGTATCAGGCATTTTCTTTTATGGACAGAGCACTAACTCTGGTAATGGCTTCGATCCTAACCTTAAATTGGCCTTAGAACTCTTTCGCACGGCTTTTATTTTCAAAGTTAACGTTACCAGCAGATTAGAATCTGTGTAGCGAAGAAAATATTGCTAGCTGTCGGGAACATACTAAGGCCAACGGGCATAAGGTCACTCAGGAGCCGTTAGCAGCGCAATGAGCCTCATTTACGCGCAACAACAGACATGTTTGCTTACGGCAAGCAAGGAACGCCTTCCTTACTCCTTTACACTCGACGATTTATTTACCTGTTCTAAAGCACGCAGACACAACTCACGTCCAGTCTTAAAACTACCACGATGGATTGGCATTTGAAGATTTACTATTCAGTAAGTTGAAAGACATTAATTATCAAGACCGCTTTGTCTTCAATATAATTATAGTTTCACATATTTTGTGACATTAAGTTTTTCTTAAGTTTAATTGAACAATGATACATAACTGTTTGTTAGGCCCGCAGAAAAGTAAGGCAATATATAATATTGGTCGTAAAAATCAAATCCGCAATTTGGTCTATGAGAATCAGCAAAATATACGAGTGGTAAGTTGATTCTGAATTATTAAAACTGGAGACAGGTTTTTTTTCCTTGAGAATTTCTCCAACTAATTGGATCGTTAGTAAAAGTCTCGGCTACATGAAATCAAATGCCCCTCGTTGGGCGCCAAAATATGTTAATATTAGTAGTACTAATTTATTTTATTAAATTAACTTTTTATTTGAGAAGTATTGATATTATATATATTAAAAATAAAATTACACATGAAATAAAAATGAAGCAAATATTTTTTTCAGATTGTTTATGCGCTGTGTAGCCTTGGAAATACATACTTTCTCTGACGTTTGTTGATCTCGTATTTTGTGCTGCGTTCGGGAACAGGGTTTGGCATTACCGTAGGTGGCTGGTCGGAGGCGTCGAAAGACTAATTGACGCTCGTCCTCTAGACTTGTACTATCAGCGATCACTGCACAGCAATCAAGTGATAAATGTTCGACAAAATAAAAATAGGAAAGCGGATAGTAAAATCAGCTGTAACATAATAATGTATTTGTTACGTCACATATATGGCTTTCTTTTGTTACTTTCCAGTCAAAATCTGTATTTAGGGGAAAGAACAATGTAACTAAAATTATGTATTGCATACAAAATAATTATAATTGCATGTAATATATGTCACGTTAATCTTTGGATTTCAATGCATTATGTAATATGGTTTTAACATTGGCCGATGTATTTGAAAGAAGTCGAAATTTTGTAATTGATACTCCGTACAAGTGATCGATGATAAGCAGTTAAAAAATTTTTTTTTGGATAAATATGGACATTTCCACGATAGACTTTGCCCTTTGCGATTTACCGGTCGATCGCTGTTCTAGCGGGTTCAAGGAACTTCTCTTACATCCTTGCAGTCCTCAAAAAATATATATTCCACATCTCTTAATTCTTGATTTAACACTCTTACAATATTTGTACCACAACACTTCAGTTCGGTATGAATAATCCTTTACTCCTTTATGCCAGTAAATAATACTCCTTTAGATTGGTTTCAAAAATAAGTTTTCAGTATTTATTCTTCGACTTACTTATAAAGCGTCGTCGTCTGATCACGGGCTTTGTGACTCCAATTAATTTAACGAGTAATGCTTCTTCAATTTTATCCCGGGGTCGGCGAACTTTATTTGGGATAAAGTCTAGCACAAATTTTGCACCTCTCAGTTTTACCGACAAGTAGCTAATAGCTCTCCATACACGAGCGGTTTTTCTTGACGGGCCGCAGTCACGGATATCCACCAAGGGCCTGAACGCCGGGCCGAACCCTGCAGACCTGGCCTGTCTGTCGCCCACTCGCGTACAGGCCGCGTCCGACCAAATTTTTTTCTGCTATCTACGTCAGCGGATGACAACAACGGGTTTAAAGGCCTCGGGTATGATAAGAGCGGCAAGCGGCAGGCAGCAGGTAGTTAGAGCGGCATCGCTCACTTTAATGTTCCAATGTCATTGAATGGGTCCGTGGTTCCACTGGCTACGGTAAGGGTGAGCGGTAGAGCGGTACAACTCCCGCCACTCAGCTTGCCGCTCACCCCGGACATTAATTTTTTTCCCCTGCTGAGCGGCAGAGACTAAAAATACTCTCGAGCCCAAATGTATGCAGGCTGCTGTCAGGACGAGGCCAATGTAATTTCCGTTAGTAAGAAATCATTTAATTTGTTTATTAAATATTAAATAAGGAAAGGAAGAAAATTAGTTTACTTTTTTATATAAAAATATTACATTAATATTGAGCAATCCCTGCTTGAGAATATTAACAAATTAATACGTGAAGGAAGTGTTGATATAGTTATTTAAAATCATAACTTATTGATTAATTTTTGGAAGGAAATAACGACGTACGACTTTACAAAACAAAATTTTGCAACAGACGCATTGTTTTTGTGAATGCATTACGACTTCAATATTGTAGTATCGGCAAGAAAATTGATGATGGCAGTAAAAGAAAATGTAGGTCATGAAACGTTGGTACCCTCCAATAATTAATTATTTATTATATTTATTAAGTATAGAAAACAAGACTTGTTTCCTTGTCTTATAAAAAGAATTATCAAATGAGTTTTTCCTGCCACGACTAGACTACGCCTATCTTAGGCTTGGAGTGATAAAACTGAGAGGGAATGTTAATAGTTACTTAAAATATTATTTTATTATTTATTATACCTTCTCGTATATTCTAAAAACCTGTTTTCATCATCTCTTAAATTTGTAAAAAGATGGTGATACTCTCCGTAAAACTTTTTACTTTTTATGGGATGAACTCCAAGGTTTTCTTGCCTTTCGTTAAAATTTGTTTCCATAAAAGGCTCCTATTGTCACTGAGAAAGGGAAGCTTTGCTACTTCACACGACGACTCCATGACGGGGAATGCAGGACGAACCAGTGCCTCCTGTACTAAACAGGGGACGGGGCGTTGGACGATGCCGCTCAAGGTTTTTTTATCGTAGCCGGCATCGCTCACTACTCTGCCGCTCGGAGTCCCACCGCTCGCCGCTTGCCGCTTTTATCCAGCCCGAAGCCATGGTCATTTATCCGCTTGCCAGGACCTTCGTGCATGCTAAAAGGGCCACGGTTTTCACTGTTGTCTTCACTTATGCTGCTCAAGTCAAGGTTAATATTGTTTCATAAATTTAATTTCGTTACATAATAGAATATGTTTTGAGTGTATTGTATATCATCAACATACATTTTTAACATATATATGCAATGGGCAACAAGAAGCTCGTGACAAGTGCCGGCGGAATACAAGTCAAGTGCGTTTAGACATACAGACATGATAAACAAACAGCTCTGGAAACTCCTATCTTTAAGAGATTATTCTAAAAAATGAATACTGAATTGGTTTTATTCTCTTCATATAAATTGTAGTATACGTTCATGAAGATAGGTTTAATTAATCATAAATATAATATTATAATGGTTGAAGGTGACTTAAAAGTTTTTTCTTTCTCCTTAGAAATCCAAATATTTTATTTGTATTTATTGATATTTTATGAATAATGAATGTGTTAATAATATTAGTTACGAAATATTCCAAAAATTTAGGAAAGTGGTCAATACAAAAATGCATCTACAAGTAAAGACATAGTTCTTTTCACCAGATTTGAATATTAATTTAACAAAAGCATTTTTTCATTTCAGGGTTGTTGAAAATTTTATGTAAAATTTAAGAGAACAAGTATTTATATTTCTTTATGAAATATGTGGTATGCCATCTGTTTCACAACTTTTATTTGTATCTAAGATACTGATACTAATAAATTAATATTATTTGCTGGGTATTCATCCAGAAATGAATCTAGAACTTCTTGATATTTTTTATCTTTAAGATTTTATTTGTATAAAATTGGTCATTTAATTTCCATAATGAAGGCCTTTCTTTATACCTGTTAATTAATTTTTCAACTTTCTTTTTGAAATCTGTATTTTTTCCACACTTGACCATCATAAACTCAAATTAATTACACACATAAAAAAGTAAAATAAGTGACTAGCTGTTAATACTTGGTGCAAGCTGTAGCAAGGAACTCAGGGTGAGAAGTGACAGGGTCAGGGACCGTCTGTGAGAGGGGCAAGTGACAGTCAAGGTCTCCACGGGTGGTCTGCTGTCCTCTAAGGTTGCCCATTACCTGCCCCACACCACCCCCACTGACAAAAAATCCGGGCACGTGAGTTTTACCCCAATTATCCGTGGCCTGTCCAAAAATCCGCTCGTGTATGGCTAGCTATTTATTGTATTGTTGCCGTCACGTCCTGGGGCCACCGATCATGGCAGGATGGTGCTATATTCCTCCTTATCTGCTGTCTTAAATAATTAAGCTTTGTCGCAAACATACCAATTGTAATTAAAATTTGTTCGCATTTCTTGGTATAGCTGAGACATAAGCCATTTAAATTGAATAGTGAAGAAGTAAGCAAAATGAAATGCAAATAAACCAAAACATGTTCTTTCAACTGTTCCAGAAAACGAACAAATCGGGCACCTACTACAAAACTGTCCACTTTCTCTTTATTGAACTATGTTTTTAATTTTAGACATCCCGCATTATTTTATTTGGTATCCAAACGTAAAATAAACTATTTCCTAATGAATCGACAAATTAAATAATTTACCTTCTAAGTATCGATTTAATTTCAAGTGTGATACAATTATGTTTGCAAAGGAAATTATATTTAAAAAATCTAATTGCACTAACTGTAGCTTCAGAATAGAAGCAGATGAAGTGACCTGGTTCAACATGGTACCGGAGTTATCCAGATTGAGTCAATTTGTGAAACCTCAGCAGGAAGAGCTGCTGCCGAAATATCTAGAGGCATCAGCTGTTGAGCTGATTTGCGGGTGTGGAACTGGCCAAGCACCTAACCACGAGACGTTTACGCCAGTCGGACAAGCTTTCGCCATTAGATTTATCTCGGCTAATCGTGTCGGAGCTGTCTCGACGGACAAGATGCCAGCGCAATTTACAACTCCCTCCCTACGCCGACGTCTCTCCGTATCAGAACGCTTCAAACTTCGCCCCAGAGGTCGTAAACTACAGAGTAGATGCGGTTAGTGTTCCCATCTCGTCGTCAACCGAAAACTGTTGGATGTGTCCCAGTAAATAGTGCTATCTCCGTTGCATGTCTGCTGGCTCATAAAACACTCATATTTGACTTTGCTCTGCCTGCCAAAACAATAAGAACAGTGGAATTCAGGAACTGAAATTGTCTTGTCAATTGACGTAGAGTACATATCAGTGTAATGTAACATTACAAAACTAGGATCCACATGTCACGTTAATGAGATAACAGAAAAATACGTTTCTAAGAAGCATATTTGGAAGTAATTCAAGCCTGTTCAAATCAATAGTCTACTATAATTTAGTTTGTAAGAAGCACCAAATCATGGTTTCTGTATTCACATACAGATCAAAAAGTAAGAAGTAAATTCATTACTAAACATGAAATATTATTTCTCTGATATTATGAAAAGAATGATAGTTGGAAAATTGTATTATGATATTCCATTATTATTACTTAGCTGCTATTGGGTATTTTTCCGGTGGCAGCTATATACAAAGAAAACACAAATACAATTACAAAAGGAAAATACAATTCACACTAAGCGACAATTTTGAAATGTAGGATTTGATCTGAAAAAGAAAAGAGAAGTCAGGAGTCACACAGAAATCACTTCACTATTAGCACTTCACTCATTCTAAAAAACTGCTCACTTTAGTTTCCTTAGCCTATTCCTAAACTGATTTACGCCACCCGGAAAAGTCGTATTTCTGCAGGCAAGGCATTCCAATTGCGTATAGATCTAATAACAAATGAAAATTTTCCTCGTCTGTGCGTTGCTCTTTTTATTTAATTTTGAACGTATGACTATTTTTAGAAATATAATTCGGCGCCGTAAGATGGTTTGTTATTTATTTCCAGGCCCTGTGGTTCACCCTTATAAGCTTTATATATTGCGCACAAGCTCGCATGTTTCCTTCTATTACTGAGACTTTCTAAATTCTCGTGAGGATTGTTCTCGAATCTACCCTCAAACATATTTTCAGCCCGTTTTCGTATTTTTTCCAACGCTAGAGTGTGTTCATTTCGATATGGATCCCAGCACGTTACCCCATATTCTAAAATTGGTCTGACCAGCGTTTTTTCAAGCGGAAATCTTGTTTTTTCTCGTGCTTTTCCTCAAGAGTCTGTTTACTAAGTGGAAGCAGCAGCGCCCTCCACCCTTTACTTGCCAGGAACCTCGCTCACCTCATTACCCCAATTTAAATATTTCCAGATTATTGAAAGAGACACACTTATAAGACTGAGTCATTGTTAGAAATAAATATGGCTGAGGGACAAAGATACTCAACAAGGTAGTTATTCAAGTCACATTTTATTAATTGTTCCTATTATACCGGACACTGTTTTACATATTCATGGTTAGATATAACAACATATGCCCACAGCGTATTATTGACTAAGTATAGTGATATAGTTAGTAGTCTCCGCGAGAACTGAAATGTATATATTACTTTAAGTCTAAGTTGATCATAGAATTAGATTTTTATTTAGGTTAGAATGATGAAGTAGAGAAGTACGAAACAGGTTGAGGATAAGCGCCACCCCGAAGTAATGCTAAAGCTGTGCCGGGGTGGATACAATGTCTAGGATAAAGGGTTTGTGGTTTTAGTGCACGTTAATCCCACACTACGCAGAAGTGCGCACCCTCCTGGCTGTCCATTAGGATTTCCACTGTCACCCCTTGTAAAAAAAAATATTCCAAAATATTTCCAAATGTAAAACTTGATATTTGCACTCTCCTATTATTATATCATTGATAAATACGGCACGTCAATCGAAAGCTCCATCAAAACAATTTCTAACAATATAAAGAATGATTAAATTGAATAACTGGGTTGTTAATAATTTTTATTACTGAATCGCCCTCCAACAGTCAGTCATAGAAGAAAACATTGAGGGCAATAGTGTGACTAATGGAGACGACCAACAAAATAGAATTATAATGAATCCCCAAGGAATAACAATTTCTAATTGTAGTGACCGCATTTTTTATGGAGATACGTTTGGAGATGATCCTGTGACGGAGTTCTTTGTGTGGATAGTTTTTACGTGAGGTACGAAAAACTAGGTGAAAGTATTCCATCGACCATTCTGATAAGAAACATCATATTAAAAGTTAACCAGATTTTTTTTATTGGAAATTTAGAAAAGAATACCATTCAATACCCCAATAAAGGTACCTAAAGATGTTTAAACATTAAAATCTATATAAATAAAAGATAATGTTTGGCGGTGTTCATCCCTCAAAAAAGATTTTGTTGATCTGAGCCCAAAAGCGTCCCACGGCAATCATGTTCCCTGCGACTTCATGTGTTCCCCCTTACGATTTCCTACATCATTCAACCCCTTGCGGTGAAACTTTGGTATATTGTTGTCCTCTACCCAGAAAAGGTTCCTGTCGCTCTTTTGAAGATTTAGGTTTCTCCCTTCTCCCTTTGAGATACAAAAGTCTTTCCCTAAAGTCATGTAGCCATTACAAATGGATAGATTATGACCTCAAGGGGCCTGTCAAATGTTATGTATAATTGCGACTCGGGCGCTCGAGACGAATTTTTCTGTAACTAAGACTCGGGCCACACACACGTAATAAAATTTTTGTAGATAGGTATATTTATCTATACATAAGTTTTGAATTATTTCTGTCGCCATTTCAAGCCAAAGACATGAAGAACTTAAAACAGGATAAATTATGTTTTTACACAGCCAGCCAAGCAAGATGTTTATCAACTGTGTTGCGTGCGGCAGCGACGTCGACATTCCCAAAACACAATTAAAAAATATGAAACCTCAAAAGAAAGTGTTAGTTATATTTAAGCGTTACTTCACATTTTACAGGCTGCGTAAAAGTAAACAGATTATTGCAAGCTAATCAGACCGGATCGAAAATATCTGTCAAGCGTGATATAATAAATTTAACTAACCTTTTACATTCTAGTACTGATACTTTTAATGAGTTAATAAATATGCAAAATGTTATATAAGGGCTTGAGATACGTTATATAAAGACCAGGTTTTCTGTATGTGTATTCACGTTAGTACAAATATTATTTCACTATAAACAGATCAAAGAGTTGGTTCAAGTATCTTTTCTTTATAAATATAATTAATTGTTTCTGTGTATTCCGTATTTTTGTGCTTATTCAAGGTATCAGTAGATTAATTGACTCGAATGAGGTATTCAGCCATGCCGGTGGTTGTTATCTAATTCGGTTCTCGAAACGTAGATGGCGGGAAAAGTACAGTTTCGAAAATGTGACTGGCTCGCTGGTGTCTTAACCGCGTGTTGACAAAGATGTTTCTGTCGAATCAAATATTGTTGTGGGCAAATATAAATAAATTTCCGGGCAACGCCGGGAACCCAGCTTTCAACTAATAGAAGGGTCAACATTAAAAAGAACAATCTTAAGAATAAGAAATAATTACCATCGAAATTTTAAGTTTAACGTCATTATAAAGGAATAATTTCTGAAATGTAAAACAACCTCATAAGGTTTACTAAGCACAACACGGAAATTATTAATAATTATAATTATTATTTTAAGTACTTTCTGTAATTATCTTTGGTTTATATCTTTGCGTCAATGTGTTTTGGCCATATAGTTAAGAACGGTAAGCTGGGTCGATACGTCCGGCACGTAAATTTTCGTTCTAATTGTTTCGTCTTTCGTTTTTTAAATTTTAAATTTTTATTATTTGCTTAAATAATATTGTAGTTAACTATGCAAAATGTTTTAATGATTTTAATCTACTAAACATGAGTACGGTATTATTATATTATGTTAACACATACTGTAAATTGTATTTAAATAATAAAAAACGTAAACGTTTTTATCAATTAAAACTATAAGGTTTTGTTTGTTAATAATAAATAAATAAATAAAATTTATTTTTTATTAAATTATTATCGTGGGTTGCGTGTGATGTGATATAATTAATTCCGCTTCATATTCTGAATGATACCATATACTCTTTCCTCTTCCTGTCCTTTTATCAGGTCTGTCACATAGTCATAAAAGTCTCCAAAACCTCCACAGCCACAGTTTTAGTAGCCTCGTGCCCCGCCGTTATACCTGTTTTTCTCTCCTAAATGCGATAGTTACCCAACAGAGTCCACACAAAACACCACTTTGAACTTGTAGATGGGGTGTTTTGTTTTTACTATTTAACGTTTAATAAATTATCTACCTGATGCAGGGTTTCTAGGGTTTTCCCTGCATCACTTTAGGTGAAACACCAGACAGTATCCTTAACCTATAGCCCGGGGACTATAGTCAAACCTTGGCTACCTTGCTCTACCTCTCACATCACCCGTTTTCAATTCCCTACCTATGCTATTAAAGGGGAGTTTCCTGTTTAAGGATCACCCTCAGGTAGCCTCCTGTTATCAAAAAATAAAAGTTATAGCACGTTCAAGTTAAAGAGTTAAATGTTCTTAACTGATTTGTCTCTTCTGTGGGTCTGCACGAATATCACATATATTTTATATGTATAAATTAAAGAAAACGTTTGTCAATAAATTATTTTATATGCTCGTAAACAAACATGTGACAAACATAATATCACTTTCTCTCCATCCAAAGATTAGTTAATTAGTAAATTATATATATATATATATATATATATATATATATATATGTGTGTGTGTGTGTATGTGTCTCCTTTATGCATTACTACACTATTCATCGGACCGCCATGAAGCTTTGGTGAATTGTTGAGTACACTCCCTCGAAGGTTTCTGCCATAGTACATCTAACATACAATTGTAGGTTCTATAATTATATACATATAAAAAAGTGAAAAACATTCTACGGCATAAGTTTCGTGGCCCATACACTCATCGAGATCTCCAAAAGTGAATGAGCGTTGCGTATACTCTTGATCTATAGTAATTAATTTTTTGGATTAACAGGTTGCATGAGGGTGATCCTGAAACAGGCAACTCCCCGTTAATAGCATAGTAAGGGAATTGAAAAGGGGGGATGCGGAAGGTAGAGCAAGGTCTTTTTTAAATTATAAACATTTTGCGCCTTAATTAATCCTATCGTTGGCAGTGAGCTAACTCCCTGAGAAATAATAAACTTCTTTGGATCGTCGATAGGATGTATACGTACATAGTTTTTATTTTTCGCGTCAGGTCAAGTTTATTAGTTAGTATATTGCTCATTTTTAAAAGCAAATAAAATAAATATAAGTGAAGTTTCCGTCTGTCTGGAAGTTTGTCTTGGATATTTTTGTGTTAACAGGTTACATGAGGGTGTAAGTTTCGAAACGTTTGAAAATAAACTGCGAGTTATAAAATTAAGTATTTAAAAAATACCTAAGTAACCTTATATAAAATAATTAAGAGTAAATTAAAAATAACATAAATAACAGTTATATAAAAATAATCAGCGAATTTTGAATTACATAACAAATCCATGGTTTTTTCCCGAAGCTTAGATACTTAAAATAAAATAGGTACATAAAGGATACTGTAAGTTTTATATATTCAATGTATTCAACTTTATCAAAATTCTGATCCTGTGGTTTCTTGTTTTAGGCCGAAATAAAAAGAGCTGATTGTACAAGTTCCGCTCGCGAACGATGTCCCGGGCACAGCTAGTTTTTACATAAATATGTTTTAAAAATTCCACAGACCAATCTTCCTTCTCAAGACGTTTTTGTTTCCAACATTAATCACTTGTTTTCCGCCGTTAATAATTAAAATAATATTATATTTTGATTCTTTTACATTATGGCTGTACAAATTCTAATCTTTCTTTACAACACGTAACCTCGCCGAACTTAATCATTATTTGCTCCATGTAAGATTGAGTATTTTAATAAAATTTTAAACCATTAACATTACTTTTTAACTCCGATTACGTATGTTAGAGGAGACCCATGAAGGTGTCCCAGAAAGTTCCCAATGCAGATATTCTGTGTTAATATCCACTTCGTGAATCATAGCACTAATAATACCTTCGTATTCTGAATATTTAATTCAAGTGACATAAGTCACTTCTGCGTCACGTGTCAAATGAATATTTATTACTTTTCTGAGACGTCCATTCCACTGAGATTAATAACGCTTGAAATACTCGCGTGTTGCTAATAACCTACACTTTAATTACCGACGTCCAGTAACATCCGCTTCTAACTGTTATATAACCTTTATGCTTTTATGTAACTGCAGTGGTTAATAAGTCAGACTAATTTTCATCAACCTTGACGTGTAAAAAAAAATTAGTTGAAATTTAAGACAAATATTTATACACTGTTTTGTAAAACGTTGCTGATTCCTTGATGAATAATTATGTTCGCCTTAGCTGTAAAATGAAGCTCTGTTAAGAGCCTTTACGACGTTTTATTGCTTCGTGAATTTGGCAGCTCAAAGGCTGATGTACTTTTCTCTCCACTTAGGAAACAAGAAACTTGATAGAAAGTAACTTAAAGAGGGAGAAGAACAAAAGGAAGAATGTAGCCTTCAGACAAATTAAAAATAAATAACAGGCTGCTGTTACGAGGCGACAGGCATTGGAATTCCTAAATGGGGTGGAGGAGTGAGGAGATTGAGTGAGCCAACCCCTAGATAGCGGACAGAAATTCTTTCCTATTTATCGGCCATCTGCCAGGAGACGCGAGGAATTTGAATTATTAACAATCTGAGTGAAAACAATTTCGTAGCAGCCGTTAATTTGATTCCGTGACAAGACTAGTGGTAGTGGGATGAGAGGAATCCGAGAAGCCCAAACAACTTTTAAAGCGAGTGATGAATTGGTAACAGCGTAAGATAAATTATTGAAAGGCATGAGAAACGATTTAGACGAAAATGCAGTCGAGTGAGGGGATTATTACGATTTGACTAAACATACCATCGATCTAGAAAGAAATGATTTTACGGATTCATTTATTCGTCCCGCCTCATTCAGATTACTCATAACTTCTCTCGTCAATAAAACGAATTTTATAATAACTGAAAACTCATTTAATTCGCTTACTACCTCGTTTCAAAACGATACAATCACACATTCTTAGTAATATTAGTAAGTAATTAAAAACGTAATAGGTTAATAGCGTTTGTACTTACATGCGTTGTTTCACCATTTTTTAAAATTCATGTCAAATGCTGCTTATTTTAACTATATTATTTATGGCAGTTTCAGAAATGACTAAATTATTAAAGAAGTAATTAGTATTTTATTGAACAAGACACTAATGCATCAGTTCACTGACAATTATTTATGTAATAATTTATTTTAACGTCATGATCTTAATAATGTAAGATAAATAAATATATATATATATAGTGATAAAAAAGGCGGATTTTGTGATTATGTGGCGTTATGAGGCGCAGTTCGGCCAACAACAATGGCTAGTCGGCTGAAAGATGGTGATTCCCCGTGGGAGATTCCCGCCAAGCGTGTGTAAAAAATGACGATGGTGAATCCCCGTGGGAAACCCCCGCCAAACGAGTGTATAAAATGAGGGCGGGGAACCCCGAAATTTTGTGAAATAGGGGAATTCCCGTCGGAAGATTTAAAAGGGAAGCCTATGGGTGGCTCAGCCCCAGAAGGCCGGAGAGTGGAGGAGAGGACGGACGTGGTCCGAGCTGTGAGAAGTGAGACGAGTGGAGGAGAAGAAAGACGTGGTCCGAGCAGCTCCAGAAGGCAGGCGAGTGGAGGAGAGGATGGACGTGGTCCAGGCCAGAAGTGAGACGAGTGGAGGAGAGGACGGACGTGGTCCAAGCAGAGCAGATGAGCAGCAGTCAGAAGAATTGAGGAGAGGACGGACGAGAGCAGACGTGTCCAGACGTGATCAAATCCTGCAAGACGCCAGAGAGACGCACAAACATTCGAGAGGTGGATGTTTTTTGGGTCAGTAACTGTGGGTAAGTTATAAAAAAATTGTGAAACTTGCTCATTGCTCTGGATAAATAATATTTAATGATTTTTCTTTCTATTTTTCAGCTACTGCATACTCCATCTCTCGAGAGACCCAAAATCCCCTGAGATTAAGCCCGTGTATTCACTTTAAATTAATAAATGAAAAAGTTTAAAATTGATCATAATTTGTTCTGTTAATTAATTAATGTTTTATACCCAAAAAAGTATATTACAATATATAACGACAGATTAACAGATTTTTAATTAAAATAATTACAAACAAATTTATTTACCTTAACAACGCTTAGAGTTGGTACTTCTTTATGCACTCATCAAGCTATGTTTCCACTGAAGTGTTAGTCTTAAATTACGTCATAGTTTTCTGACATAAATATTTACAATATAGAAAAGACGGTCAAAAAAGAAGTCAGCATTAAAAATATAATTATTTATTAACAAAAGCGAAGTTTCATCTTCATTTAGAGACTTCCTTAGGATTACTACAAACATAATATTAGAATCAATTAATTCTGAGTTCTATGTTACAATTTTGAATTTATACTATATATATCTTAAAGTTATAGACGTTCCTCATTCTGACTTTGAAGGTTACTTATTGGGTTTCCGTTGTTACGGTACATCAACGTACTGATTGATATGTGTACTTTTCATTACTATACACCACACGATTTAGAATGTTTCAAAAAATTACGTAGCTCAAAAATGTTAGACAACTATTGTGAGGTATTGGAAATTAAATATTTTGAACGTAAGAAAATGAGGATTTTAAAAGAATAACAAGCCTGTAAAATTCACATAACATCAACGCAACAATATTTTAACTTGGTTTTTAAGTCATTTAATCTTTCAATACATAAACAATATAAGTATCATTTCAGTCTGACTCTAATTATATTAAAACTAAAAGGCAAAAGAGATAAAAACAGTATTATTTTGTTCAAGTATTTGTGGGAACAAAATAATGATTCATTTTACAATTCTTTATAAAACGTTTTAAAAGGAAACATATCAAGAAAAAAAAACTTTCTTGGTTTAATCTAAATAAGGCAAAACTGTATCATGTAGGAAAAGTAAGAAAGTCTCCCATTTTGTAAAGAACGAATAATAAAATATTAATTACCTCATATATCATGATAAAATTTTTAATTTATTTTATGGTCTATCTGATTAATAAATAAAGTTATATAATATCATATTTTTTATATGAAGTATAATCACAGATATCAAATGTTTCCTGATCCGTAACGGTTGCTCTCAAGTAATGTATACTTTAAGACAAACCTGATAGTCTGAAATGGGTTCAAATAAATGCCAAATAAAACAGGTTATATATTTTAATTCATGCTACGATAACGCATAGGATACAATGCAAACATGCAGTTTTAGTTACACAAAATAAAATTATTAAAGTCAGATGAAATAGATTGTCACGAAACTCGGCCATATAGGCGATGAAGCTGAATGAAGGGATCAAGATACAAAAATATCAAGCCAGTCCAGATTTTTCCATCCTGATCCTTGATTCGTGTCCACTAAAAGCGTAATTCTTATTACAGTATTTCCGTGTTCTTTATTTTCGTTACCGACCATAGTATCCCCGAATTATATTGGCGGATGTCACTCTTCCTGCTATTAACTTTTTAATTATTCATGTCTCGCGAAATACAATGTCATGTACAGTATTTGCTAAAATTTTGATTTATCTTAAACATCACTGCAGAAAACAGCTTCATTCCACCTTAGTTCCAGCTTTATTTTGGGCTCATTTACTCATGTCAGTTTTGTCGCAGATTCCTGACAGTATCTTGAATTTAGTCACACGTCTTTGAATCGAAACAAAGTTGTAAACAGGCAACTTCCCTTTTGCAGAATATAAATAACATTGAAAAGGGAAGGGGGTTGTGGAAAGTATAGCAAGGTAGCCAAGGGTTGACTAGAGCCCACGGGCTATAGTTTACGGATCCCACCCGGTGTTTCACCTAAAGAGATGCAGGTAAAACCATATAAAACCTACATCAAGTAGGTTTGGCTATTGGGAACTATAACCCACGCCCATCCGAATGACAGAAGATGAGTTTGCAGTGGGGTAGCAGCATTCCCTTCTCCGTTTTAGGAGGCAGTTGGCTGACTGATCCAATAGGATTAGAGAACTACTCTTACCGTATACCCAAGGCCTTCGGAGCCAGTACATACACCTCCAAAAATAGCTGAAGGTGCCTCGGCTTGTATGAACCTTGGAAAAAACAGAGAGAATACGAGGCATTCCTAACGAAGTCAGGTGATCTTCGAAGTTAATCTGGGGAGAAATACCCACAAGAGGAAAATCCTAGCGTACCTCATTTATTAGAACAAGGTTTTCGGCCGTAACCGTCGCTGGAGATGGTCCGCAACACCAAATTATTCACATGTACATTCAATAATATTTCCGCTGAGGGAGTCAAGGAGTAAATATGATGAATTGCTGAATTTTACGCCTGCTGACTTATTGGCCGTCTTTTTATTTATTATACGTCATTTATATATATTTTTTGTTTTTTTGGGTAACAGGCTACATGAGGGTGATCCTGAAGCAGGCAACTCCCCTTTAATAGCATAGGAAGGGACTTGAAAAGGGGGGATTTGGAAGGTAGAGCAAGGTAGCCCAGGGTTAACTAGGGCCCCAGGTATTGTCTAAGGATCCTACCCGGTGTTTCACCTATAGGTGATGCAGGGAAAAACCCTAGAAAACCTGCATCAGGTAGGTCGGGCTAGTGGGTACTACTCCTGCGCCCTTCTGATGACGGGAGACTGGATTGCTGTGGGAACGCAACAAATCCGCCTCCGTGCCTTGATCAGTATTGAGAGGCAATTGGCCGACTGGTCCAATGGGATTAGCAAACAATTCTTACCGTATGCCGAAGGTCTTCGACCCCCGTACATACACCTCTCAAACTGCCCAAGGTCGTCTCAGCCTGCAGAAGTCTTAAATTAGTTACCTGGCCATGGACCAAGGGGGGAATTAGCCCACTTTAGTATTTAATTAGTCAACACGTAACTAAACCATCAGCGAGTGAGCCACATTTTTTAAAATATACCTTTTCTCGCCCCCTACTTTATGTGATCTAAATTTCATCATAACCTCTGCGATGACTCGGTGTTATAAACGAATCAAGAAATCGACTGGTTCGTCGAATAAGCACAATAACTTAAAAATAAAGTCTGAGAAAATATATAATACAAGAGAGTTGCTATCAATATCTCTATAGAGAAAATTATTTATTGGCATACATATATTGCATAGGACTTTTTTGGCCTGGAAAATGGGAAAAAAGGAACCTAAATCTTCAAAAGATCGCCAGAAAACTTCTATGGGACGATCAGCGCTAAACATCAAAATTTCATGGCAATTGAATCAATAGTATGGGAAAGGCTAAGGGGAAATATTTCGCAGTTGACTTTGATCGGGTCCGACTTTGGCCTAGCAATTTAATTGATTTCCAAATATTTATATTAATATCATCTGAACCCTGAAAGGTATCGCAATAAAACATACACGACAATTTAAGTTAAAACCCCTCATTTATTTCCTCAAATTATCATTGAAATCTGTTAAGCCGTTTCGGAGCCTATTGGAGATAAATATTCAGACAGATATTTCAATTTTATTTATTGGTATAGATTGTCTTTGTTTTATAATAATGAAGTAATATTCACAGAAGTTGCTATCACAGTAACAAAGGAGCCCTTCTTCATCCTTTCGTTGAGAGTAAGGCATGTCTTTCTTTTAACAGACAGAAAACGTGTTCCGCGAACAAAGACGGAACTAAAATACTCTGTCTACACGTTGTACAGATCTTGTGAGACGAGGGAGTGTGCTATTTAACTCTCAGCCTGTTTCATTTCCGAGGGTGTCAAATTTCTTTCCTTGCTAGGAGGTTCCCAGAATTGTAATTGAACACAAAAGACGTTTCCCACTCTTAGCAGTGACAGGCGCGTCTTTTGATCACGAGTTTCTTTTATCTTTTCGTAGAAGTGTCCGTCCGAAGGCGGCTGGATTATTTTGGCCGAGATGTAGTTGTTCTCCCGTCAGTTTATTTATAAGGATGGGGTGGTTTAAGGTGGAAGTTGTCCTAAGACCGAAATAACCTAGCAATCTGTGCACGGATGATTTTCCTCCTTATCTGTTTCCCTTATCGGGGTAACATTAAACCTCTGGAATCTGTGAGGATCGTCCCGACAAAGAATAGGAAGGTCTGGTCGTCGGAGGAGAGGTCAAATATCAGTAAACAAATTAAATCGGTGAACACCGAACGGCCATTATGTTGAGCTGGAACGAAATTGTTCTACCTGAACTTGTGAGTTGACACAACATGACCGAAAACAGGATTAATATGTCGACAGTTTTCGATTAATTTAACCAAATGTCGTTTATGTACGAGTATATGGTCTTTACTCCATCCCAAACATTTAATGTTACAACGGTCTAATTAAACAGAATGGATTTATACCATTCTATGGCGGAAAAGTTATGTTTTCACTTGAAGCTGTCAGGTCTGTGAATAATGTTTAAAAAAATAGAGTGAAGAAAACGTGGCAAATTTTGAACCCCTTCGTTGGGGTATACTGTCCCGGTGACGATGACGGATGAGTATGGAGTGAAACGTTTAACGAAAGAACAATACAGATCAGATTACAGGACCAGCCTCTGTGATCCAGTGGCTAGCGTCACTGCCTCGTACCACAGAGGTCCCGGGGGTCGATTCCTGGCAAGGGCTTGGGAATTTGTGTACGTCTTTGTGTTCACTAATCGAGTAACCGTTACTATGAAAATATGATAACCTACAATGGTAAAGTAGTCGCTAATGACAGTTGTTGACCCGACTCAAAAAAATAAATAAATATTTGAAATAACATGGTTGTAAATCTAAATACATATTAATTCAGAGAATGATATAAAAAAACTGAGGGCAAGGAACTACCCTTTGTAAAGTTCCCTGAGTTTAATCGGACTGCCAATCACATTGAAATAGCTAGATTAAGTAACCCTTTTAAAAGAGTGAAATCTTTAGTCAGAAATTTATAACACTCGAGAGCTTTCGATCTTGAGTAGTTATCATTCTAGCAAGTATTAAAAGTATCAGTAAACTTATAATAGCAGAGACAATATTTATTAATATATTACAAAATATCTAGTTAATAACAGGAATGACGAAACTAACATTCAATCACAGTATGCTAATATTGTAAATAGGTTACAAAAATAATGTATCTTAATCGACTATTAATTATTAACATATGAAAGGAGTTAACAAAATTTTTAAAATGTAAAGAATTTTGATATTAACATTGTTGCGTAATGTTGGCAATATAAATGTTAATGATACTTGACGATCGAAGGAATCGGTAAATCGATAACACAAATTTTGCACAGGACTTGAAAATTTTAGTATTGCAACGATAGACCTTCGGCATTGACAACAGCCGATGTGACTGTAATGAATTTCAGAGCAAACGACACGTTCCAGTTCTGAGTTATCAGCAAAGCATTTTATAATTGTAAATGACGGTTTTCTTCAAATGTGCATCGTCAATAATAGTTTTAAATTTAAATAGAAGAATTTTTTTGCCAAAATATTTTATACGAGGGTAAGCTGAACCGCATGGAACATTCGCAGTCACTAAAGTAATAAACGTGAAATATTTAATAAAGAGTTCTTTACGATTTATCTAACCACATAGAATACATTTCTCGAAATTAATTGTAAAAATAAATAAAATGGTGTTGATGGAATGATGGGACAATTCGAAAAAGTTTTACTTTAAGAGTGTCACTGTGTACTGAAATAGCAACGCAAATGAGGTTTCAACTTACTCCATCAATGTTAAATATTTTAACTGACATAAAAACACTATATAAATGTTAAACACACTATTTAGTACATAATATTCAATGTAAGGACTTGATGTAAAAGTTATAATTCTATATATTTCCAATCGCAAACTTTATCTTAGCTACTGACGATTTTCATAATGTTTATGATGCTGTTTCGTAATATCTTTATTATTTATTTCTATTAGCCTATTTTTTATTAATATATAAAAACTATTATCTTTACATATTCTCAGTTGTGCCAATTTCGATATAGTATATACAATATGAACCCAAAACAAACATGAAAATAAAATATTGTATATAATTTACATGGTTACATGAGGGTAGGTTAATCCGTGTGATTAGCCGAACAGGTTGGGTTTAATTGTGAGTATCTGAGGGGTAGGATTAATGAGGATGTGGTCTGCAGGCATGATAGTAGAGTGGGTTAGGATGTGCCTGATCAGGGGGAAATTAGCCTATTTACGGCCGTTAGTTTTTAATGTGTATTTTGGATTTAATATTGACGCAGAACTATAATTAAGACCGAAACGTATGTACTACCTGTTATCTGGTTTATTTTATTAACTTATAACAATGTGTAATATCTCTGGTAATAATTTTCTTTTTTTATCGTCATAGCGAAGTAAGGGTATTCGACTAATGAATACATACATAAATTATCAAGAAACCTTTCTTCAGATGTACTACGTGTATACTAGATGCTATAAATTTATGAATTGATCACTCTTTAGATTTTCTCAAGCATCTCCATAATATTTCTGATTTGATTAGAATCGGTAATATTATTATCCCGTTATATTGTGACGTGAATTTTGCGTGCCATGTACAAATATTGGAGACTCCGGCGTCTTGCCACTATCGCGACATGCAAAGAACAGGAGCATTTGTAGCTGTCAAGATAAAACTTACTAGTAGTGCTACAGTTTTAAATCCTTGGACTTTATCTACTTTACCATGTTAACTGCAATAAGATTAATCTAGAGACGCATAAAGTTGGCAAACCCTCACGAATCCAAGTGGATTTTTGCAGGGACTTCTGAAAGTAATAGAAATAAACGTGCTTCAAAACTAACATAATGTGAGTTGAGAGTAGTGACAATTACGAGGGCCATTTTCAAAGTATGTACCGATGTTTTTTTTAATAAAATAACAGAATATTATTTTCCAGATATTTTATTATCAATCATTACCGTAATCCTGACACTGCACTTCCACGTATTCAAAGCATAGTCACTTTGTGTTTTACTTTTGTTAGAGCGTTTAGAGATGTTTAATACAACTGAACGACCCGTCGACTGTGAAGTCAGTCGCTGCTTAAACGGAAGAAATGTTACGACAGCAAACACTCACTGGCAATGGTGTGATGTGTATTGGGAAGTAATAATGAACGATGGAATGACGAGGAAACGGATTAAACAGTTTAACGAAGTACGTGAAAATGTGGACGAAGCGCCACGGTGCGCCTGGCCAGTTCTGATGACAGGCAATATCTTTCTTTGACGGAGCCATACAAAAACTGGCTCCTTGTTACGGTAAATGACTAAATAACGGCGATTGCTATGTGGAATGTAGTATGAGACTTGTAAGGCAATGATTGCTAATAAAGTATCTGGGAACAACGTTCTGTTATTTACTAAATCATAAACGGTACTTAGATTACAAGCAGCCTCGTACAATTATCTCAGTCAACTAAAATATTTCCTTTTTTTTGTTTTTGGCTTGGGTTTAATCTGTACATCGTCTTAGAATAAACGCGAACGGAACAATCTATAAGCTACTTATCATAGTTCGAGTAAATTTTTTTTGAATTGTTTTCAAACCAAATAATCGGAGCCTCTATGGTTTCAAATCACACATTTTACTATTTCTCTAAAAGAAACAATGGAGAAACTCAACATTTTCGTCTAGAAATTATTTTATACTTCCAATATGATTACTTTTTGCACCTTTTGTATAATTTTCGCGCACATATTTCTCATGAAACTCTTTCAGTTTATGCAAAAGAGTCAAATTATTAAATATTCAAACATCGAGAAGATCAAAATGAAATATTTTGTAGTGTATACATACTTTCTAAATTATTAAAGAAGTTATTTTTTATTTTAAATTAAATAAATTTCGTTAAATTTAATTTTACGGGCCACGGAACTCGAGGGTTTGTTTCCCCTTTCCGGTAAACGACCCGAAGACCTGGTCTCATAACATCAAAATATCTAAGAAGTAGCACTTTGAGGGATTAAGAAGCCGCTGTCCAGCAATGTCATGAGAGTGTCGTATGGAGTAATCTGCGGTTCCAATATTTTGTCACATCTCTGAGTTTCCCGCAGACGGTTCAGTAACCTCTGGTGCGTGTCATTTCACAATTTTCTGGTAGACGTGTTAAATACGGATCTGCGAACTTGGAAATTGTAAGAATTTGAAGTTGCCGAGTTGTAGTGGAGATGGAGGGATGAGGAGTAGTTGGGAAGTGATGATGTGAGACAGCGGTCGTTGAACGGGTGTTGGAAAATAGCTGTTGGTCAGACGGAAACACGTGGGGATTCACATGGACTAGTAGCAGACTTCAAAGGGCATCGTTAGCAGCCAATTCCAGAAGCTGCCTCTTCAATATCTTCAATGGTTCCAAAGGTTCTGGCCAAATCTACCTACGAGTTCCGGTATCGGTAACGAACTAAACAAACCATAAATGCGGTCTACTGAAAGCCACAGAAGCCATTGCTATCAAAAATTATAATGACAGAAACAATGAAATTGCTTTCAATTTTTATTTATAAAGTAAATTAATTTTCCAGAATCTATAATTCCTTTTAAAAGAGCAGGGATAAGTTTATACTTCATTTCATTTTGTTGTTTTCTTGTGCCAAATATAGTTTTTAAAATGTAAACTTTCTTATTATTTATTCTCATTGGTATCATTTAATTTAAAAGTAAATATAAACCCTTTAAAAGTTACAATTTTATTTACCATGTATCATAAAAATCTGATAGAGTACTTCATTTTTTACAAAAAAAACGAGAAGTTATTATACTTTATAAATAGTAATTACTGTCAATGATAAGTACTTATCTATTGACGTCGAAAATAATGTTTCTTTGACAAGCCCTGGAGTTTGACATTTGGCAGGAGCAATCTTCGGTAAAATTAAGTGTGTATAGTGCCCTGTTTAAAGATTGGCAGAACTAAAAATTGCCAGAGCATATATTACGGCTGGCTGGAGCAAAATATCATAATCATATAAGAAAAAAAATAAAGCAGACAGCTGGGTATTGTAAATAATATTCCAAAATCAAAAAAATTTACGTATCGAAATTTTTATATAAATTTCGCAAAACATCTTGAAAGGGTGATGGTTTTAATACTTCCAATTTCACATAAAATATCATATTCTGTATGGTTTTAAAATCTAATGTTTGAATAAAATATTATTACAATGTCAAATAGTTTGTTTACGTCTTCCTTATCGGACATCTCATATAGAAAAAATTATTTGGCCAAATATTTAGTTCCAACTGGTGACTAAAAGGTTTCAGTTTCAATGGTATTCTAAATTTCTATTAATTATCTGCAGTGTTCCTAATTTCTAAAAAATTAAAACTGTTTTTATTTAATGTGCACAAGTACTTCATTAAAAATAACAGATGGAGTCCATTCGCGTATTCAACTGAGTTATTAATAGATTTCCAGTAAATAAGCAAAACATAAAAATTATTAATTCATACCGTAATCTGTAGTTATAGAAAAATATGTGATTCAATAAGTACAAAATTTCTGGTGCTTTTGGTATGATTACTCTAAAAATTATGTAAATGTAATCTTTCATGCAAATTTGTGTGTTCATTGAAGTCAGTTGCTGCAACTATTACTACAAAATTATTACCAAATCCGATATGGATTCGTTAAATCCTGAAACAATTCACGTATAATTTCTAATACGGTATCAATTTCACGAAACTTGTGGAGTATGCAGCAGTAATTTCTGTTAACGAAGTTCCGGCCAATTTTAAACCATTAACAAATGATTAACTTAAATTTCTCAATAAACACTCCTACTTTGGACGGGATTTAATGAATCATTAACCTTGATACAATATTGTACAAAGTTCAACTACAATGTAATCTAGTGAATGTGTAAAAGGCCGACGGAAATTAGAAATAATAAATTGCGTTATAATTCGAACATAAGACATTTATTATAAGTTCAGAATCACATATCGGTTTACAGGTTTAAAAACGTTAAACAATTTCGATACCTCAGCATATTTAGGAAACGAATGACCGACTCTAATTTCAATTGAATGGCTGAGGTTTAATTGTTTGTTTAGATTAGTGCGGACTTTCTAATTGTAGTTTTATCTTCTAGCGGATATATGCTTTTATTTGACTTTCCGTTACGTACTTCTAATAATAATTCACCTAATTTAAATCGATGTTCTTAGCAGTCT
The DNA here is from genome assembly GCA_034510155.1 of Eucriotettix oculatus. NCBI lineage: Eukaryota > Metazoa > Arthropoda > Insecta > Orthoptera > Tetrigidae > Eucriotettix > Eucriotettix oculatus. Next base: position 184,610,760 of record CM067376.1, read on the forward strand.
ATCTTTAATCTTTAACTTTTTAAAGGTTGAATTGTCTTTTATATATTATATCACTGACAAAATTCGATTGCATTCATGTTTTACGATTCTAGAATAATAGCACTATAATTTAGATTGAAGAAGGCGTTACTGAAATCCTCGTTTATTTATGGCTCACCCGACTGCGTTGGGAATGCCACCAGACTATGCATTTTTAAATGTATCCAAAATTGTAACATCAAACAACTTTGGAAACTTAGAATTGAATATCTTGAAAGTGTATACGATGAAGTTTGTCACATTGAATAAATTTTAGGCTAATCATTAAGGTCGCCTGTGTCAACCATTGTACACATGATGAAGTCGCATATTAGGAACGAAACGTAGTGTTATTAAACTTTTTTGACAATTTGGCCAGCTATTTATTTACTTACCTTAATTTTAACGGTACTTTTAAGACAGTTAACATGGAATCTTAACATAAATATTATAGTAACAGTTTATAATTAACTATTTATATGGATAATAATTGTATTTAAGAAAACAGGGATGAAATAAATATGCAAAAGGCATATCTTTCCAGAAATTTATAATAACAAATTGGTAACTGACACAATTTTGTATTTAAATTTTTTTTTTGTGATTTAATAAGATCAGTATTCATTGCTGTTATTTATTAACGACTCTCTGTGACTTAACACTGGGATAAGTGACATTTAAAATTAATAACATTCAATTGCCAACCGGAAAAGATACTGCAATGATTAATTCGTAATTTCCATGAACGTAATGGAATATATAAAATTCTTGTTAAAACTGCAATGTTTGTTATATAGAACAAAAACAAAAAGAACATTAGAAACTCGCCCGAAGAACATATTTCAGTAAACATGTCAAGTCTAAAAACTCAGATTTGATTTAAATAATATAGTAAAATTAGATTCTGTAACCAAATATTATGAGAGAATAATATATGAAATGTTAGACATAATATATGAAATGTTAGACATCCAAAAAATTATCTCAATATTTTTTATAACTGTATTCTCAAATATATATTGTATATACTCATTCGTCTCCCTTTTTTATATATTTGCTATATCGTCGTTTCAGTTTATTTATAGTGCCCACTTAATGAGGTCCACTGGTTGTGGAAGATTCGTAGTTTATTAGAATTTCTATTTATATAATAAGATTTCTTGTAATTAATTAAATTTTAAATGGCATTATATATTATTAATTTTCAATGTTAGTTACTACAGTGTAAATAACTTACACAGACATACTTGTCATGACGTCGAATGACACGAACCAGATTGACTGTTTCGATTTGGAGCTTAAAGCTTAGGAAACTGCTGTGTGTGAGTGTGTGTGTGTCTCTCCAGAGGCTTGCGTCCCTTAGGTGACAACAGAAACAGCAATACGCCATGAAATATTCACGTACGTACGGCCGCTACTCTCCTGCTGCTGCCTTATAGATTTTTCGTGCAAGCTGTTCAACGTTTACCATCAAATATTTACCTCCCTCAAGCAAAGCCCTCGGGGACGACCGATCCTCTCTCTGGTCCAGATACCCTGTAAAAGTTATCAGCAGCGGAGAATGTACCTTCAACGAACGCTTGCTTGCTCATGGTTGTTTCAGTACTTCTACGTATGTGATTATTAGTATACAGTAAAAGTTTAATATAAGGCCGTCCCTTCGTTGTTCTCTATGACCCACATGAGGTAATTTGATCGTTCATTGGACCAATTTCAAAATGAATTCGTTTGTACTTGTAAAAAGGCAAAAATTGTTGGTGTCACAATATTAAATTAGCGTTCGTAAAGTGTTATACTTACTATAAAACCACACTTTTAAGTTTGATGTAATACTAAGTACAAAAAAGTTTGTAAAGGTATTTCCCATGGGATGGGGTTAATTGATGTATTATTATAATATGATATGCCCCACGTTGGTGGACATTTGTAATGGTAATTATTGGGTGGGGTGAATTTAATTTATGATATTTAATAATTATAATGGAATGGAATCAATTAATGATAGGGTTTTAAATATGAAAAGACAAGACAAGATTAACTTAAAGAATTTAGTAATGTAAAATAATTAAACATGAGCATTGATGGTAGTAACAAATTATTAAAGAAAATATTTGTATTGAGACTTTGAAATCAGGGTACTCTGTGGAAGTGAACCGAGAAGCAATTCAGATTCTAATGGCAATATGCATGGATAATCCTCACCCATATTCAATGAAATTCCATGATTACCGTGAATTTTCTGCACCTGCATTCTAGTATGAGTCGATGATGATGATGGCGGCATCGGCGGATGACCTCTGTTCATCACCGTCCGGGCTGAATCTCGTGGACGCGTGGGCAAATCTGGCTGAGACTTCCTCATTTCCTTCTGGCGGCTAACAGTTTAGTTATTCGGCCAGAATTTGCCGACCTCTCTCCTTCTCTTAGCGGTTAACAATTTAAATTTTGCATCAACTCCTTTAAGTCTCCCAACATCTTCTGTCATCTTCTCCAAAACCCCGTTCCTCGAAACCTCGGTGGGAAGCTACGTAATTCCAAACCAACAATTATTTGTAATCCTCAAATAACTTCTATTGACTTGCTCTTTAACACTTGCTGCAGGGCCTAAATACTGAATGTGTTTAGCGTTTATCCTTGAGAATTCAAATTTTCCACGGAACTTCCGTTTTCACCAAAACCAGCCCCTAATTATTAACAGCGATCCCTTTTTCGTGAATGGGCCCTCTCCCACATTCAGTCGGAAGGGTCAACCTTTTGTCCTAAAGGCTTTTATCGCCACCCACAGCTAGAAAACGCAGATGCAGGACTTAAAATTTCATTTCGCGTATTTAATACATTACAAGTAAATAAACAATATCGTCAATATGTTAGCAAACAATTTTACATTTAGTGTGTTGAAACTTACATCTGTAAATTTTTATTACAGTCGACCTCCCGTGGTCTTGTGACTAGAGTTGCTGCCTACATCACCGACTTCCCGGGTTCGAATCCTGGCACGGTCCATGATGTTTGTGCCATCATAGTCACGGACACTGACATTAAGACTGCTGGAGAATAGATACGCTGACCACGTATCACTCCAAATTCGGAATGCGTCATATATTATGGCAATCTGTAGTAGTCAACCCGGTAGGCCAAGACCCTCAATGGGCTGTAGAGTCGAAGAAGAAGAATATTTCGATTACAAGTTAGGACATATGTGGCCAAATAATAGACCTCAAAAGAATCTTAGATTTTTACAATTACGACACGGTATGTTCGTAGACGATTGGAGCCTTGGGACGAGTATCAGAAAAATGGCTGCACTTGGGAAGTTTTCAAGAGCGGTAGTTGTAAATGTCTCAACGTCAGGCTTGTCGTTGTTACAGGTTACTCAATGATCGAACAGAATTATCCAGTGCAACCGGAGAGCAACAGTGCGTCAAATAGAGGAGAATCGTAATCAAGAACCAACTGTGAACATCTCTGAACGAATATTACTCCGGATGGGCTCTGACAGCCGACGGCCTGTTCGAAAGCCTCCACCGACTGCCTTGGAAACGAGCCGACGTCGTCAATCACGAGGATTTGACAGTAGATGACTGGTCTGATAAATCATGATTTTAAATGCACCGTGCAGATGGCAGGGTTCGAATATGGAGGAAGCAACACGAAATCATATACTACAGCTTCATAAGCACAACATATCAAGCTGGTGACTGCAATGTTATGGTTTGGGAACGCTTTCATGACATGGTAAGGGTCGTTTGATTCCTGTGAAAGATCGTTTTAATGTCCAAGGGTATTAAAATATTATTGCAGATCAGGTACTCTGCTAGATATACTTCCAGCAGGACAATTTTTCTTGTCATAAAGCAGGCATAGTCCACAGATGGTTCGAAGAGCATGACGGAGACTTAACCTTGCTTCGTTGGGCTGCACAATCACCAGGTCTGATCCAATTGAGAATTTTTGGGATTGTACCGATCAAGCCACCAGGCAGCAGGATCCAGTGCCATTAAATCTTATGGTGAGTGATGTTCATTAGATATGGTCTCAATTTCCTCCCACCACCTACCAACATCTCGCAGAATTAATGCTCAGAATGTTTCAAGCAGTATTATGAGCAAAAGGAGACCCAACATTGTATTGAGGGGTGTTCATAATAATTTGGTCACTCGGTGTATGTTTTGAAAATGTACTTACTCTTTTCCTCTTAGTAATCTCCTACTCATTGCTAAGTTTTAAAACGTTATAAAGGATTGTTTTTCATATTTTCTGATGTAATATATTTTCTCTATATACGTCATGGTCATTTTCGTTTTATCGCATTGCAATATTTAATTTTAATAGTTGCTTTGAAGTTACAGACGTAAAATAGTGAAATATTAGTCAAAAAAGAGAACGGCAGCTTGTGTGTATTAGGCATTCTATTTGATATGTTTGAATCTTTACTTTTTTTATATATAATTCTCGGTGG